>OX463859.1:11120509-11548751 GCA_949825065.1 Odontocerum albicorne | reverse complement strand
TACATATTTTGCAGGTTGTGATGAATTAACGGAAATGCGTTTTTACTATACTTTTGTCTTGATTCATTATAATTCATGTATTTTTGTAGGAAATTGATGTACATACATTTTGTGAAAAATTTGTACATACTTTTCGTAAACCAAGTTTACGAAATGTATGTACAAAATCATGATATAATCATTATTGGTTCAACGTGTTTCTATGTTTTCGGTCCCAAACCTCTAATTTTGCGATATTTCAAAATTTTGCGTCAATTTTTTTCAGTTTGAATGAATTTTGAATAGCAAAAAAAACATTTTCGTACAATAATCCTTGAATAATGAATATGAAGACCAGTGTGTGAAAGAAACGCTTTGTGGTATTTCTGATATGAAACGTCAAAACCTGCTTAATATGCATGAACGTTTCTTAGTAAAATAGGCTATAACTTCACACTTTTCACTCGAAAAACTGCCATTGACCACCAAGTTTACGAAATATATGTTCAGAATCACGACAGAAATATTATTTGTTCTACGTATTTTCATGTTTTTCCCCCCAATCCGTAATTTGGCGAAATTTCCATCTTTTCCATCAATATTTTCCAATTTGAATGAATTTTATTACCTTTGACAAACAAATCACCCATTTTCGTACAAAAATACAAGAATTATAATCAATCAAGACAAAAGTATAGTGAAAACGCATTTGCGTTAATTCATCATAACCCAAAATATGTATGAACGTTTCTTTTAGTAATAATAGGCTATAACTTCACACTTTTCACTCGAAAAACTACCATTGACAACCAAGTTTACGAAATATATGCACAAAATCAGGACAGAATCATTATTTGTTCAACGTGTTTCCATGTTTCAGTCCCAAACCTCTAATTTTGCGATATTTCAAATTTTTGCGTCCATTTTTTTCAGTTTGAATGAATTTTGAATAGCAAAAAAAAAACATTTTCGTACAAAAAACATGAATTATTAATGTGAAGACCAGTGTGTGATAGAAACGCTTTGTGGTATTTCTGATATGAAAACATCAAAACCTGCTTAATATGCATGAACGTTTCTTAGTAAAATAGGCTATAACTTCACACTTTTCACTCGAAAAACTGCCATTTACGAAATATGTGTACAGAATCACGACAAAAAGGTTATTTTTTCTACGTATTTTCATGTTTTTCACCCCAATCCGTTTGACGACCAAGTTTACGAATATACGAGTATGTATACAATCATGACATAAATAGTTTATGTTCTACGTATTTTAGTCTTTTTGGTCCCAAATCTTTAAAACTGCTTTATTTCAATCCTTTGCGTCCAAATTTTTCAGTATGAATGAATTTTGACTAACGCAAATCCAATTTTTCGTACAAAAATGCAAGAACTATAATGAATCATGACAAAAGTATAGTAAAAACGCATTTGCGTTAATTCATCATAACCTGCAAAATATGTCAGAATAATTATTTGTTCAACGTGTTTCCATGTTTTCGGTCCCAAACCTCTAATTTTGCGATATTTCAAATTTTTGCGTGAATATTTTTCAGTTTGAATAAATTTTGAATAGCGAAAAAAAACATTTTTCTTACAAAAATCCTTGAATTATGAATGAATCAAGACCAGTGTGTGATAGACACGCTTTGTGGTATTTCTGATATGAAAACATCAAAACCTGCTTAATATGCATGAACGTTTCTTAGTAAAATAGGCCATAACTTCACACTTTTCACTCGAAAAACTGCCATTAACCACCAAGTTTACGAAATATGTGTTCAGAATCACGACAAAAATATTATTTGTTCTACGTATTTTCATGTTTTTCACCCCAATCCGTAATTTGGCGAAATTTCCATCTTTTCCATCAATATTTTCCAATTTGAATGGATTTTATTACCTTTGACAAGCAAAACACCCATTTTCGTACAAAGTGTGAAGTTATAGCCTATTACTAAGAAACGTTCATACATATTTTGCAGGTTGTGATGAATTAACGGAAATGCGTTTTTACTATACTTTTGTCTTGATTCATTATAATTCATGTATTTTTGTAGGAAATTGATGTACATACATTTTGTGAAAAATTTGTACATACTTTTCGTAACCAAGTTTACGAAATGTATGTACAAAATCATGATATAATCATTATTGGTTCAAACATGTTTCTATGTTTTCGGTCCCAAACCTCTAATTTTGCGATATTTCAAAATTTTGCGTCCATTTTTTTCAGTTTGAATGAATTTTGAATAGCAAAAAAAAAAACATTTTCCTACAAAAAACATGAATTATTAATGTGAAGACCAGTGTGTGATAGAAACGCTTTGTGGTATTTCTGATATGAAAACATCAAAACCTGCTTAATATGCATGAACGTTTCTTAGTAAAATAGGCTATAACTTCACACTTTTCACTCGAAAAACTGCCATTTACGAAATATGTGTACAGAATCACGACAAAAAGGTTATTTTTTCTACGTATTTTCATGTTTTTCACTCCAATCCGTTTGACGACCAAGTTTACGAATATACGAGTATGTATACAATCATGACATAAATAGTTTATGTTCTACGTATTTTAGTCTTTTTGGTCCCAAATCTTTAAAACTGCTTTATTTCAATCCTTTGCGTCCAAATTTTTCAGTATGAATGAATTTTGACTAACGCAAATCCAATTTTTCGTACAAAAATGCAAGAACTATAATGAATCATGACAAAAGTATAGTAAAAACGCATTTGCGTTAATTCATCATAACCTGCAAAATATGTCAGAATCATTATTTGTTCAACGTGTTTCCATGTTTTCGGTCCCAAACCTCTAATTTTGCGATATTTCAAATTTTTGCGTGAATATTTTTCAGTTTGAATAAATTTTGAATAGCGAAAAAAAACATTTTTCTTACAAAAATCCTTGAATCATGAATGAATCAAGACCAGTGTGTGATAGACACGCTTTGTGGTATTTCTGATATGAAAACATCAAAACCTGCTTAATATGCATGAACGTTTCTTAGTAAAATAGGCCATAACTTCACACTTTTCACTCGAAAAACTGCCATTAACCACCAAGTTTACGAAATATGTGTTCAGAATCACGACAGAAATATTATTTGTTCTACGTATTTTCATGTTTTTCACCCCAATCCGTAATTTGGCGAAATTTCCATCTTTTCCATAATTTTTTTCCAATTTGAATGGATTTTATTACCTTTGACAAGCAAAACACCCATTTTCGTACAAAGTGTGAAGTTATAGCCTATTACTAAGAAACGTTCATACATATTTTGCAGGTTGTGATGAATTAACGGAAATGCGTTTTTACTATACTTTTGTCTTGATTCATTATAATTCATGTATTTTTGTAGGAAATTGATGTACATACATTTTGTGAAAAATTTGTACATACTTTTCGTAAACCAAGTTTACGAAATGTATGTACAAAATCATGATATAATCATTATTGGTTCAACGTGTTTCTATGTTTTCGGTCCCAAACCTCTAATTTTGCGATATTTCAAAATTTTGCGTCAATTTTTTTCAGTTTGAATGAATTTTGAATAGCAAAAAAAAAACATTTTCGTACAATAATCCTTGAATAATGAATATGAAGACCAGTGTGTGAAAGAAACGCTTTGTGGTATTTCTGATATGAAACGTCAAAACCTGCTTAATATGCATGAAAGTTTCTTAGTAAAATAGGCTATAACTTCACACTTTTCACTCGAAAAACTGCCATTGACCACCAAGTTTACGAAATATATGTTCAGAATCACGACAGAAATATTATTTGTTCTACGTATTTTCATGTTTTTCACCCCAATCCGTAATTTGGCGAAATTTCCATCTTTGCCATCAATAGTTTCCAATTTGAATGAATTTTATTACCTTTGACAAACAAATCACCCATTTTCGTACAAAAATACAAGAATTATAATCAATCAAGACAAAAGTATAGTGAAAACGCATTTGCGTTAATTCATCATAACCCAAAATATGTATGAACGTTTCTTTTAGTAATAATAGGCTATAACTTCACACTTTTCACTCGAAAAACTACCATTGACAACCAAGTTTACGAAATATATGCACAAAATCTGGACAGAATCATTATTTGTTCAACGTGTTTCCATGTTTTAGTCCCAAACCTCTAATTTTGCGATATTTCAAATTTTTGCGTCCATTTTTTTCAGTTTGAATGAATTTTGAATAGCAAAAAAAAAACATTTTCGTACAAAAAACATGAATTATTAATGTGAAGACCAGTGTGTGATAGAAACGCTTTGTGGTATTTCTGATATGAAAACATCAAAACCTGCTTAATATGCATGAACGTTTCTTAGTAAAATAGGCTATAACTTCACACTTTTCACTCGAAAAACTGCCATTTACGAAATATATGTACAGAATCACGACAAAAAGGTTATTTTTTCTACGTATTTTCATGTTTTTCACCCCAATCCGTTTGACGACCAAGTTTACGAATATACGAGTATGTATACAATCATGACATAAATAGTTTATGTTCTACGTATTTTAGTCTTTTTGGTCCCAAATCTTTAAAACTGCTTTATTTCAATCCTTTGCGTCCAAATTTTTCAGTATGAATGAATTTTGACTAACGCAAATCCAATTTTTCGTACAAAAATGCAAGAACTATAATGAATCAAGACAAAAGTATAGTAAAAACGCATTTGCGTTAATTCATCATAACCTGCAAAATATGTCAGAATCATTATTTGTTCAACGTGTTTCCATGTTTTCGGTCCCAAACCTCTAATTTTGCGATATTTCAAATTTTTGCGTGAATATTTCTCAGTTTGAATAAATTTTGAATAGCGAAAAAAAACATTTTTCTTACAAAAATCCTTGAATTATGAATGAATCAAGACCAGTGTGTGATAGACACGCTTTGTGGTATTTCTGATATGAAAACATCAAAACCTGCTTAATATGCATGAACGTTTCTTAGTAAAATAGGCCATAACTTCACACTTTTCACTCGAAAAACTGCCATTGACCACCAAGTTTACGAAATATATGTTCAGAATCACGACAGAAATATTATTTGTTCTACGTATTTTCATGTTTTTCACCCCAATCCGTAATTTGGCGAAATTTCCATATTTTCCATCAATATTTTCCAATTTGAATGGATTTTATTACCTTTGACAAGCAAAACACCCATTTTCGTACAAAGTGTGAAGTTATAGCCTATTACTAAGAAACGTTCATACATATTTTGCAGGTTGTGATGAATTAACGGAAATGCGTTTTTACTATACTTTTGTCTTGATTCATTATAATTCATGTATTTTTGTAGGAAATTGATGTACATACATTTTGTGAAAAATTTGTACATACTTTTCGTAAACCAAGTTTACGAAATGTATGTACAAAATCATGATATAATCATTATTGGTTCAACGTGTTTCTATGTTTTCGGTCCCAAACCTCTAATTTTGCGATATTTCAAAATTTTGCGTCAATTTTTTTCAGTTTGAATGAATTTTGAATAGCAAAAAAAAAACATTTTCGTACAATAATCCATGAATAATGAATATGAAGACCAGTGTGTGAAAGAAACGCTTTGTGGTATTTCTGATATGAAACGTCAAAACCTGCTAAATATGCATGAAAGTTTCTTAGTAAAATAGGCTATAACTTCACACTTTTCACTCGAAAAACTGCCATTGACCACCAAGTTTACGAAATATATGTTCAGAATCACGACAGAAATATTATTTGTTCTACGTATTTTCATGTTTTTCACCCCAATCCGTAATTTGGCGAAATTTCCATCTTTTCCATCAATATTTTCCAATTTGAATGGATTTTATTACCTTTGACAAGCAAAACACCCATTTTCGTACAAAGTGTGAAGTTATAGCCTATTACTAAGAAACGTTCATACATATTTTGCAGGTTGTGATGAATTAACGGAAATGCGTTTTTACTATACTTTTGTCTTGATTCATTATAATTCATGTATTTTTGTAGGAAATTGATGTACATACATTTTGTGAAAAATTTGTACATACTTTTCGTAAACCAAGTTTACGAAATGTATGTACAAAATCATGATATAATCATTATTGGTTCAACGTGTTTCTATGTTTTCGGTCCCAAACCTCTAATTTTGCGATATTTCAAAATTTTGCGTCAATTTTTTTCAGTTTGAATGAATTTTGAATAGCAAAAAAAAACATTTTCGTACAATAATCCTTGAATAATGAATATGAAGACCAGTGTGTGAAAGAAACGCTTTGTGGTAATTCTGATATGAAACGTCAAAACCTGCTTAATATGCATGAACGTTTCTTAGTAAAATAGGCTATAACTTCACACTTTTCACTCGAAAAACTGCCATTGACCACCAAGTTTACGAAATATATGTTCAGAATCACGACAGAAATATTATTTGTTCTACGTATTTTAATGTTTTTCCCCCCAATCCGTAATTTGGCGAAATTTCCATCTTTTCCATCAATATTTTCCAATTTGAATGAATTTTATTACCTTTGACAAACAAATCACCCATTTTCGTACAAAAATACAAGAATTATAATCAATCAAGACAAAAGTATAGTGAAAACGCATTTGCGTTAATTCATCATAATCCAAAATATGTATGAACGTTTCTTTTAGTAATAATAGGCTATAACTTCACACTTTTCACTCGAAAAACTACCATTGACAACCAAGTTTACGAAATATATGCACAAAATCAGGACAGAATCATTATTTGTTCAACGTGTTTCCATGTTTCAGTCCCAAACCTCTAATTTTGCGATATTTCAAATTTTTGCGTCCATTTTTTTCAGTTTGAATGAATTTTGAATAGCAAAAAAAAAACATTTTCGTACAAAAAACATGAATTATAAATGTGAAGACCAGTGTGTGATAGAAACGCTTTGTGGTATTTCTGATATGAAAACATCAAAACCTGCTTAATATGCATGAACGTTTCTTAGTAAAATAGGCTATAACTTCACACTTTTCACTCGAAAAACTGCCATTTACGAAATATATGTACAGAATCACGACAAAAAGGTTATTTTTTCTACGTATTTTCATGTTTTTCACCCCAATCCGTTTGACGACCAAGTTTACGAATATACGAGTATGTATACAATCATGACATAAATAGTTTATGTTCTACGTATTTTAGTCTTTTTGGTCCCAAATCTTTAAAACTGCTTTATTTCAATCCTTTGCGTCCAAATTTTTCAGTATGAATGAATTTTGACTAACGCAAATCCAATTTTTCGTACAAAAATGCAAGAACTATAATGAATCAAGACAAAAGTATAGTAAAAACGCATTTGCGTTAATTCATCATAACCTGCAAAATATGTCAGAATCATTATTTGTTCAACGTGTTTCCATGTTTTCGGTCCCAAACCTCTAATTTTGCGATATTTCAAATTTTTGCGTGAATATTTCTCAGTTTGAATAAATTTTGAATAGCGAAAAAAAACATTTTTCTTACAAAAATCCTTGAATTATGAATGAATCAAGACCAGTGTGTGATAGACACGCTTTGTGGTATTTCTGATATGAAAACATCAAAACCTGCTTAATATGCATGAACGTTTCTTAGTAAAATAGGCCATAACTTCACACTTTTCACTCGAAAAACTGCCATTGACCACCAAGTTTACGAAATATATGTTCAGAATCACGACAGAAATATTATTTGTTCTACGTATTTTCATGTTTTTCACCCCAATCCGTAATTTGGCGAAATTTCCATCTTTTCCATCAATATTTTCCAATTTGAATGGATTTTATTACCTTTGACAAGCAAAACACCCATTTTCGTACAAAGTGTGAAGTTATAGCCTATTACTAAGAAACGTTCATACATATTTTGCAGGTTGTGATGAATTAACGGAAATGCGTTTTTACTATACTTTTGTCTTGATTCATTATAATTCATGTATTTTTGTAGGAAATTGATGTACATACATTTTGTGAAAAATTTGTACATACTTTTCGTAAACCAAGTTTACGAAATGTATGTACAAAATCATGATATAATAATTATTGGTTCAACGTGTTTCTATGTTTTCGGTCCCAAACCTCTAATTTTGCGATATTTCAAAATTTTGCGTCAATTTTTTTCAGTTTGAATGAATTTTGAATAGCAAAAAAAAACATTTTCGTACAATAATCCTTGAATAATGAATATGAAGACCAGTGTGTGAAAGAAACGCTTTGTGGTATTTCTGATATGAAACGTCAAAACCTGCTTAATATGCATGAACGTTTCTTAGTAAAATAGGCTATAACTTCACACTTTTCACTCGAAAAACTGCCATTGACCACCAAGTTTACGAAATATATGTTCAGAATCACGACAGAAATATTATTTGTTCTACGTATTTTCATGTTTTTCCCCCCAATCCGTAATTTGGCGAAATTTCCATCTTTTCCATCAATATTTTCCAATTTGAATGAATTTTATTACCTTTGACAAACAAATCACCCATTTTCGTACAAAAATACAAGAATTATAATCAATCAAGACAAAAGTATAGTGAAAACGCATTTGCGTTAATTCATCATAACCCAAAATATGTATGAACGTTTCTTTTAGTAATAATAGGCTATAACTTCACACTTTTCACTCGAAAAACTACCATTGACAACCAAGTTTACGAAATATATGCACAAAATCAGGACAGAATCATTATTTGTTCAACGTGTTTCCATGTTTCAGTCCCAAACCTCTAATTTTGCGATATTTCAAATTTTTGCGTCCATTTTTTTCAGTTTGAATGAATTTTGAATAGCAAAAAAAAAACATTTTCGTACAAAAAACATGAATTATTAATGTGAAGACCAGTGTGTGATAGAAACGCTTTGTGGTATTTCTGATATGAAAACATCAAAACCTGCTTAATATGCATGAACGTTTCTTAGTAAAATAGGCTATAACTTCACACTTTTCACTCGAAAAACTGCCATTTACGAAATATGTGTACAGAATCACGACAAAAAGGTTATTTTTTCTACGTATTTTCATGTTTTTCACCCCAATCCGTTTGACGACCAAGTTTACGAATATACGAGTATGTATACAATCATGACATAAATAGTTTATGTTCTACGTATTTTAGTCTTTTTGGTCCCAAATCTTTAAAACTGCTTTATTTCAATCCTTTGCGTCCAAATTTTTCAGTATGAATGAATTTTGACTAACGCAAATCCAATTTTTCGTACAAAAATGCAAGAACTATAATGAATCATGACAAAAGTATAGTAAAAACGCATTTGCGTTAATTCATCATAACCTGCAAAATATGTCAGAATAATTATTTGTTCAACGTGTTTCCATGTTTTCGGTCCCAAACCTCTAATTTTGCGATATTTCAAATTTTTGCGTGAATATTTTTCAGTTTGAATAAATTTTGAATAGCGAAAAAAAACATTTTTCTTACAAAAATCCTTGAATTACGAATGAATCAAGACCAGTGTGTGATAGACACGCTTTGTGGTATTTCTGATATGAAAACATCAAAACCTGCTTAATATGCATGAACGTTTCTTAGTAAAATAGGCCATAACTTCACACTTTTCACTCGAAAAACTGCCATTAACCACCAAGTTTACGAAATATGTGTTCAGAATCACGACAGAAATATTATTTGTTCTACGTATTTTCATGTTTTTCACCCCAATCCGTAATTTGGCGAAATTTCCATCTTTTCCATCAATATTTTCCAATTTGAATGGATTTTATTACCTTTGACAAGCAAAACACCCATTTTCGTACAAAGTGTGAAGTTATAGCCTATTACTAAGAAACGTTCATACATATTTTGCAGGTTGTGATGAATTAACGGAAATGCGTTTTTACTATACTTTTGTCTTGATTCATTATAATTCATGTATTTTTGTAGGAAATTGATGTACATACATTTTGTGAAAAATTTGTACATACTTTTCGTAAACCAAGTTTACGAAATGTATGTACAAAATCATGATATAATCATTATTGGTTCAACGTGTTTCTATGTTTTCGGTCCCAAACCTCTAATTTTGCGATATTTCAAAATTTTGCGTCAATTTTTTTCAGTTTGAATGAATTTTGAATAGCAAAAAAAAAACATTTTCGTACAATAATCCTTGAATAATGAATATGAAGACCAGTGTGTGAAAGAAACGCTTTGTGGTATTTCTGATATGAAACGTCAAAACCTGCTTAATATGCATGAAAGTTTCTTAGTAAAATAGGCTATAACTTCACACTTTTCACTCGAAAAACTGCCATTGACCACCAAGTTTACGAAATATATGTTCAGAATCACGACAGAAATATTATTTGTTCTACGTATTTTCATGTTTTTCACCCCAATCCGTAATTTGGCGAAATTTCCATCTTTGCCATCAATATTTTCCAATTTGAATGAATTTTATTACCTTTGACAAACAAATCACCCATTTTCGTACAAAAATACAAGAATTATAATCAATCAAGACAAAAGTATAGTGAAAACGCATTTGCGTTAATTCATCATAACCCAAAATATGTATGAACGTTTCTTTTAGTAATAATAGGCTATAACTTCACACTTTTCACTCGAAAAACTACCATTGACAACCAAGTTTACGAAATATATGCACAAAATCAGGACAGAATCATTATTTGTTCAACGTGTTTCCATGTTTCAGTCCCAAACCTCTAATTTTGCGATATTTCAAATTTTTGCGTCCATTTTTTTCAGTTTGAATGAATTTTGAATAGCAAAAAAAAAACATTTTCGTACAAAAAACATGAATTATTAATGTGAAGACCAGTGTGTGATAGAAACGCTTTGTGGTATTTCTGATATGAAAACATCAAAACCTGCTTAATATGCATGAACGTTTCTTAGTAAAATAGGCTATAACTTCACACTTTTCACTCGAAAAACTGCCATTTACGAAATATATGTACAGAATCACGACAAAAAGGTTATTTTTTCTACGTATTTTCATGTTTTTCACCCCAATCCGTTTGACGACCAAGTTTACGAATATACGAGTATGTATACAATCATGACATAAATAGTTTATGTTCTACGTATTTTAGTCTTTTTGGTCCCAAATCTTTAAAACTGCTTTATTTCAATCCTTTGCGTCCAAATTTTTCAGTATGAATGAATTTTGACTAACGCAAATCCAATTTTTCGTACAAAAATGCAAGAACTATAATGAATCAAGACAAAAGTATAGTAAAAACGCATTTGCGTTAATTCATCATAACCTGCAAAATATGTCAGAATCATTATTTGTTCAACGTGTTTCCATGTTTTCGGTCCCAAACCTCTAATTTTGCGATATTTCAAATTTTTGCGTGAATATTTCTCAGTTTGAATAAATTTTGAATAGCGAAAAAAAACATTTTTCTTACAAAAATCCTTGAATTATGAATGAATCAAGACCAGTGTGTGATAGACACGCTTTGTGGTATTTCTGATATGAAAACATCAAAACCTGCTTAATATGCATGAACGTTTCTTAGTAAAATAGGCCATAACTTCACACTTTTCACTCGAAAAACTGCCATTGACCACCAAGTTTACGAAATATATGTTCAGAATCACGACAGAAATATTATTTGTTCTACGTATTTTCATGTTTTTCACCCCAATCCGTAATTTGGCGAAATTTCCATCTTTTCCATCAATATTTTCCAATTTGAATGGATTTTATTACCTTTGACAAGCAAAACACCCATTTTCGTACAAAGTGTGAAGTTATAGCCTATTACTAAGAAACGTTCATACATATTTTGCAGGTTGTGATGAATTAACGGAAATGCGTTTTTACTATACTTTTGTCTTGATTCATTATAATTCATGTATTTTTGTAGGAAATTGATGTACATACATTTTGTGAAAAATTTGTACATACTTTTCGTAAACCAAGTTTACGAAATGTATGTACAAAATCATGATAGAATCATTATTGGTTCAACGTGTTTCTATGTTTTCGGTCCCAAACCTCTAATTTTGCGATATTTCAAAATTTTGCGTCAATTTTTTTCAGTTTGAATGAATTTTGAATAGCAAAAAAAAAACATTTTCGTACAATAATCCTTGAATAATGAATATGAAGACCAGTGTGTGAAAGAAACGCTTTGTGGTATTTCTGATATGAAACGTCAAAACCTGCTAAATATGCATGAAAGTTTCTTAGTAAAATAGGCTATAACTTCACACTTTTCACTCGAAAAACTGCCATTGACCACCAAGTTTACGAAATATATGTTCAGAATCACGACAGAAATATTATTTGTTCTACGTATTTTCATGTTTTTCCCCCCAATCCGTAATTTGGCGAAATTTCCATCTTTGCCATCAATATTTTCCAATTTGAATGAATTTTATTACCTTTGACAAACAAATCACCCATTTTCGTACAAAAATACAAGAATTATAATCAATCAAGACAAAAGTATAGTGAAAACGCATTTGCGTTAATTCATCATAACCCAAAATATGTATGAACGTTTCTTTTAGTAATAATAGGCTATAACTTCACACTTTTCACTCGAAAAACTACCATTGACAACCAAGTTTACGAAATATATGCACAAAATCAGGACAGAATCATTATTTGTTCAACGTGTTTCCATGTTTCAGTCCCAAACCTCTAATTTTGCGATATTTCAAATTTTTGCGTCCATTTTTTTCAGTTTGAATGAATTTTGAATAGCAAAAAAAAAACATTTTCGTACAAAAAACATGAATTATTAATGTGAAGACCAGTGTGTGATAGAAACGCTTTGTGGTATTTCTGATATGAAAACACCAAAACCTGCTTAATATGCATGAACGTTTCTTAGTAAAATAGGCTATAACTTCACACTTTTCACTCGAAAAACTGCCATTTACGAAATATATGTACAGAATCACGACAAAAAGGTTATTTTTTCTACGTATTTTCATGTTTTTCACCCCAATCCGTTTGACGACCAAGTTTACGAATATACGAGTATGTATACAATCATGACATAAATAGTTTATGTTCTACGTATTTTAGTCTTTTTGGTCCCAAATCTTTAAAACTGCTTTATTTCAATCCTTTGCGTCCAAATTTTTCAGTATGAATGAATTTTGACTAACGCAAATCCAATTTTTCGTACAAAAATGCAAGAACTATAATGAATCAAGACAAAAGTATAGTAAAAACGCATTTGCGTTAATTCATCATAACCTGCAAAATATGTCAGAATCATTATTTGTTCAACGTGTTTCCATGTTTTCGGTCCCAAACCTCTAATTTTGCGATATTTCAAATTTTTGCGTGAATATTTCTCAGTTTGAATAAATTTTGAATAGCGAAAAAAAACATTTTTCTTACAAAAATCCTTGAATTATGAATGAATCAAGACCAGTGTGTGATAGACACGCTTTGTGGTATTTCTGATATGAAAACATCAAAACCTGCTTAATATGCATGAACGTTTCTTAGTAAAATAGGCCATAACTTCACACTTTTCACTCGAAAAACTGCCATTGACCACCAAGTTTACGAAATATATGTTCAGAATCACGACAGAAATATTATTTGTTCTACGTATTTTCATGTTTTTCACCCCAATCCGTAATTTGGCGAAATTTCCATCTTTTCCATCAATATTTTCCAATTTGAATGGATTTTATTACCTTTGACAAGCAAAACACCCATTTTCGTACAAAGTGTGAAGTTATAGCCTATTACTAAGAAACGTTCATACATATTTTGCAGGTTGTGATGAATTAACGGAAATGCGTTTTTACTATACTTTTGTCTTGATTCATTATAATTCATGTATTTTTGTAGGAAATTGATGTACATACATTTTGTGAAAAATTTGTACATACTTTTCGTAAACCAAGTTTACGAAATGTATGTACAAAATCATGATAGAATCATTATTGGTTCAACGTGTTTCTATGTTTTCGGTCCCAAACCTCTAATTTTGCGATATTTCAAAATTTTGCGTCAATTTTTTTCAGTTTGAATGAATTTTGAATAGCAAAAAAAAAACATTTTCGTACAATAATCCTTGAATAATGAATATGAAGACCAGTGTGTGAAAGAAACGCTTTGTGGTATTTCTGATATGAAACGTCAAAACCTGCTTAATATGCATGAACGTTTCTTAGTAAAATAGGCTATAACTTCACACTTTTCACTCGAAAAACTGCCATTGACCACCAAGTTTACGAAATATATGTTCAGAATCACGACAGAAATATTATTTGTTCTACGTATTTTCATGTTTTTCCCCCCAATCCGTAATTTGGCGAAATTTCCATCTTTTCCATCAATATTTTCCAATTTGAATGAATTTTATTACCTTTGACAAACAAATCACCCATTTTCGTACAAAAATACAAGAATTATAATCAATCAAGACAAAAGTATAGTGAAAACGCATTTGCGTTAATTCATCATAACCCAAAATATGTATGAACGTTTCTTTTAGTAATAATAGGCTATAACTTCACACTTTTCACTCGAAAAACTACCATTGACAACCAAGTTTACGAAATATATGCACAAAATCAGGACAGAATCATTATTTGTTCAACGTGTTTCCATGTTTCAGTCCCAAACCTCTAATTTTGCGATATTTCAAATTTTTGCGTCCATTTTTTTCAGTTTGAATGAATTTTGAATAGCAAAAAAAAAACATTTTCGTACAAAAAACATGAATTATTAATGTGAAGACCAGTGTGTGATAGAAACGCTTTGTGGTATTTCTGATATGAAAACACCAAAACCTGCTTAATATGCATGAACGTTTCTTAGTAAAATAGGCTATAACTTCACACTTTTCACTCGAAAAACTGCCATTTACGAAATATATGTACAGAATCACGACAAAAAGGTTATTTTTTCTACGTATTTTCATGTTTTTCACCCCAATCCGTTTGACGACCAAGTTTACGAATATACGAGTATGTATACAATCATGACATAAATAGTTTATGTTCTACGTATTTTAGTCTTTTTGGTCCCAAATCTTTAAAACTGCTTTATTTCAATCCTTTGCGTCCAAATTTTTCAGTATGAATGAATTTTGACTAACGCAAATCCAATTTTTCGTACAAAAATGCAAGAACTATAATGAATCATGACAAAAGTATAGTAAAAACGCATTTGCGTTAATTCATCATAACCTGCAAAATATGTCAGAATCATTATTTGTTCAACGTGTTTCCATGTTTTCGGTCCCAAACCTCTAATTTTGCGATATTTCAAATTTTTGCGTGAATATTTTTCAGTTTGAATAAATTTTGAATAGCGAAAAAAAACATTTTTCTTACAAAAATCCTTGAATTATGAATGAATCAAGACCAGTGTGTGATAGACACGCTTTGTGGTATTTCTGATATGAAAACATCAAAACCTGCTTAATATGCATGAACGTTTCTTAGTAAAATAGGCCATAACTTCACACTTTTCACTCGAAAAACTGCCATTAACCACCAAGTTTACGAAATATGTGTTCAGAATCACGACAGAAATATTATTTGTTCTACGTATTTTCATGTTTTTCACCCCAATCCGTAATTTGGCGAAATTTCCATCTTTTCCATCAATATTTTCCAATTTGAATGGATTTTATTACCTTTGACAAGCAAAACACCCATTTTCGTACAAAGTGTGAAGTTATAGCCTATTACTAAGAAACGTTCATACATATTTTGCAGGTTGTGATGAATTAACGGAAATGCGTTTTTACTATACTTTTGTCTTGATTCATTATAATTCATGTATTTTTGTAGGAAATTGATGTACATACATTTTGTGAAAAATTTGTACATACTTTTCGTAAACCAAGTTTACGAAATGTATGTACAAAATCATGATAGAATCATTATTGGTTCAACGTGTTTCTATGTTTTCGGTCCCAAACCTCTAATTTTGCGATATTTCAAAATTTTGCGTCAATTTTTTTCAGTTTGAATGAATTTTGAATAGCAAAAATAAAACATTTTCGTACAATAATCCTTGAATAATGAATATGAAGACCAGTGTGTGAAAGAAACGCTTTGTGGTATTTCTGACTTGACACGTCAAAATCTGCTTAATATGTATGAGGATTTCTAAGTAAAAAAGGCTATAACTTCACACCTTTCACTCAAAAAACTGCAATTGACGACAAACTTTTCGAATATATGTATAAAATCATGACAGAAATATTTTTTGTTCGACGTGTTTTCGTCTTTTTGGTTTCTTCGTAAAATACGGAAATTTCATACTTTTTACTCAAAAAACTGCCATTAACGACCAAATTTACGGAAATACATGTACAAAATCATGACAGAATCATTATTTGTTCAACGTGTTTCCATGTTTTTGGTTTCAAACCTCTAATTTTGCGATATTTCAAATTTTTGCGTGAATATTTTTCAGTTTGAATAAATTTTGAATAGCCAAAAAAAACATTTTTCGTACAAAAATCCTTGAATTATGAATGAATCAAGACCAGTGTGTGATAGAAACGCTTTGTGGTATTTCTGATATGAAACGTTCAAACCTGCTTAACCCATTGCAACACATAGCTGGTGAATCGCCGGCCAAGGTCACTTTGCCATTGATTCACTAAGCCGGCGTTTCGCCGATTTTTCTTTGAGGTGATTTTTTTACATAAAAACTGGATGACAATAAACTTATTCTTAAAAATGACGTCAATGAGTATATTTCGGTTATTAATTTAATAATAAAATATAATAATCACAGTTGATTTCACATTATTTATTACAAAATATTACGATATTTTGACATCTGTCAATACTTACAAAATGCCAGAACGCGCGCGTAAACAAACTCGTCGCGCTTGTAATATTTCATCAAATGAGGATGAAATACAGCGAATACTTTTGGAAAGTGGCAGTGAGAATGAGAATGAAGTTTGATGAATATTCTAGTGATTCTAGTGATTTTACGCCTTCGAATAATGTTTTGGAGCATACAAATAGTGGAAGTGATGTGTCAAGTGATAGTTCCATAGAACAGCATGTCGATAGCGAGAGATACCTCCCAAAAAAACTAAAAATGAAGAGTGGATTTGGAATGCTGATTCATCACAAATATCCAAAATAATATTTACGGGAGTACCAGGTTTGTGTCGATCAGTGGAAATGAGTTTAGGTCAGAATCCAACACCATATGACCTATTCAAAATTATTTTTAGTGACGATTTTTTTCAAGGAATTGCAGAGGAGACTAATAGGTTTGCGAAGCAAAAGCATGCTATAAAACGTGATGATAAGTGGTTTGATGTAACTGCAGATGAAATACAAGCATTTTTTGGTATTTGCATACTGCAAAGTCAAGTAAAAAAGAATACCTTGAGATCATATTGGAGTGAAAGAAAAGTCACTGATACTCCATTTTTCAGAGGCATCATGCCATTCAAAAGGTTTGAAAAAATATTGTCAAATCTACATTTTTCAAACAATGACTATTTGGACAAATCAGATAAACTTTACAAAATCCGTCCAATAATAGAGCATTTCAAAAAGAAATTTATGAATTATCAGCCCACTGAAGAATTGTCAATTGACGAGTCTTTGATGAAATTTCGTGGCCGTCTAAATTACGTACAGTTCAACAAATCCAAAAGGGCTAGGTTCGGTATAAAAATATATCAAATTTGTGAATCAAGTTCAGGGTATTGTCTTGATTTTGAGATTTATACCGGCAAAGAATCAGACCCTTCATTACCAGCTAGTGAAGGAATTGTATATAAGCTGATGGAAGCGTACAATTCTGATGGATACACGTTGTTTTTGGACAACTGGTACAGTTCTCCAACATTATTTTTCAATTTGAAGAAGAGGAGAATAAATGCCGTTGGAACCGTTCGATGCATGAGGAAGGATATGCTACCAACATATAGAATGAACAAAAATAAGCAAAAATCGTTGAAACGTGGTGACGTAAATATTTTGTTCAGCCATGATATAGCTGCAATACGATCGATAGGCAAAAAGCCTATTCATCTGCTATCAACAATTCCCCCACGTGTAGAAATGACAGACACTAGAAAAACTGACAGACAGACTGGCAATGCTTTGCAAAAACCCAAGGTTGTCATTGATTATAATCGTGGCATGGGTGGAGTTGATAGAAATGACCAATGCTTAGCTTCCTTTCCAATTATGCGGAGATACTCCAAGGGTTACGAGAAGATATTTTTTTACTTGGCAGACATGGCATTATACAATACATATGCGTTGCATAAAAATATCTCCGATGTAAAGAGAGTTTCATACGGTGACTATAGGATCGATGAAGCTGAGAGAATTTTTGAGCACATATCACCCTACCATCATACAACCGCGCATGGGACTGTTTCAGGAGGAGATATAGGAAAGTGTGCCCTTTGCGGCTACAAGCATTGCAATGGGCACACTTTCCTAGGCAAATTCCACCAAATCCAGTCAAACAAAACCCATCAAGATTATGCAAAATGTGTTCCTTGAAGAAAAAGAAGAGCGAATCTCGATGGGAATGTGAGAAATGTTTGATGGCTCTTCACATGCCAGAATGTTTTAAATCCTACCACACCCTTCCAAAACTACCTGGCGATGAGCATTAATGATGCAGCTTAAAAACAACAAAAAAATATGCTTTTATGTTTTACCATTATTATTTTGTGTGTAATTTAATCTTAATATTATTGTAATAAAAAAGGTGTCAAAATTAAATAGTGTGTTGTATGAACAAATGATGTCTCCTAATTGGTGGTGCAATGGGTTAATATGCAGGAACGTTTCTTAGTAAAATAGGCTATAAC
Source organism: Odontocerum albicorne (assembly GCA_949825065.1). NCBI lineage: Eukaryota > Metazoa > Arthropoda > Insecta > Trichoptera > Odontoceridae > Odontocerum > Odontocerum albicorne. The sequence goes on along the minus strand of OX463859.1, from coordinate 11,529,977 downwards.
TTTACACTTTTCACTCGAAAAACTGCAATTGACCACCAAGTTTACGAAATATATGTTCAGAATTACGACAGAAATATTATTTGTTCTAAGTATTTTCATGTTTTTCACCCCAATCCGTAATTTGGCGAGATTTCCATCTTTTCCATCAATATTTTCCAATTTAAATGAATTTTATTACCTTTGACAAACAAAACACCCATTTTCGTATAAAAATACAAGAATTATAATGAATCAAGACAAAAGTATAGTAAAAACGCATTTGCGTTAATTCATCATAACCTGCAAAATATGTCAGAATCATTATTTGTTCAACGTGTTTCCATGTTTTCGGTCCCAAACCTCTAATTTTGCGATATTTCAAATTTTTGCGTGAATATTTTTCAGTTTGAATAAATTTTGAATAGCGAAAAAAAACATTTTTCTTACAAAAATCCTTGAATTATGAATGAATCAAGACCAGTGTGTGATAGACACGCTTTGTGGTATTTCTGATATGAAAACATCAAAACCTGCTTAATATGCATGAACGTTTCTTAGTAAAATAGGCCATAACTTCACACTTTTCACTCGAAAAACTGCCATTAACCACCAAGTTTACGAAATATATGTTCAGAATCACGACAGAAATATTATTTGTTCTACGTATTTTCATGTTTTTCACCCCAATCCGTAATTTGGCGAAATTTCCATCTTTTCCATCAATATTTTCCAATTTGAATGGATTTTATTACCTTTGACAAGCAAAACACCCATTTTCGTACAAAGTGTGAAGTTATAGCCTATTACTAAGAAACGTTCATACATATTTTGCAGGTTGTGATGAATTAACGGAAATGCGTTTTTACTATACTTTTGTCTTGATTCATTATAATTCATGTATTTTTGTAGGAAATTGATGTACATACATTTTGTGAAAAATTTGTACATACTTTTCGTAAACCAAGTTTACGAAATGTATGTACAAAATCATGATAGAATCATTATTGGTTCAACGTGTTTCTATGTTTTCGGTCCCAAACCTCTAATTTTGCGATATTTCAAAATTTTGCGTCAATTTTTTTCAGTTTGAATGAATTTTGAATAGCAAAAAAAAAACATTTTCGTACAATAATCCTTGAATAATGAATATGAAGACCAGTGTGTGAAAGAAACGCTTTGTGGTATTTCTGATATGAAACGTCAAAACCTGCTTAATATGCATGAACGTTTCTTAGTAAAATAGGCTATAACTTCACACTTTTCACTCGAAAAACTGCCATTGACCACCAAGTTTACGAAATATATGTTCAGAATCACGACAGAAATATTATTTGTTCTACGTATTTTCATGTTTTTCCCCCCAATCCGTAATTTGGCGAAATTTCCATCTTTTCCATCAATATTTTCCAATTTGAATGGATTTTATTACCTTTGACAAGCAAAACACCCATTTTCGTACAAAGTGTGAAGTTATAGCCTATTACTAAGAAACGTTCATACATATTTTGCAGGTTGTGATGAATTAACGGAAATGCGTTTTTACTATACTTTTGTCTTGATTCATTATAATTCATGTATTTTTGTAGGAAATTGATGTACATACATTTTGTGAAAAATTTGTACATACTTTTCGTAAACCAAGTTTACGAAATGTATGTACAAAATCATGATAGAATCATTATTGGTTCAACGTGTTTCTATGTTTTCGGTCCCAAACCTCTAATTTTGCAATATTTCAAAATTTTGCGTCAATTTTTTTCAGTTTGAATGAATTTTGAATAGCAAAAAAAAAACATTTTCGTACAATAATCCTTGAATAATGAATATGAAGACCAGTGTGTGAAAGAAACGCTTTGTGGTATTTCTGATATGAAACGTCAAAACCTGCTTAATATGTATGAACGTTTCTTTTAGTAATAATAGGCTATAACTTCACACTTTTCACTCGAAAAACTGCCATTTACGAAATATATGTACAGAATCACGACAAAAAGGTTATTTTTTCTACGTATTTTCATGTTTTTCACCCCAATCCGTTTGACGACCAAGTTTACGAATATACGAGTATGTATACAATCATGACATAAATAGTTTATGTTCTACGTATTTTAGTCTTTTTGGTCCCAAATCTTTAAAACTGCTTTATTTCAATCCTTTGCGTCCAAATTTTTCAGTATGAATGAATTTTGACTAACGCAAATCCAATTTTTCGTACAAAAATGCAAGAACTATAATGAATCAAGACAAAAGTATAGTAAAAACGCATTTGCGTTAATTCATCATAACCTGCAAAATATGTCAGAATCATTATTTGTTCAACGTGTTTCCATGTTTTCGGTCCCAAACCTCTAATTTTGCGATATTTCAAATTTTTGCGTCCATTTTTTTCAGTTTGAATGAATTTTGAATAGCAAAAAAAAAACATTTTCGTACAATAATCCTTGAATAATGAATATGAAGACCAGTGTGTGAAAGAAACGCTTTGTGGTATTTCTGATATGAAAACATCAAAACCTGCTTAATATGCATGAACGTTTGTTAGTAAAATAGGCTATAACTTCACACTTTTCACTCGAAAAACTGCCATTGACGACCAAGTTTACGAAATATATGTATAAAATGATGACATAAATATTTTTTGTTCCATGTGTTTTCGTCTTTTTGGTCCCAAATCTTTAATACTGCTTTATTTCAATCTTTTGCGTCCAAATTTTTCATCATGAATGGATTTTGACTTACATAAATCCAATTTTTTGTTCAAAAATGCTATAATCAACAATAAATCAAGAAAAAAGTTTAGTAGAAACACATTTGTGGTACTTTTGATATAAAACGTCAAAATCGGCTCAACATGTATGGCCGTTTCTTCGTAAAAGACGGAAATTTCATACTTTTTACTCAAAAAACTGCCATTAACGATCAAATTTAGGAAATACATGTTAAAAATCATGACATAATCATTATTTGTTCAACGTGTTTCCATGTTTTCGGTCCCAAACCTCTAATTTTGCGATATTTCAAATTTTTGCGTAAATATTTTTAGTTTGAATAAATTTGGAATAGCGAAAAAAAAACCTTTTTTCGTACAAAAATCCTTGAATTATTAATGAATGTGTGTGATAGAACCAGTGTGTGATAAAAACGCTTTGTAGTATTTCTGATATGAAAACATCAAAACCTGCTTAATATGCATGAACGTTTCTTAGTAAAATAGGCTATAACTTCACGCTTTTCACTCGAAAAACTGCCATTTACGAAATATATGTACAGAATCACGCCAAAAATATTATTTTTTCTACGTATTTTCATGTTTTTCACCCCAATCCGTAATTTGGCGAAATTTCCATCTTTTCCATCAATATTTTCCAATTTGAATGAATTTTATTACCTTTGACAAACAAAACACCCATTTTCGTACAAAAATGCAAGAATTATAATGAATCAAGACAAAAGTATAGTAAAAACGCATTTGCGTTAATTCATCATAACCTGCAAAATATGTATGAACGTTTCTTAGTAAGAATAGGCTAAAACTTCACACTTTTCACTCGAAAAACTACCATTCACGACTAAGTTTACGAAATATATGTACAAAATCATAATAGAACCATTATTTGTTCAACGTGTTTCCATGTTTTCGGTCCCAAACCTCTAATTTCGCGATATTTCAAAATTTTGCGTCAATTTTTTTTAAGTTGAATGAATTTTGAATAGCAAAAAAAAACATTTTCTTACAAAAATCCTTGAATTATGAATGTTAAGACCAGTGTGTGATAGAAACGCTTTGTGGTATTTCTGACTTGACCCGTCAAAATCTGCTAAATATGTATGAGGATTTCTAAGTAAAAAAGGCTATAGCTTCCTACTTTTCACTCGAAAAACTGCAATTTACGACCAAGTTTACAAATATATGTATAAAATCATGACAGAAATATTTTTTGTTCTACGTGTTTTTGTCTTTTTGGTCTTAAATCTTTTAAACTGCTTTATTTCAATCTTTTGGGTCCAAATTTTTCAGTATGAATGAATTTTGACTAACACATTCCAATTTTTTGTACAAAAATGCTAGAATTAACAATAAATCAAGACAAAAGTATAGTAGAAACACATTTCTGATAATTTTGATATAAAATGTATAAAATCGGCTAAACATGTATGGCCGTTTCTTCGTAAAAGACGGAAATTTCTTACTTTTTACTAAAAAAAATGCCATTCAAGACCAAATTTACGAAATATATGTACAAAATCATGACAGAATTATTATTTGTTCAACGTGTTTCCATGTTTTCGGTCCCAAACCTCTAATTTTGCGATATTTCAAATTTTTGCGTGAATATTTTTCAGTTTGAATAAATTTTGAATTGCGAAAAAAAACATTTTTCTTACAAAAATCCTTAAATTATGAATAAATCAAGACCAGTGTGTGATAGAAACGCTTTGTGGTATTTCTGATATGACAATATCAAAACCTGCTTAACGTTTCTTAGTAAAATAGGCTATAACTTCACACTTTTCACTCTAAAAACTGCCATTGACGACCAAGTTTACGAAATATATGTTCAGAATCACGTCAGAAATTATTTGTTTTACGTATTTTCATGTTTTTCACCCCGAAATGAATGAATTTTGAATTGCAAAAAAAAACATTTTTTGTACAAAAATCCTTGAATTATGAATGAATCAAGAGCAGTGTGTGATAGAAACGCTTTGTGGTATTTCTGACTTGACACGTCAAAATCTGCTAAATATGTATGGGGATTTCTAAGTAAAAAGGCTATAACTTCACACTTCACTCGAACAACTGCAATGTACGACCAAGTTTACGAATATATGTATAAAATCATGACAGAAATATATTTTGTGCTGCGTGGTTTCGTCTTTTTGGTCCCAAATCTTTAATATTGCTTTATTTCAATCTTTTGGTTCCAAATTTTTCAGTTTGAATGAATTTTGAATATCAAAAATAAATCATTTGTCGTATGAAAATCCTAGAATTATGAATGAATCAAAATCAGTTGTGTGATAGAAACGCTTTGTGTTATTTCTGATATGAAACCTCAAAACCTGCTTAATATGCATGAACGTTTTTTAGTATTAGGCTATAACTTCACACTTTTCACTCGATAAACTGCCATTGACGACCAAATTTACGAAATATATGTACAAAGATATGACAGAATTATTATTTGTTCAACATGTTTCCATGTTTTTGGTCCCAAACTTTTATCTTTGCGATATTTCAAAATTGGCGTCAAAATTTTTCAGTTTGAATAAATTTTGAATAGCAAAAAAAAAAAACATTTGTCCTACAAAAATCCTAGAATTATGAATGAATCAAGACCAGTGTGTGATAGACACGCTTTGTGGTATTTCTGATATGAAACGTCAAAACCTGCTAAATATGCATGAACGTTTCTTCGTAATAGGCTATAAGCTGAAATTTTTTACTCGTAAAACTGCCTTTGCCGCCAAGTTTACGAAATATATGTACAAAATCATTACATAATGATTATTTGTTCAACGTGTTTCCATGTTTTTAGTCCCAAACCTCTTATTGTGCGATATTTCAAAATTTTGCGTCAATATTTTTCAGTTTGATTGAATTTTTTTGAATAGCAAAACAAAACATTTTTCGTATAAAAATTCTAGAATAGAATTATGAATGAATCAAGACCAGTTGGTGATAGAAACGCTTTGTGGTATTTCTGATATGAAACGTCAAAACCTGGTAAATATGCATGAGCGTTTCTTAGAAATAGGCTATAGCTTCACACTTTTTACTCGAAAAACTGCCATTGACGACCAAGTTTACGAAATATATGTACAAAATCATGACATAATTATCAATATAAGTACACGGGACCGGGACTTGACACAAATCTAGTTAATCGCGTAAAAACACTGGATAGGGACTTAACATAAATCTAGTTAATCACGTGTAAATACCGAATCGGGACTTAACATAAATCTAGTTCATCACGTTAAAACACAGGATCGGGACTTAACATAAATCTAGTTAATCACGTGAAAATACTGAACCGGGACTTAACACAAATCTAGTTGATAACGTTTAAATACGGGACTGGGAGTTAACATAAATTAAAGTTAATCACGTTAAAACACTAGATCGTAATAGAAAGTGTCAATTTTATTCTTGACAACTAATTAAATATGTTATCCGGAAAGAAGTTTAGCATTTCTCAGATATATGTATTTTACATAAAGTGATGACACCGTTAATATAAATAAATATGGACATCCTTATTAGAAGAAAGCTAATTCAGGACTCGGCACTTGTTGGTAGCATCAGAATTTTAATTACGGAGAAATTTATGTACTCACGACAACCTCAGTCATACTCGTAAGTCAGTCATTATTTATTATTATTCAATGTTCAAAATATGAGGAGCAAACGCTTTCATTCTCATTTGCAAAATAAGTTTGTAGGAACATTGCAATTAAAAATGCCGAACGTGGACACACTGTTTTCTCTGCTGGTCTATTGTTTAAAGTTATTATTATGAAAGACATTTTAATGCTATTTATATTTTGATACTCAACTGTTATTCTCTTATAGGGGGTTAAGGACCCTGAGGATTCAGACCGAGCCTCGTGAAGTGCATTTGGTTCATATCTGTTCGTCTTTTACGTGAGTTTTTATTCACCGTTAGAAATTTTTAAATAAATTCTAATTTATTACATTTTTGGCTATTTGCGTATTCCTAAAGCCTTGCACAACATTCCACATTAGTTATAGTATTTATTTTTATTAAAGTTAACTTTAATATATACCAGGGGTGGTCAACTTGTTTACTGTCGCGATCGACGTTTTATGTTAAAAAAATAGTCGCGATTTACTTTTTATGTAAAAAAAAAATTGTCGCGATATGTCTACCAAATTTGCGAGATTTAACACATTGACACATAACACACACATGTTAAAAAAGGATAACTCAAAACTAAAAGTGTATTCATTAGTAAGAGCGGAATTTACTTCGCTAAAAATATTAATGAAAATAAAACTCATACATATCATACATGTTAACATATACATATCATAAACTGATACATATCATACGTGTTAAAAACATAACATATGTTACATACATATGTTACATATTGGAGTAGATACATTTATTTGGAGTAGAGGTCTACGAGTACATATTATAATGATAACTAATTGACTGCGTTGACAAGTGCATGCGTATTGAGTTTTGGCAACATCGCACGCTATGTTGTAAGCTTCGAAAACATCCCTGATATACTCGTATGAACACTTGCTAAAGACTATACATATAAAAAAGTGATAATTTAAGAACTGTAGAATTTATCTCATTTCTGTATTATAAGTATAAACAAACTTCATTTTAATTTCCTACATGTGATTTAAAAGGTCAACTTATAACTAGATAACAATTCCTACAATTAATTAGTTTAATGTTTATTTCTTTTTATACAAACGTTCATGTACATTCGGTCAGGCTACTTGCATTTCATCACATTTCGCTCAGACCTAGGCCCTCTCTGCAACTATAGGTGGACTAGTCAGGCTACAGATGATGCTTCAGAAGCCTTGATCCTTATAATGGGAATATAGGTTGGACTTACTCTCGTAAGCTCCCAGGGTTAATTTATAGTATGTTTCTTGATTGGTTGTAGTCGATGATAGTGTATTTATCGTTATTTTAACATGTTTATTTGATATTGAATCAGTTATATTTTTGTTGTGTAATATTTAATTAATTAAATATCTTTGTTTTTACTTAATGATTGTTTTCTTGAGTTATGGTATGAAATTTTTATTGTTTCAAAATATCATATAGAAACTAAATCAGATGATTTAATTAATCATTCATAAAAAAACTAGAAACCATAATTTCATTTTAGTTAACATTAAGATACTCCAAAATTAGAGAAATGGGTGGAGAATGAAGATTGTGTATTTTCTGATGTGCACAGACATATTCCGTCTATAGAATATGATCGATAAACTTATTCGATCACTAGGGATTGCCTATCGTATCGTAATCTGTTGTGCCGCATGATGAAGGTGAAAAATATATTTTGACCAAAAAACTAATTTAGCAAGCATAAAAAATAATGGTTTTTGATGTTTGACAATATATTTTTATAATTCATAAAATCGTTGAGTGTTTGAAAACTTATTTTCTTATTTAATAATATCATTTGATGTTTGACAATATATTTTTATAATTCATAAAATCGTTGAATGTTTGAACACTTATTTTCTTATTAAATAATATCATTTGATGTTTGACAATATATTTGTATAATTCATAAAATCGTTGAGTGTTTGAAAACTTATTTTCTTATTTAATAATATCATTTGATGTTTGACAATATATTTTTATAATTCATAAAATCGTTGAATGTTTGAACACTTTTTTTCTTATTTAATAATATCATTTGATATTTGACAACTTATTTTCTTATTTAATAATATCATTTGATGTTTGACAATATATTTTTATAATTCATAAAATTGTTGAATGTTTGAAAACTTATTTTCTTATTTAATAATATCATTTGATGTTTGACAATATATTTTTATAATTCATAAAATTGTTGAATGTTTGAAAACTTATTTTCTTATTTAATAATATCATTTGATGTTTGACAATATGTTTTTATAGTTCATAAAATCGTTGAATGTTTGAAAACTTATTTTCTTATTTAATAATATCATTTGATGTTTGACAATATATTTTTATAATTCCTAAAATCGTTGAATGTTTGAAAACTTATTTTCTTATTTAATAGTATCATATGATGTTTGACAAAATATTTTAATAATCAATAAAATCTTTGAATATTCGACGATGTATTTTAATAATTAATAATATCTTTTGAGGTTTGACAAAATATTTTGATGTTTCACAATATATTTTAATGTTTAACAATACATTTTACAATTAATAAAGTCTTTTGATGTTTGATAATATATTTTGATGCTTTAAAATATTTTTTGCCATTTTACATTACATCTTGATGTTTATCAATATCTTTTGACGTTTGACGATACATTTTGTAGCTTACCAATATATTTTGATGTTTGTCAATACATTTTGAAGCTTATCAATTTATTTTGATGCTTGATAATACATTTTGATGCTTACCAATATATTTTGATCTTTGATAATACATTTTGATTTTTTAAAATATATTTTGATACTTAAAAATGCCGTCTGATGCTAGATAATACATTTTTATATTTAACAATATCTTTTTTATAAATATCAATATATATTAGTGACCACCTTTAAGCTGATGGGTTGATTATGGTGAAGAAAAGCTCTCTACGATGGTTTGGGCATGTAGAGCGATTAAATTAAGAAATACTAACACAACAAATATACAGTGTAAATGTGATTGGGAAGCGTGGTAAAGGAAGGCCAAGAAAAGTATAGTTGGATCAAGTCATCAAAAGTACTAAAATGTAATTTTAATTCTCTGCAAATATTAGAGAGACTTAGTTTTTATGTTTCTTGTAATTGCAGCCCAGCAAGAAATCATCCTCTATTCTATGTACCAACTTACAGAAGCAATGTGATGATTAGATTATGTCTAGTGATGTTTAAATACTCAGTGACGCGCGGTTTATATAGATATTTAACCAGTTGAGGATTTATTTTCGGTATTGTAATAACACAACAGATATTTAGTTAGTATAATTATGTCAGTTTTTTTACGATTTATGGCAGTTTTTCATTCAATATTAGATTTAATGTCCAAATTTTATTAAGAATAAAAACTGTATTTATTGTTTCTAAATAAAAAAAAAATTAAAAAACATTCGTGTGACACCCTCCATTTTATCCGAATAGGTGTTTCAGACGCATTGAAGAACGTGAGCGAGAGATAACATCCTCATAAATCGAGCTTTCGGGTTAAGAAGCACTGGAATATTAACAGACCCGTTCATTATGGCACGTGTTAGCAGTTATATCGCAGGTGAAGAGGCGGTAATATTCGCATAAGTCTAGCGTGTGAGTAGTACGTTGACCAAACGAGCTCTTATTACCAAACTGGGAACCTTTCTCCGGTAACCACTGTGAATCGAACCCAAGCCCCCCGGGCGGAAGTCAAGCATCTTATCAACTAGGTTGTTTTCTCCCGTTAAGAAAGGCGATACTAGGGGAAGTTGGGAAACGCTTTCTTCCGACTCAAAAAGGAACAAAAAATATCAGTTCATAAATAAAATTCATTTAATTTAAATAATAAATATTCGAGGTCACAATAAATTAAGTCACATTCATTTATTCGTTATTAGTGTCTGGTCCTGTTTACACGTATGATGAATAGGCCATCTCTTGTGCGTCCCTCCTAAACCTGTAGGGTGCATGGGGCTGGTCCCATCCTGGCGCTGGAACATGCTCGATGTGGTGGTCGTGGTGTTGTGGGTAGTGGATCACCTCGTAGTTCACAACCTTGGGTTTGGTGAACTTGAAGATGACCATGGCGCCTGAAATGGGAGTTATTGAAAATATTTAAAAATCACAATACAATGAGTTCATATTCAATAAAGCTTTCACGGATATATCTTTGTACCAGATGATATATTTCTAAGACCGTATACGATAGTTATGGTAAACTATCTGTAACCAGAAAAACCAAAATCTGTCACTTCTCTAGTATTCTCTATAGTACTGTATGGAGTTGAACATAGACGATGAGAAGAAAAGAAAGACGCATGATAGATGCCTTCGAGATGTGATGTTGGAGGAAGATGCTCAGTTTTCTATGAGTCGCAAGTCGCACCTGCTTCTCTATCATCCAACAAACCTACAGGAAAGAATCCTAACATATTTCGGCACTATCACGAAAGTCTGAAGAAACTGTTGATTACGAGGACAGTCGAGAGTATGTGACCAAGAGGATGGTTTCCCATAAGATGGACGGACGAAGAATAAATAAGTCAATTCATTCTACATGGCCCAGGACCGGGGAATGATGGAGACAAATGCTACACCAAATTCCAGACATGACAGATGACCACGACGCTCAGCATTGAGCACGTGATGAAAAAGAAGAAATACGAAATATACACTATGTTTGCATGCAGCACAAATTGGAGCGTTTATTTCCATGAGGCAATCTCTTTCAACCAACTATTAAGGTTTCAAGCTTTAAAGGAAAACAAGAAATCCACGGAAATCGAACCTGTAATCCCCATGGTGGAAGTTGAACGTTTTACCAAATAGGTGTTTGAGGTGATAATATATCACAAAAGAGCACTTTATATGCTATATATTTATTTTTATACATCGTGGATTCTCTGGCCGATTAACGTATGCCTCTTAATTCACAAATATAATTTTACCCCCAAATATAATAATACTTAAGCCTCAAATATAACATAATTTTCGAAGCCGATTTAATCCTATAATACGAATTAATCCGCTAATAGTATGCTTTGATTTAATTTTAACTTAAAATATCAAATATAGTATTTTTTACTTCAAAATTATTCTGGCATAGTTTCCCTAATATTATTTTCAATATTGCTAAACTGTATTTTATTTTAATATTTTTGTGTACATAGTTATACATCGTACATCTGGTGGATTTATTGTCATGCACCATTTTTTTTCAATCAACCAGCTCATCTTGTATACAATGGCCAATGAAATTATTTTTTCAGTGTCGTTGTCAGAATTGTTTTGTTAAGTTTATGTTTTCAGTAATGGTATCGTTTTTTTTGTCGCTTTACTAATTGGCTTAGATATGTTAATAGTATTCATGGAATTAGGAATCGAAGACAGGTGTTCTTCAAACAAGGTTATCGAACAAAAGTTTCAAATAATTCATTTCTCCATTTTCCTTTCATTCGAATGACACCCCTCAACATATATGAATTCATCATACGCACATGTTGAAGAGACGATACTGTCTTCATACTCAGTAATCAAGCCTCTGGGTTAAGAACCACTGGATTAGGCAAGTAACTCATAGTTAGTCATCGTAGTGTTCAAAATACTACGCCTAGTCCACGTATAGTCGTCGTAGTGCAAATGGACAGGCAACGATACTCGCACACGTTTATAACTATTTGACAAGATATCAGGAATTGCACCCGAAAACCCCAGTGGAAGACCAATGTCTTTCAAACTAAGCCACGGAGGTCATTGTTCATAAGTTCAACTAGTAAAAATGTAGATACCATATAATTTATGACTGATATTACCAGAAAGCACCAGGGAGATGAGACCAAGGGTGAGAGCCTTCCAGGTCTTGAGGGCGATCAGGGCCAAGGCCAGAGGCACCAGCACGGAAGCCTTGAACTTCAGGCCCAGCAGGAAGGGAATCATCACCTTCTTCACGAAACCACGACCTTGAATAAAAAATATTTACTTTAACACATTGTTTTGTTAAGGAGCAGATATCAATTAAATTTGCAGAAAAATTACATTACAAATAGACATACGAGTATGTATGTAAAAATGATATTACCCATAAAATAGAATTGTTTGATTTTTTTAATTATATAACAATCATACGTAAACCTTAATGTTCAAAAATTATTATTTTATATTTAAAAAAAATATTTCTTTTATGTCAAAAACATAAATCCTTTAAATGCAAACAATATTAAATGTGTACATATTTAAATCCCTTGTGTACAAAAATGTAAATCTTTTACTTGCAAAAATATTATTTTTTTAAATACAAACATATTAAGCCTGTAAATTGAATAAAATCATAAATTAAAAGATAAGGCCCACTTTCCTATTTAAGTTATCAAATTAGCAAATATGTGACATTTAATTAATTTCAGGAAAAAAGCTGTATACAACTTTATTATAATATTGTATAACACTTTCGTTGTGTATACGAGTAGTATAACCTAGCGAGGTATTTGTTATGTGTCAATATCTTCCAACGAACCAGACAAATTTGAAAGAGACTTTGAGTAGAAACCAGATATAATTTTTCTTTAAATCAGGGTTTCAGCAGGAATCGAACCTGCAATCTCCAGGTCAGAAGACAGGCATCTGACCAACTAGGTCGTCGTCAATAAGGTTTAAAGACAGTCTTGATAACTGTGCCACGTTTTTTTTCTAGAATAATAAGATGTCAACTGAGAGTTATAGTAACCTTTAAGAAGTCCTCCAAAATATTTTACTTGTAAAGTCCTTCAAATATTCTAGAAAGGGTTTTATAATTTCTGATACACTTTTAACTCACCCTCTTGAACGCTTCCTTCAGCTAGTGGCACATCCAGATTATCAGGCAATCCTTGAAGCAGGGATCTCGGTACATACTCTCCGGCAGGACCCGCGGTCAGCTCATCAGGAAGCTTGATTTTCAGGGTATGTGTGGCCAAGAAGTTGTCGATTCTATCGAACATCGCGAGCCTGTCGTCCTTCATTCCTCTGGCTTCATTGTCCTCAGGGACTCCAGTCTTAACAATAGTTAAGTCATCAGTAATCTTGATTTCATCATTGTCTACAACTCTGCTTAACCAAGAAAGAGCTTTTGGTTTGATGCAAGAAGTGGAATATTGACTGAGACATCCTTTATAGATGTCATAGGCTAAACTTGCTGCAGAATTTTCATAGGCTGTAACGCCTGCGATGATCGCAAGGCAGCAAAGTGTGATTTTGATCATATTGACCGCGGGTAGGATTAAACGATTTAAACAAATATATCTGTTATTACCGATCGATGATGTTTAATGACTGACTGATGACCGAATACAATTGACGTTAGTTTGTGGGCTTGGTTTTTATACGACACTTTAACGGGGTGACCATTTTATTTTAACATATTTTTTTTAATGAGGACAAAATATAGTATTGTTAATATATTGTATATGTAATCAATTATTGAAACTTAATTATTAGTACACATACATAACCATCACGCCATTTTCCTATTGGGGTAGGCAGAAATAACAAAACGATATAATTTCCCATCTCGACACCACATCCTACGCCTCGTTAACTCCTAAAATTTCTTTGATTTTTTACATTTACTTCTTTCAAAATATTATTCTCTTGATTCAGTCATACATTTCTTGATCTTCCGCTACCCTATGATTTCCATTCATATTTGCACTATACAAATTGGAATTGTCCATGTCCCATTGTTACATTGACTTTGTTTACTATCGCACCATGCTATTTGATGTCTCGCACAAATCTTCCATCGGCTTTTAGGAACGGGTTGTTCCTTAACGAAGAGATGAGGATGATCGTTTGGTTTAATAAAACTCGTTTGAAATCGGAATATGCAAAGAGGTATTTTATTGATAAACGTCGGTATTTATAATATTTGGAATGTGTGTGAGAATGCGCAAGAGATATATCGCCGTCTCGTCTTTTGCCTCACAATATATTTATTGTCATCACGTAGGGTATTCATAGTTTTGACTGACAGTGCGGAAGATATGTTGCTGTCTCGTTTCTCGTGGAATGCGGTCTCCGCTGATAGTGAGTTCAATGACCAAGCGGCCAAAGGTCGCCTCATTGGGTTCAGTGACCGCACGCACGGTCGCTACAGTCTGATAAAATGCTATCCAAATAGCGGAATTCCTTGACTTGCTCCAATCTTCCATTGTTCACCCACATATCGTGTTTACTATCCTTTCACACTTTTCTTATGTCGTAACATTGATTTTCGCAACATTTATCCTTAAGTATTTCCTTCACACGCGAATCTATGTTATTATTAAACAACCATAGTAATATAAGACATCCTTGTTTTACACCTTTTGAAATATTAAACTACTCAGTCAGGGCACCTTTTATTCTGATACATGTTCTGTTTTCGGTGTATAATGACGCAATAACACGTATTAATTTACATTTAATTCAATATTAGTATTGTATTAATTACAAAAAAGGAATATTAATTTTATTAATTCGTATAACGTATAACCTTCAAAGGATATTATAATTTTTTTTTCAAATGAAACAGGACTCAATAATCAGCAGTGCCTCAATTGGTTAAACCAATTTTCCGAAGAGGGAAACGTCGTGGGTTTTACTGTATTGCATTTTCATTGTACGCAGTATAACCTGCTGGGTTTATTGTCATATGGTAATCTCCAAGTAGCTGGGCTTGATTTCTTTTGGGTGTACAAATTTTTTATAAAAAGGATTCCCACCTAGTTTTTTTTCTCAAAGACCTCTTGAACAGTTTTCTGGTATTTGGAAGAGAATGTCACATGGCAATAAGTCTACCATGTTGTGCTGTATACGCGTGCTACACTATAACGTACTGGACTTGCGTACGGAAGGTCGCCGGTTTGAACCCTGCGCTGTGCTACCCGCAAATAACGCAGATATTTTTTTACCTAGTATTCGGGCATATAAGGATATCTATGACTTTGGTTATATATATACTTTCAATAAAGAGGAAAAAACATGCTGATGTGCTCTGATCGTCTCAATTCGGTGTGCCATCGGATCTATAGGTAGTATAGCGATGTGCCCAGTGAGTTTGCTGGTGTGTAACGGTTCACTCACTTTTATAGAGGAGAAGAGAATAATGAAATTTAAACTCCACTGCACAGCTTCGCTTTCCAACTGAATTGACGTTGGAATGGTGAGGGCACCCTTGACTACGAGGCCCAGCAACGACGACGACGAATACAATATGATATATGCATTCAAGAGTACCTCTTTCACCGTCATGGTGGTCACCCTACAACTGATATTGGTGAAAATTTAAGGTCAACCTTTTTGAAGCCGCTACTACGGCAGTTGAGGACATCCAAGGAGCACTTTCTTGTCTGCTTGTTTTGGTCAACAGCATGCCATAGCGGGGCGTGGTGCCGGAGCGTGGTACAGCCATCCGGGTTATCCGTGGCTTGCATACCATTACAACACGAGGCGATTAGATCGACCAGTGCAAGAACTATATTATTTACTGAGTCGGAAATACGAATGCTTTCTCTGCTGAAATATCTAATTGAATAAATCTGAAGACCTTTGTGGCTTAGTTGGTAAGATACTGGTCTCCATCCGGGGGCTTCGGTTCGATTCGGTGCCAAAATGATAATAAAAAAAGGAAACCAGTCTCGTTAAAGAGTTCTTCTGGTAATGTTTGCGATTTGCGAATGTCGTTGCCTATCCACTCGCGGTAGTATTTCAAATATGTGCGATGACGAACTGTGAGTTACTTGCCTACTCCAGTGGTTATTAACTCGAAGGCTCAGTTACAGGGGCCGAAAACAATATTATTTTCAGGTTACATTCTTCAATATCCTCGCATCATCAATTCGGATGTGTTGAGGGGTACCATGCAAATGATTTTATTTGAACTTTATCGATTTTTCCAATGAACCCTCTTTCTTAGTTTTATCTAGAAGATTGGGTGAGGCTTTGAAAAGATCTTAAATCCATCCACGGAATCCAATATTTTTCTTCGACGTATTTTTTTTATCATTTCTATGGTCAACAATAGTATTTTAGTACCAACTTTGATATGTGGAGTTTTTTTTATTCGTATGGTACACTTCAACAGATCCGAATTGGTCATATGGACAATACTAAAGAGTACGACTGGGATACATATTTATCTTTGGACCCATTAATAAGAATCACTGGAGTAGGCACATAACTCGCAGCTCGTTATCGCTTGGCAACAACATTCATGCACATAAAGCGAGGGAGCAGATTATTATCAGGCGAACTCTACGAATAGTGGAATCTCGAGCTAGAGCGCCTTTGAGGACAGTCTGGTCTATATAAGGCACTATGTAAATGGTCCTTTTTATGATATATTTACCAGAGTGATACCCTTTTTTCGGGCACCATCAGGAATCGATCCTGAAACCCTCAGGTGGAAGGCTTATGACAGTAAAAAATGTTAAGGAGGTTATCATGTAAAAAAATATTGAAAAAAGTCAAAAATACTTTAGACATGCGTACACTGAAAAAAAATCTGATTTGACAGGATACAGCATGACGTAATTAGGAATGAAAATAAAATGATGTACGAGTATCAATTAGGATGAAGAAGATCACTCTGAAATGGTTTGGGCATGTAAAACAAATGATTATAGCAATACTAAAAAAAAAACAAATATACAGTTCAAACGTGAGTGGAAGGTGTAGGAGAGAAAAAGTAAGAAAAACATGGTTGAACCAAATGTATGATATTTTTTTAAAGAAGCAGATGCAAAATGTCGAAGAAATTGTAGAAGTTGTATGTGATTAAGAGGGAGCGAGGTATATGGGTTGCCATATAAAAGTTTGGCGCTTTTTCCTCTCTTCCTACCCCGAAAGGGAAACAGCATGTGTGTATCTATGTTTATTAAACTAAGCTTTAGACACAACAATAGATATAGATAATAATCAATTATTAAATAAAACTGGTTCACTGAATGAAAATGATTCCATACAATAAATCCGCCTGATGTGTTTTAAGTGACAATCAAAAACATATATTTAATTTAAAATCCACTTATATTAAAGTGATTTGAATATAACGAGTTTTGTTCCATATTTTTTAAATGTTCATGACATCCAATTACACTGACGACATCGGTGGCCTAGTTGGTAAGACTGCATGCCTCCCAACTCAAGAGTTGCAGTTCGATAACTTTTTTAACCTAGATTTTTAAAAAGGATTCCAGTCTGAATTTTACTCAAGGCCTCTCTTATATATATCTGGTTGGTTAAAAGAGATTTACACCTGGCAATAATCGCACCAGTTTTTACAGTGACTAACTTAAGTGAAATATAGGCCGGGGCACGAATGTTGCTACATAAACAAATTTACTTGAATGTTGCTACAAAAACAAAATTACAAAAACAAATGATTTTAGTTCATAATACAGTGGCACCACTCGTCGTATTCTATCTGCATCTTCAATCCTGTTCATTTTAAAATCCTACAACTGTATTATGAACTAAAGTCATTTGTTTTTGTAGCAACATTCAAGTAAATTTGTTTTTGTAGCAACATTTGTGCCTCACCCTATATAATACAATACAATGATACAAGGCTCTAATTGATTTCCCATTACGATGTGATCTACAGTTGAGGTGAAAACAAGAGCAGGATTGGCAAAAAATGCTATGTCACGGCTGGAAAAGATATGAAAGAGCAGAACTATCACCATCATGACAAAACTGCGCCGTGTTAATTTGTCTCTTGTCTTCGCAATATACATGTATGGCGCGGAGACTTAGACTCTGAGAGCAAGAGAAAGATGTAGAATATATGAGGAGGTAACATTAAAAAAATATCACGTCCATCGGATACAAAAAATGAGTTGATAAAGCAGATTTCTTCTTATCGATGGTACGGAGCCGTTTAACATTTTCATTTTAATGAAAAAAACGCATAAATCATTTTAAAATCATAATAAAAAAAACAGTCGTTTTTCAAACAGAATCTTGTCCAGGCTTCAAACCAATCAAAAAAGATCATGTCCGAATTGACGAGTGAAGGTGTATGAATATGGAGGACACTTTTAGTCTCCTCCATATTCATACACGTTCACATACAACTTTCCTCCATTCAAAATATCATTCACTTGATCCAATCACATTTTCCTTGGTCTTTCTCTCACACTCCTTTCATTTACATTTGCACTATATTCTTGTAAAGTTAGTCTTTCTTCTTCTATTCGTTCCACATATCCAAACCATCTCAGCGTGATCTTCTTCATTTTACTCAAAACATCAGCCGTAAGTTCACATTAATCCATAATCGCTTCCGTATTCTGACATGCATTGTCACTCCGCGTATTCTTTTCAATGGTCGTATTTTTATAGCATTTATCCTATCAGTATTTTTCCACGTCTACGTTTCACTTCTATATATCAATGTAGATTAAACATCAGAATAAATAAAGTTTAAGTAAAGAGTTTAAAGAAACATTACATGGCAATAAGTTCATCCGGTTGTAACGTACATATATAATATAAGTTTAGTTAAGTTCACTTGACAGTTTTCTTAAATCAATGAAGTGTGTGCGTGCATGTGCTGATGATGTGAAGGAATTCTATCCACGCTGCCTCGCAGGACGTGTCTCTCCACACGGACACTGAAGCAACTTCACTTTCTATGGTGCCCTGCTGGAGGAATACCAATTTAACAGCGGGCACTTCTTCAATGGAGAACCATTGTTGCATGGGGAAATGAGGTATCATCGCAGAGTTGGATTAAGCATTGATTTCTCAATAATAATTCTGACGACAGGCCATCCCTCGTGATGGATTATGATCATCAGCTATCCAATGGGAAACGCCTGTGCGTGTAATGGTTTATTGTGTGCAAAGTGTTGTACTTCAGCAAGCACATATTCTTGACATATTAAACTCAAAGTTCCGATAACAAGGAGATCGAATTCCGAGACGATCTGCAAATTTAATCTGTTGCAGTATTTCGCTAGGTCGTTTTATATAGTGCTGTTTTTGTGTTGCATAGAACTACAAGAATTCACGAATTGTTTTCATAATGAAGTGTTATATAAACAAACTGTAAGAACATATGATAAACCGCTAAAAAGCTATAGAAAAACATAAATCCAATGATCTCTGTGGTCTAGTTAGTAAGACAGCTGTCTCTCAGCCCGATGGTTGCGGGTTCAAATCCTACTGGAACCCAGATTAAAAAAAATAAGTATTCCAGTCTGATTTTCATTTAAGGTCTCTTTAAAATCTTTTTGGTTGGTTAAAAGATATTGCAGCATGGCAGTAAGCCCCCCAGGTTGCACAACAACAGGGTAATACAATACATTACAAAAATCGGCCAGTAATCGAACCTGGGGCGCCCACTTGCTTAGCATGAATACTAACCGTTAAACAATGGACATCGTTGAATAATTATGATGACCTCGTGGCTTAGTTGAAAGACGTCTATTTTCCAGCCGGAGGGATGTGGGTTCAATTTTAGTTGGTTACTCACATTTTTTAAAATGGTTCCAGTCCGGTTTCAATTTAAGGCCTCTTCAATTACTTATGGTTGGTAAGTAGAGATTGCCAAATGAGAATAAAAGCAAAGTTTAATAATATTACAATGATTATAAATGGACGTGAGTGAATTACTGGTGCGATTAAAGAGTGTGTGATGAGTTTTTGGACATAATATTAAATCAGGTTCGATTCCTGACGGATTCACTTCCAGACTAGATTTACACTTAGGCAATTTTAAATCTGAATTTGTGTTTTTCTGTAATGTACCATATATGCTAGGTAACCATATGGGGCTTTTGTTAGCGAAATTGGTGTCCTTTAACCTATCTTAGTTTCTGTTGAACTAGTTTGAGAGATTGTTTATTGACCTTTACAGTTCACCGCTCCTCTTTCTTTACGTCTTTACTGTCCGTGCAGTGAGACTCTGGAATCAGTTACAAACCAATATAAGACTCGCTCCGTCCTTGGCATGCTTTAAGAAGCGACTGAAAAAACTCTTAATTTCTAGTCAGTAAAATAACGTGTTTCATTCCTGATTTTTCTTTTCCTTTCCTCTCCACCACCCCTTCCTTTCCTTTTGATTGATGATATCTCACTTTATATGAAAACATAATGTTCGGGTGATTGTCCGTCTGTGTGGGGTTCGTGGACATGTGCTCACGAATATGTTTATGGATTTCGTGGGGATGGATAGTCATTTGAATGATTTATGCGACCACGTAACTTGCTTAATTTAATTTTGTCTCGTTGGTTGGAAGAGATTGCCGCCTGACAATAAGCCCACCAGATGGTATTAGCAATAAAAGTGTTGAATAAATTAGGAAGTGTTCTCGGAAAACAGTACTATACCAATATTAAATCTACTATACCAAAGTATCTATAAAAATTAATTAGACCACTTCTTCACAGGTCGTGTCTTGAAAAACGTTTATCTATATTTACAAAATGGATGATTTTCACACTGTTTTAATTTATATTCGACGTTATTTCTTTGGTCTTCCTCTACCACGCCTTCCACTCACATTTGCACTGTATATTTGTTTTGTTAGTTTTTTCAATTCGTTCCACATGCCCAACCCATCTCAAATATCAAGTTCAGATTCATCCCTAATCACTTTATTCTGTATTCTGTCATACATTGTCACCTCATGTAGTCTTCTAAATGTACACATTTATTCCACTCCACTTGTTTGAAATATAAAATGGGAAATGTAGATAACGATAGAAGATGAGAGATTATCATCTGAGATGATACAGCCATGTGATGTGATAAGAAGAAAGTAGGGTTAAGTAGCTAAGATAGGACCAAAAATGCAAAAAAAAATTCATATTTGAAGAGTAAAACTCATAAACCACATAGCAACCATGTTTTTGATTTTTAATATTGTATTTTTTATGGAAAAACAGTCTATCAACAAGCGATAATATACCCATAAATGGCATATACGAGTATGTGAATTCAAACTATAAAAATAGCTTTATATAATTTGTATCTTTTTTATTTTTCACAAATAAAACGTTTTGTAGAAAATGTGCAGTTTTTTGTTCTTATAACTCTTTACGTATTTTTTGGCTCTAGAGTGGTTTATGAGTTTCATTTTTTATTTATTAAAGACCGCAGTCTTTAAGAAAAATCGATATTCTACGCAAATTATACAAAAAAATACAGAACTAAAACATCACAAATATTTTTTAATATATTTTATATGACAAAAAATATACAAATATTTAAAAACTCTTGTTTTGTTTGCGTGTTCAAACACATAACTCAAGCGTGTTCAAACACATAATCAAAACGGAAAAACATTACTATACCAAACAGGATAAAAATAAATAAACAATGGCTTTGTTGACTGCAACATATTATGTAATTATGTATCCTGAAATTATATATTTGTGATGATTTATGTTAAGGCAATAGAAAATAAAATACATTTCAGTGAGAAGCTATCGAACGGTCTGAGTTCATCTTATAACATCTTCCCAATCGAGATACACCCCCACCAACAGGAGGCGAGCCCAACCGCGAAATCGTAATTTTTTTTCAACCTACACAATTGAATATGTAAATTATAAGACACAAAGAATTTGATAATAAATAAGCAGTCAATTCAATTATAAACTCAATAAACATGATGTATAAAATTTAATGAAAACATAAACACATACACACACAACCCTCGATTCACTAACAACGTAAAGAGAGAAAATAAATCCAAGTTTTGACAAAACAGAGAAATAAAGAGTATCATATGATACAAGCAGCGGCGGCAGGACCTGAGGTGCGCTGGTGAGCTGAGCGCCAACGCACCTCGAGGCGCTGAGTGAATATGAAATATCGCTGTCTCACGGTTTACTATACTCTGTTTGCCCTACATGAATTTGCGTTTCCGTCCGGTGCGTATTGGAAATCGCTCCGGTAGTATTGATAAACTTGGCCGGTCAATTTGAAAGGAATATTTTTTGATTTTTATTTTAATTTTTTTTTAAATTTTCACTTAAATAAAAATACTCATACTATTTGTCAGTATTCTTATACATATTAAATCTATACAAATATTTAAAAATTTTGGAAGTCATGTTTGCGAATATAGGTATAATTTAATTATTGCGAATTATTTCTCCGGTTCAGCGCACCAGCGCACCTCTACACCGGCCGCCGCTGGACACAAGTACAAATAAAATAAAAACTATAATTACGTTTTTCATAAAATATCAAAAAGCTATACCCACTACAACAATCCGTATTGAGGAATTAAATTTTTCCTGATTCCAACTTCCCCCTGGAGCAACTGAAAATATTCACATCCATCGTGTTACCCAAACTTGTTTGCAATCGCGCTATATCTTGGATAGTTAATTTGATACTAGTTTAACAACAAAATTACATGAGATAAAAATATGATGAAATATAAAATAAATAAGGGTTTAAAATATTACTAATTGAATACCTATGTCAAAAGCGGTCCTGTTAAAAATTATACAACTCTTTTGATTTTTCTGTTGGTTAGTCTCCTTTAGCAATTAACTTTTGTTTATTGATTGATTGGGTATTTATATTGTAGAACTCCGTTTCATTACAAAATTATTGTAGAACTCCGTTTCATTACATAATTATTTGACTTCAAATTAAAGCATTGTTAAACTGTACTCAAAACATTGATTACAATGCTTATACTATATTCGAAAAAAATTAACAATACATGACTTAAAACTGACATAAAAATTATTAAGATAGGAGTCGACTATCCTGCCATATTGGGAACGATCAGATGTTTAACATTGAGCCTTCATAAAACTTTAACAGCACAATATTATTGTCTTGAACCCAACTTTGGTGTAAAACAAAAAGAAAAAGATCAATTTGTCTACAAGATCTCATTCTTCTTGTTTCACTTTTGTTTAGATATTTTAGCTGTTAATATCCTGAGTGAAATAAATAGAATGCTAAGGAAACAGGTAGAATTAGAGGATTTTAATATTTCCTAGTGCTTTTGTTTGTCTGTTTTAGGAGCTTTTAAAACAGTGTCTACCGTACAGTAGCTTTCAATTCCAAACAGCTTCATTCAATAGCTTATTTTTGTTTAGAGCTTCAGTATTTTGTGTTGTAATGTACTATATTTCACTTTCGCTGTATAAAATTCAATTTGACGGGTTTATTGTTATATGACTCTCATTCAACCGACGATGTTAAATAATATTTTAATAAGTGAAAACTAGCCTGGAACAAGGTTCCCTCTAAGGTGTGCGGCCGCACATCTGTTAAAAATTGTCCGCACACGTGTTTCCATCTTCCGCACACATCTCAAAGAAAGGAACTTGTAACCATATTTTGTTTTGCGCAATTATATATTTTATGATGGGTTCTCAGGTTCCTTTCTTTGAGATATGTGCGGAACATGGAAACACAATATAGAGTCAATAACACGTATGTACGTATGTAATAGTGTACATAAATTTTGTCATCATAATGTATCATCATATTTTAATTAAATATTAGTCTTAGAATAGATTCAGTCTTAGATAGATATTCTGCATAATTAAACTTTAATAAATCTTTTAGGGTTGTTTATCAAAGATAATGATATTATTATGTAACAGAAGCTACACAAAATAAATAACCCTTGGTAACTAGTATAAAAGTACCACCAATTATTAACCTACTGGACTCCAACGGGAAGGAACATTATCGGGTAAGAAAATATATTTTTTTATATACAACCTACATATTTGAAAAATGTAATTAATGATTTCGTGGTACATTAAGTTGACTACTTAGTTTTATCTATGCATGAATATACATATTTGCGCACTTCCCTCTTTTTTTCTTGCACATACAAGTGGATGGGCCGCACACATAATGAAAAAAATAAGGGAAACGTTGGCCTGAAACACTTTAAAAATTTGTTATTAACAAAAATCGAACTGCAACCTTATTTTTATGTTAAGCAGTTTTACTCCTCTTTTAAATAGTATGTATAAATAGTATGTATATCCTTTCCTCTCCACCATCCCTTCCTTTCCTATTGATTGATGATATCTCACTTTATATGAAAAATAATGTTCGGGTGATTGTCCGTCTTTGTGGGGTTCATGGGCATGTGCTCACGTATGTGTATATGGATTTCGTGGGGATGGATAGTCATTTGAATGATTTATGCGACCATGTAACTTGCTTCATTTACTTTTGTATGGTTGGATGGAAGAGATTGCCGCCTGGCAATAAGCCCGCCATATTGTATTGCAATAAAAGTGTTAAATAAATATAAGGACGTACTGCATGGGACGCTTAAATAATGCTCAGCATATCTGGGAGAAAACCGCGGAAGATGGAGCCAAATGGCTTAGAACTGTTGCTAGTCACTAAGGATCCAATAAAGAAACAAGAAGCAGACAAGCTGCAAGTGCCTACTGAAGCTTCTTGCCTTACACTCAACAGGATATGTCTATCACAAATTGACTGGCAAGTCATCTCTGATGACACCAACTTTAAGGAACCTGATGTCCCATGTTGTACTGTGCCTTATTTTATACTGGACACGGGTAATGGATATTCATGAATTTCCTACAAATTAATAATAATTAGTTTACTTTTTGCAGTTATGCTAATTCCTTTATTTAATTTTTTTATTTCATTTAAATGAATAGATATGACCGAAGTCATAGGTATCCTTACACCCTCGAATACTAGACGTAAAAAAAAGGTCTGTGTCTTTTGAGGGGTGTAGCACAGCGCGGGGTTTGAGTCGACGACCTTTCGCACAGAAGTCCAGTGCGTTACCGCGCGGCCATGCACTTCTTGATTGGTTGTTTAGAATAGATTGCCACCTGGCTATTATCTCGACAAATTGTAATAAAAATACATCAATACATATCATTTTCATGTCGGGGTAGGCCTAGAGGACAGAGCGCCACACTTTCCTATCTCAACACACATCCTTAGTATCTTCTACATTCATACACCTTCTCGTAGAAGTTCTACGATTTCTTTCACTTTTTACGTTTCTTTTTTTCACTTGATCTTGCCATTTCCTTAGTCTTTCTTTTACACGCCTCCCACCCACATTCGCAATATTTATCTATTTTGTCAGTTTTTCTTCATTCATTCGTTCCATATGCCCAAACCATCTCAGCGTGCTCTTCCTCATTTTACTTAACACGGAAGTGTTAAAATAAATAAACTTCAAATGACTAATATTAAATTTTTAATCAGTTGAAGCTTTTATTTGTCTAATAATAATTGATTTTTTCAAATAATTTTATTAACTCTCATATTATAGTATTTTTTTTAACAGTGATGGCATCATATTTCTTATGTGGATACATTTCAACAGTGATGGCACTCTTATGTGGACACATTTCTTAATTATTAAAAAAAATGATGATCATTAATGAAATTTTATTTTATGTATCAATTTTTATAAACAAACTAATAAATGTTCAGAAGTGAGGAAATAGTTTCAGATTTTTTTTCATAGATGTCTCTACACAGTCAATTCGAGGGAAATGGTCGGTCATCATTCCTAGTTTTAGGGATTCTCATATTGGCCAGTTTAGTTTATCCCGGGATTCCGGGATTAAATAGCCCCCCCCCTGTCAGGGTTTTTTCGGGATCCTGGTAAATAATTTTGTTAATATTTTAAAATAAAATAACCTGGACAAGAAAGCCGAGAAGAGTCATTATTTAAAATACAACTCTAACAAAAAAAAACACTGATGTATGGAAGTGAAACATGAATATGGAAAAAATATTGAAATGTCGAATAAATGCTCTAGAATTTCGTGCACTAAGAAGAATACATGGCTTGACAATGTATCACAGAATAGGGAATAAAATGTATTTAAAGCTAATGTGTTGAGGAAGTTGAAGAAGAGCACTCTGAGGTGGTTTGGGCATTTAGAACGAGTGAATAAGAAATACTAACAAAACAAACGTAAAGTTCAATTGTGATAGAAAACAAAGGAAAGCATGATTGTAAAGGGTATTCCAAATTGAGCGGTTTTTTAAATTCTTGGACAAAATACAGATGGCGTCGCGAACTTGCCTGGGTCTTGTGACATTTGAGAAGTGTAAGGTATGACATTTATAAAAATGGAGTCGTATACAATACAACAACGTGTTTAAATTGTTGAATTATTTTATGTATTGTAATCTCCGGAAACGGTGATGTTAATTGGCCACCAAAATCATGTGACCTGATACCGTTGGACTATTTTCTCTGGGGTTACGTGAAAAGCCAGGTCTATAAGAATGACCCCCGATCAATTCCTGAGCTGAAGGACGAAATTATTCGCGTTATTGGTTAGTTAGAACCGCAATTATGGCAAAATGTCATCGAAAATTTTGACAAAGGAGTGGACATCTGTGTAGCTGCAAGACGTGGACATTTGGTGGATATTTTTTTTTAAATGTCATACATTATACCAACTTCAATGACCAATTAAAAGTTTTTTGAAATCAAATCAAATTGTGTGTTTTATTCAAGAATTTAAAAAAATAGAATCAAAAAACCGCTCAATTTGAAAGACCCTTTATCCAATGAATATTATTTTGAAAGAAGGGAAAGTTGAAAATTTGAAATATCGTAGGAGGTAAATAACGGTTTGGGCACTTGGAACGAATTAATGAAAAAATACTAAAAAAACGAATGTACAGTGCAAATATAAGTGGAAGGCGTGGAAGAGGAACGCACAGGAAAGCACGGTTGGATCAAGTGAATGATATGCTAAAGTAATAAAAACAAGAAAGTCAGAAAAACCGTAGAAGTTGCGTGAGAAAGTTTATGGGATGTAAAAGAGGTGAAGAATATATGTGTCGAGAACGGAAAGTCTGGCGCTCTGTCCTCTCTGCCTACAACGACATGGAAACGGTGTAATGGTATGTATGTTTGTACATTTGCAAGTCATCATTTGATCCACAATTGGTATAAGTAAAATTAGTATTGGTAACAGAATAATACTTATGGTAATAAAATAATACTTTAATATACTCGTATTATCTTTCCATTACTACTTCAAAAATAAATTGGATTCCAACGAATATCAAACCTGTAACTCCTGTGTTGAAAGACAGGCGTCTCATCAACTAAGCCATGTACGTCGTCAAGAGTTTATTGCTTGTTTTAAACGACAAGCTGACACTGGAAGGTTTTATTTAACATGGTCACTGCCGACCACGCAAAATCGCGTGGCGAAAGGCACACGATAAGGGAATAGATACTCATTGGGAAATAATATCTTATGACGTAAAAACTTCCGACAACATTTGAAAGTCGCGTTTGTTTGTAAAATTATAAATTATTTTCAACATGCAAACTAATGATATCTATGATATTTTTTCGTCTGTTCATTTTCTTTATTGAATGGAGTGCCGTCTAAAAAACATATAAGGGGACTTCGCTCCTTTTAGGTTGCAATGAAAATTTGAAGCAAGAAAGTCGTATCTAAATTAAACGAATTTACAAATAGTATAAGATTTTATTTTTAAATTAAAAAATCATAAAGAAATGCAAGACTTTTAATAAAAAAATCGCACATTTCGTCTAAAAAATATGTTTATGTAATCAGAAAAAACTTTTTAATTTGAAGATTTTACTTGACACTATTATCTGCAGATAATATTTTCTTTGCTTAATCACGCATTTTTTATATCGGGGTAGGCAGAAAAGAGAAAGAGTACCAGACTTTCCTGTCGTGACACACATTTTTCGCCTCTTCTACATCCATATAGGTACCTTTTCATATAGTTCTTACAATCCTCTGACTTTTTACTTTTCCTGCTATTAAAATATCGTACACTTGATCCAACCATGCTTTATTTGGTTTTCTACTATGCCTTCCTCTCACATTTGCACTGTATATTTGTTTTGTTAGTATTTCTTAATTCATTCGTTCTACGTGCCCAAACCATCTTAGAGTGCTCTTCTTTATATTGCTTAACACATCAGCCTCATCATTCCGTATTCTGTCATACATAGTTACCCCGTGTATTCTTCTAAGTTTATGTATTTCTACAGCATTTATTCGGCTATATTTCATGTATCAAAGTTGGTACTACAATACTGTTATGGGTTATTCATGTTGGTAGATTTTGAAAATATTCTGTTATAGTATATATATTTTAGGGCCCTTTTGACTTTGTTTCTTAATGCTACACGCTGTTCAAAATCTCTCATAACTTTTTCTGACAGAATACTGCAAATGGAAAATAAAAATTCTCTAATCATTCATTACTCACCCAAACATCGCATTTGCTTTTCTGTTCACACTTTTCAATCACCGTGACTTTGGATTTTGCAACCATTTTTGCATCTTTCCCTTTACATCTCTAATATAATTTGCTAATCAGACTCTGTAATTCATTCTCATTATTTATTTATTCATTTAATTAACGACACAACAGTGTCTTTATATACAAATGAACATGTGACAGGCTATAAAGTACTTAAAATTATTGACAAATAATACAACTTTATCTTAAACTAACATGAAGATACAAAAAGCAGTAGTAATAATAAATTACAGTCATCGTTTTAAAATTATTTAATAATCTTTGAGAATTTTGTGGGAATTTTATGGATAGATATTGAGATATAGAAAACATATGGCCTCATTAGTAGATAAAGATGCAAGTTGCTTTGCAGAATTAAAACCTTCATACATGTTGATGCAGGGTTACTCAACTCCAGAGGCAAAGTATTGTCCTTAATGTTTTGTTTATATTACGTTATTTATATTAATAAAGGAGAGGACAAAGTTAGTAGCTATTTCTAAATATTGTTGTGATATTCTCGAGAATACTATATATACTTATATTAAAAATATCTAAATTATTGCAAAACTCGTTTCCAAGTCTTTGTATACGAATTAAAGAGGAGTTGATTTTATAATTAGTATAGCAATTTTCGGTATAAAAGGGATTGAGCTGTCTTGTGGATCTAGTGGGAATACGAAATGAAATACTTGCGAGTAAGTGAGGTGCGTCAATCACTGAGTGAATGATTTTGTATAGGAGTACTATATCGGCTGTTTTTATTGTCACACAGCTTCAAGAGTTTCATAGCATATAATAAGTTGGGATAATTTCTTTGTTCATGTGGTATTAGTTTTAAATTTATGAATCTTAGAAATTTGTTTTGTACACGTTCTAAAGTTTGTGTTGTGTGGCGTAATGAGGAGACCATATTGATGAGTTGTAGTCAAGGCGGCTGCGTACTAAAGAGCAGTATAGCAGTTTTAATGTTCGTAAATCCTAGAAATGTTAGGCAGTTCTTAGTACAAATCCCAAGATTTTTGAACTCTCCCGATTGATTTTGTTCACATGTTCTATAAATGAAAGTTTTTGATCCTATATAATTCCTAAGTCCCTTATAGAAGCTTCACGTTTTAATATATATTGATTTAGCGAATACTCGTGATTCATTGGATTTTTATTTATATGCTAACACTGTCATGCCATCAGCATACAGCATTTTTGCAAATATTCCCATTCTTCATTTGTATGCCACCTATTGACCTCAGTAGTTCCTTCTCACACGAATCTATATAAATATTAAACAACTAGGGTGACATGACACATGCTTACTTTACTTCTTGATCGATACATGGATAGAACTACATCCAATTTATGCAGAGCTCCTGAACCTGACTCCTCCAGCTTCCATCGTATTCCAAGTGAATATCTACCACCTGCTTTAAATAAGAGGATTTTTCAAATAACTTTAAACACGTCCCAGTTATCTCAAAATTTCTCTGTATTGAGTATCAGGAATGTGATGTTAATCTCTCAGGAGTGTGTTGTTAATCCCTCAGGAATGCATTGTGAATTCTTAGCGCAAGAAACTCCGTGTACTTCCTCCCAAACGATGTAAGTAATACACATCGGGCTTAAGAAAGAGACTATCGGCCATAATCGGCTAACTTCGGCTTTCTAGAGCGTCGTCTCTGTCATCCATACACGTGTTCCGTTGCGATTTGCCAGTCAATCGTGAGACACAGACGACGCTCTACAAAGCCGAAGTTAGTCGATTATGACCGACAGTCTCTTTCTTAAGCCCGATGTGTATTGCTTACCGACGGGTACTGTACGAGTATGATCATGTGGGATCAGAATCCAATTTATATCAACGATATATTTAAAAGGGTTTTATTTAAATAAATTGTAAAAATATCACGTGTAAATAATCCAATTATATTGTAATACTTTATTAATTTCACAGTTATGAATACAATAATCGTGGTTAAGAAAAACAAGTTAGTAATGAGCGTCTAAACACACCGTTGATTGTTGGCTGCCAAGAATGTCGGTTAATGTCCCGTCAGAATTATTAAGATGACAGTAAAGATGTCTAACATTAGTAAATTTGTTAATTATGTTGTAAAATAAATTATGGGCGAACAGCTGCCAAACTGTCCCAACACCGGCAAGTCCTTAAAATAAGTGAGTTGGTACACTGTCCCCTGTCTTTTGGAAACGTTTTTATCAAGTTACAGTCGTCACCATGTCAAACGGAAGATTTTTTTTTAAGAATAATAATTATTATTTAAATATACTAAATAAAAAAAAAAGTTAACGAATTTATATTTTTTTAATGAATACAGTAATCTGTAGTGTAGTCATTTGCCAAATGCTATACCTTTATACAAATTTATTTCATAAGAACTAATCTAATTTATATATCGAACGTCCAGTTCATTACTCAGACAACTCCAAATAACCTGTTTTGAGATAATGAGAAAAGCAATATTATAATCGTCACCATAAAGCAAATACTATTAATTTTTGCCCGAGTTTTAAATATTTTATCAATAGATGTTGATAAAATCTATTGATAAAATATATAAAACTCGGGCAAAAATGAATAGTATTTGATTTATGGTGACGATTATAATATTGTTTTTCTCATTATTGAAAAGCAGGTTATTTGGAGTTGTCTGAGTAATGAACTGGACGATCGATATGATAACTATGAACGCCATGGCTTAAGTACAATGTACTCCATGAAAATTTTATTTTAAATAATTTTTATATTTTATTTCT
Organism: Odontocerum albicorne; assembly: GCA_949825065.1. Lineage (NCBI taxonomy): Eukaryota > Metazoa > Arthropoda > Insecta > Trichoptera > Odontoceridae > Odontocerum > Odontocerum albicorne. The sequence continues at coordinate 11,498,564 of OX463859.1, read as the reverse complement.
TAGAAATAGTAAACACCTACATACTTACTTATAACAAGATAACAACTCTTACAATTAATTATTTTAATAGTCGAGTATATGTTAAATTGACTTAAATCATAAACACGCAGAACGATTATAGAGAGCAATGGAACTCTTAACTTCAAGCTGGTAATATAACGGGTGTAATTTCTGATTTTCAGGACCTTCCCTTCCTTTTCCTTTAATTGATGCTATTTCACTTTAATTTTTACCGCGTATAATACTCCTTCTCATACTCAGCCAGCAAATGCTGGAATGAGTTGCCCCAGGCCTTGAAGGAGCGGGTGAATAGTTATACCTTCAGAGATGCTCTAAAGTGTTATCTTCTGGGTAGTTAATGTGTTTCTCAGTGGTTAATGGGTCTCTTGTTTGCTTTTCTTTTCTTATTTTCTTTCTTTTCTCTCTTTTCGCTGGTGGTGAATCGAGGATTGTGCATACGTGTTTGTGCGTTATTTCCTCATTCATTCTTTTAAAACTGCTTATCTATTTCAATGTATTACTGCCTATTTCAATGTTGTCTCAACTATTTCACTTCCCATTTGTCATTATGTAAAATTTAGACTCCTTTGAGGCTTTTCTTTTCTTTTTTTTCTCGCTCTTGCTGACAGTTAACCTGAGGTGGTATATGTGGGTTTACTTTTTATTTTGTTTTCTGCCATACGTTTTTGTTGTTTTTTTTCCTATTTATTCTTTAACCTAGATATGTGGGGGTGTGGGATGGAAGCCCCCTGATGCCCTTGCGGTTGGGCTCGCCCTACATTGGTGGGGTGTATCTCGGCCGGGGGAATGTTTGTGGGATGAGCCGGGACCTTTTAGTGTCTTCTCTCTTGAATGTATTTTTTTTTGCCATCTATTTATTTTCTGTGTTTTTTTTATATTCTTGTTCTACGTGTTCAAGGGTGTCGGCTGAAAAACATCTGGTGTCCCCGTGGCTGGGTTCGCCCTATATTGGTGGGGTGTATCTTGGCCGAGGGGATGTTATTAGATGAGTTCAGACCTTTTGATAGCTTCTGTAGTTAATGTATTATCTGCAATTTATGTGTTTTAGAAGTGTTATTTAAATATAATCTGTACATACTATGTTGCTATCAATAAACCTATTATTTATTAATTTATTTATGAATTTTGTAAAGGGGAATAATCATTTGAATATTTTGTGCGACCAAATAACTTCCTCTTTACTTTTGTCAAGTAGTTTGTTTTGCTACCTGACACGAGATTGTTTTACAATGAAGTATTAAATAAATAAATAAATAATTATTGTATATACATATAAACGTATATCCTATAATTACAAATATATGGTTAGTTTGGAAATTTGTTTGATTTGGTGGACATTTTTAATGTTAATGTTAATGAGTTCAGGAGGTCTTTTCTATGGCATTTTCTCGATCTACGATATTGACTGAATTACTTTTATTCTATTTTATCCTGAGTTTATTTTTCTTTTTGTTTGTAATTTGTCTTATAATATCCCGTTGAGAGCAATCCTATCTTTAAACTTTTAAATTATAGTTAAAGATTTTGGCTATTGTATTGTTATGGTAAAGCATCATATTTTGAAAGATACACATATGGTATACTAAATTATATATTTTTAAAGGATATTGCCACGTTTTCTTTAAATTTTTACCTGTTACTTTGTTATGTAAAGGACACATAAGTGTCGTTTATTTTGATCGTAAATAAATAAATTTAATGATCCCGGTAAAATTGTAAATTACCGAGAACAAAAAAAAGGAACGACATTTAATTATGAATTCAAGAATTAAAATTTACGAAGTTTGACAGAAATATGGACATTTATAAATTAAATCACATATTTTGTGTAATGTGTAAGGGACAGTGACAATCAAATTATACCGGGATCGAATATCTACCGGGATTATCGTTAAATTATTTTCTCAAGAATCCAAGAGTTAAAAGGAGTTTGACGTAAAATTTATTATTATAAATAAGCACACATATAAATACAAACTTCACAATATTTATTGCCACGGCGAGTTATGTAAATCAACATGGGCACATGACGGCTGCAATAAAAATCCCGAGAATTAAAATCTACCGGGATGTCACTAAATTATTTTCTCAATAATCCAAGAGTTAAAAGGAACGAAGTGTGACGAAAAATTGATTATTGTTAAATAAACACCCACACATAAATCAAAACTGCACAATATTGACTGTCACGGTCAGTTAGGGTTATTAAAGAGGGCCCAGGAAAATTGCAATAAAAAATCCCGGGAACGAAAATCTACCGGGATGTCACTAAATTATTTTCTCAAGAATCCAAGAGTTAAAAGGAACGAAGTATGACGAAAAATTTATTATTGTTAAATAAACACCCACACATAAATAAAAACTGCACACTATTGACTGTCACGGCCAGTTAGGCAAATTAAAGAGGGCCCAGGTAAGTTGCAATAATAATCCCGGGAACAAGAATCTACCGGGATTTGTCACTAAATTATTTTCTCAAGAATCCCAGAGTCAAAAGCGAACGAAGTTTGTATTGAAATGTATTATTGTTAAATAAACACATGTTATTGTATATGTGCATATACATACAAACTGCACAATATTTACATTGCCTCGGCGAATTGGGTTGATAATATTAGGTTCAGGAAAGCTGCGATAAAAAAATCCCAGGAATGAAAATCTACCGCGATTGTCGCTATATAATTTTCTCGTGATTCCAAGAGTTACAAGTGACACGGAGTTTGACGGGAATTCTGACATTTATAAATAAACACACACAGAGGCTGTGTAATATTGACTTTGCCACGGCGAGTTAAGTTAATTAAAGAGGGCTCGTTTGCCGGGTTTGTTTCGATCCAGAGCCACTGGGTGTCATCAATTACCCATACGCTGGCGGTGCAACTTACCGCGGCATCTTAGAGTTGCCGTGTAGCGGATACGAAGCAATTTAGAAGCAGTTTATTCAGCCGATGTTTATTTGTGGATGTTAAATTTGTACCATACAATATATTACAAGGGCCGTACACAGGAAATTGTGCAGTATGAACTCAATAGATTTATTTTTTTATCTGCCAGTCACAGGCTCACCAATCAACCCGACTTCAAACGCTTATAATAATACAGTGAAGAAATCTAAATGTTGTTTTTTTATTATTTATATATGACAAGAAGTTTTATAAATACATGATTTGTGAAAAAACAACAGGCAATTTAATATGGACACACAATTTAAATGGGTCTGGAATTGTTGTTTATCATTTATCGTGTCCCCTGTAAACTAGGCTTTTACCTGTATCTTACTGAGGGCATATAACATGAAAAAATAAATTGATATTTCTTTCCGATTATACAATACCCCGTTGTATACTCTCACCAATTCGATAAACTGTTACACTCAATTATATATGTATACATCACGCGAATCAAACCCGCACAATTCATCACTCCAGACATACCAAAAAGCACATCCCATAATGTGGAGCACATACCATAATCATCAAAAACAGACCATACTCAAGAGTTCACACAAACCTTTGATACAAGTCATTCCTCCTGCAAGCCCAAATATTCCAGCTCGTGTCGCAATAACCACGCTCCGATCTACTGCCTGATTTTTTTGTCCCTTTTTCCTTTATATTATATAATTTAACCATAATTATATAACGTATAGAAGGCAATACTCCGTGTTAATATGATTGTCGGCCACCATTATCTTTAAATACTTACCACTTCCGTTGACTACAGTGATTCAATTAAAAATTACGATAACCAACTTATGATATGGAAGAGGCGAAAGATGTTTGTCGCGATAGGCAAGTTTGGCACTATCTTCTCTCTCCTACCTCAATTGGATAATCTTCGTGGCCTATTCGTGGCCTCCTAGCCCGAAGGTTGCGGGTTCAAACCCCGCTGGAACCTAGTTTCTTTTAAAAGTATTTTAGTCTGGTTTTCACTTAAGGCATCGTTAACATCTTTCAGGTTGGTTGGAAGAGATTGTTACGTGTCAATAAATCCTTCAGATTATACTGTTTACAACGAAAGTGTAATACAATACTGGTATGATGTTATGTATCATATATATTACTGACGTATTTTCGTTAAACAATTAAACGGACTTTTTGTTTCAAGCAACGAAACGACCACGGTTATGTCGCTCTTTAAATAATCCGCTTGTTTTCAGTGCACACATGACACGTTAGAAAGGACCTGCCCTGAATTTTAGAGAGCAGAGACAACAACAATGGCCGCGATTGTCGGCGGCAAAATGATAATTTATGATGACGTGGCGTTGACATATACAACTCACGCTTGCGTTCGTTTTACGATCTTATTCAGAAATCTAAGGAAAAGTTTATCATTCTGAACATATATTATTGGTCACGGTGAAGATTAAAACAGAGAAAATCAATTATTTACAATGAAACGATTGTACTATCTTGTAGCAATAATTATCATAGCGAGAAACGTCACATATCTTTTAAAATATCTTCAGTACTACACTATATTTTTTTTAATCATGTCACTTTTTACTATAGGTATAATCTCTGAAACCGACTTAACCCTAATATAATATACTTTCTTAGCGTGAGGAGGGATATAAGGAACTCTTCTCATACCTTTAAGATACTGACGAGAGCTACACCTAATCCTACTATGTTGGAAAATATAAAGTTTTATTTTCCTGGTAACTATTCAAAATACAGAAATATTGACCTATTTAGACTGGCAATAAGTAGAACTAACCTGCCAAATGTTTTTCCTCTGTATCACGGACTGCCCCTTTTAAATAAGACCTCGGATATTGATATCTTCAAGAATTTCTTAGTAATGGGAATTAGTTGTTTCGGCTAAACTAATATTTCTTGTAATCATTTTTATTTCCTTGCTGTTGTATATAATGTCTCTTTAAACTATGTATGTCATTTTTCTTTCTTGTTGCCGTATGTGATTTCTCTTTAAACTTTGTATGTAATTGGGTTTAACCTGTGTACGTAAGCTTTATAAAAAATAAATACAATAAATAAAATAAAACTCGCACCATCAGTGATGTAATTTAAAAGTCTATATATCCTCTTCATTTATTTTCCATATTTATTTAAAAGAACACTTAGGCCTCGGCCATACAGGCTAGAGCTACGCTACTAGGTGACTATAATAGTCACGTAGCGTGGCGCGAAGCGTGCAGTGTGACCATTGCGATAGTATGGGGTGCGTTGGTGCGCTAGGATATGTCACTAGCTCGCAGCGTAGCTTAAAGCACCAATCGAGGCTCCTACCTGTGTGGCTGAGGCCTGACAGGTAATTAATCGAGATTTTCACTACAAAAGTATAATTTGTAAGCAATAACAAGGATTTAAATTGTAATAACCAGTGTTCATCTCGTGCACAGTTCCGTCATGTCAGATGGCCAGTGAAATATTACAAATTTTGTACAATGTATGTAAAAAAATATAACACCCATTCTTCAATCAATTCAGTCACTATCTTCTTAAACTTTGACAGTGTTGAATCAAATATGTCGACACCCGAGTCAGTAGTAAATTGTTACTACTGGGTTAAGAAGTCGATGTTACTTCTATATCTAAAATCAATACGTTCGAGAGTCGCAGGTGAGTCCACAAGACTATTGAAGACGCTAAGGCCGAGGCCACACCAAAATGCTTCTTTAGGTGCGTAAGCAAGATTTTACGTGACTTATATACTAGGTGACTTCATGCTTGGCCACACCAAAGTGCTACGCACAAATTCATTTGACAGTTGGAGCGGTTGAGTCAACACACGATGTCACTCTCAAAACTAACCAATTTTATTACAACTTACCATCTTTATTTACTTTCTGTGCAACTTCATTCTAAAGTGATTTTATTACAGGTACATTTTTCTATAATTTGCTCGATGGGTTCCACAAAGGCTCCCTTTTATACACAGCTGTCATTAAAACTTCCGCCATCTTGTAAATTAACCAACGCGTCTGTTTGCTAGGAGATTCATTCGATGACTAATCTTCATGCAACGTGGCGCGAAGCATGCAGTGTGGCTACTGCGATAATATGCGGTACGTTGGTTTGTTAGGATATGTCGCCTAACTCGCAACATAACTCTAAGCATCAAGCGAGGCTCCTTAGTGTGTGGCCGAGCCCTAAATAAATACAAGATAAAACGTACGTCTTCGAGTCTCAAGTGAATGAAGATCGAAAAAATCACTGCACTACTCAAAGAACAGCTAATAATCCCTCCCTGTGACACAGATATCTCAAAAATCACTGCACTACTCAAAGAACTGTTAATAATCCCTCCCTGTGACACAGATATCTCAAAAATCACTGCACTACTCAAAGAACAGTTAATAATCCCTCCCTGTGACACAGATATCTCAAAAATCACTGCACTACTCAAAGAACAGTTAATAATCCCTCCCTGTGACAAAGAACAGTTAATAATCCCTCCCTGTGACACAGATATCTCAAAAAAGCTACTGGACAGTTTTAACTAAATCAACGCACAACTTAAACAGCGAATCGAGGTCCGTTCGAAATATTCAAACGTCATTTTCACAAGAAATCGCATCCGTGTGTCGTTTTTCCAGATTTTTCGTTTATTCGCATAATTTTTTTGTATCATGCTTCTTTCCAACTCTTTTTTTTTACCTTGGCTGTGGATATCCTTGTTAAATTGTTTTTTTTTTCAGTTTATTCGCATAGATTTTTTCTCTTCACCAAAAATTTTAATTCTCCACCTTGAACTTAAAACTTTGTATTACAATTAAATCCTAATTAGATATACTTACTAGAAAATAAGTCTCAATTTAATGTACTCATCAAAAAAAAAATCAAATTACAATAAATGTATTTGCTAGAAAAAAAAAAAAACAAAATGAAATAATCGAAAAATAAATCTCATTACAATTTGAAACATTTATTACATCACTGCCAATAAATAGAATCAAGAATAGAAAGTGACACAAAATCATAATATTCTCTCTCTTTCTTTTTCCATTTCTCCACAGTGCCACACTGAATCAAGATGGCGATGAATCACGGATTCAAAGCCGTGAAAAATCGTACAGAATCAAACTAATGAGTGAAAGAATGGAACGTTTATGCACCGCCGTTTCTACGCTTGACGTTTCTGCGCCAATACGTTTCTGTGCTTGACTATGTAGGAGAAAACCACATGTTCTGTTTTTTTCGAGATCTGAATATGTCCTAATAAAATAATTTAAAAAAATCACTGTAAAACAAATATTTTATACATTTTCTTCGCTCTCGATTTTTTTTTGTGTTGTATTATGTTATACTTTAACTGTATTGATTTTATGCAGTAAAATCTGGCGAGCTTTATGCCATGTGGCAAACTCTTCTAATCAACGAGACCTTGACTGAATACTTGATTTTTTTTTAAATATGTGCTCCAATGGGAATTGAACTTGCAAACCCCAAAGACAGGCGGCGTATTACTTACTAGGTTATGGAGGTCTGAAATAATAATGGAAGACGGATATCCCATATTTTATTGATAATTTTACCATTTCCAACAGCAAAACTATCCTGAAACGTCTACTGAATTAATGTTCTTCCACAGAACATTGCAAAATTCAATAGAAACGTAGACGCCCTTGTAGTGATCTTTGGAGACTCAAAACTTTCAGAAAATTGAGTAAATGTAAACATTAATATAAATATCGTTAGAACCTTCTTGATACATGCTCTCTGCAGGCGATCTACTATTGATAGAAGATAACTTAAATAGCCCGAAGAAGTTACTGGTATGGAGAGTCCTCCTTGCAGCTCATGGGCTGTCCTTGCCTCATAGTCGTGGATCTCCTTGCCATTCCAAGGCTAATTAAGTTAGAAAACGAGAATGTGTCGTGGAGTTTTCGATTCATTCTTAATTTTTTTTCCTCTGTAAGTGAGTGATCCGTTGCACACCAGCAAAATCACCGGTTACACCTAAAGTGAGACAACCAGAACGTATCGGCATGTTTTTTCTCCTTATTTTTTTAAAGAATAGATATGACGTCATAGGTATCCCAGCACTCCCGAATACTAGGCGGAAAAAATGCCTGTGTCATTTGATGGAAGTATTATAGCATAGCGTGGAGTTCGAATCGACGACCTTCCGTATGTATTTTAAGTCCAGCCCATTACCGCGTGGTCATGCACCTCATGAGTAAAAAAAAGTCTCAGCAAAACAGAATACATGTAATGCTTATTTTTGAATGCCTTTAATAAATCTAGCTTGATGCTTAATGATCAACCTTGACGTAAAGTAAACACCTTAAAATATCTAGGGTCGCATAAAGACAGTGAAGGTGGAAATGAGTATAATGTGAACAGAAGGATAAAGCAAGAATGGTGTAAATGGCGACAGGAAACTGCAGTAACGCGTGATAAAAGAATACCCATTAAACTGAAAGGAAGCGTATATAAAAGCTTCAGAAGACCTTTACTCTTGTATGGAACTGAGCTCTGGATTTCAGGAGTGAGCAAGAAAAACAAAATAATGAATGAGTACACTTCGCAAACATCGCGAGCAGCTTTGGCAGCTTTATTCCCTCGATTGAACGCGAACAGAAGGAGGTATCGAAAATGCTCGCTTTCATCTACTTGACATTCCATTTTGAAGGCTTATAATCAAATAAAATAATATATGTAACGTAAAAGTAAACACAATATCTTGTAGAGCAGAAAATTTTCTTTCGAAAGACGTATAACATTTACCATTTTGTTTTACTTTTGGTGCTCATTTTTAAATTGGAAAAAAACGGACACAACTTATGTTAACACCCAATACAACTGGCGTAGAAATGTCTTAAAGTAGAAACATCCGACGAAGAAACGTCCCGGGCCTCCGAATGATTGAAGAGTGATTCTCCGCAGGTAATGATTAAACTATGAATTATGATGAATTGATGAGGAAATGTCTAATTAATTCACAAATTTTCCAAATCCCATTTAATGAGTGCGGCTTTGGCTCGAGAAGTGAAAGAAGTGTCATTCCAAATATTTTTATATTATTTAAATCTATTATATGTTATTTGTTGGACTCTCATTAGTGGACGCAGAATTGTAACATCAGTTATAATAATAAAAAAAATAATTTGACTAAATATTATTTAATCGAATTATTTTTTACATCTGTTAGATTATTAAAAATAATGTTAATTTCATAAGATGCCTTATTAAATTGTACTTTAGTGGATTCCGTGAAGTGAAATATATTTTATAATTTGATATATTTTTTAAATTTTTAATAAAATAAATAAAGCTCTTAATTTTTATTTTTTATTCACCATTATTTTATTAAAGTTAACAACTGGTTTCAAAGACCTCCGTCTTCTTCGTCGAGTAAAGTTCAACTTTGTATTATTTATATTATAAGAAACATTTATAAACATGACACCACAAAGTGAAACAAATGTCATTTTTTAAGATTCAAGAAATGTAGTTTTATTTCTCAAGTATTATAATCGACCCTCAGTCGGGCACAATACGAATCCTAACACGTTCGGGCGCAACTCATCTGTGAGATTTAAAATTTAATTTCTGCTTAGGCTTAAATTAAAGATTCGAACTCTTCACTCAAACATGATCATATAACATTTGGACATTTCTTTGCACTTTTCAATAAAAAAAAATTTAATTTTCTCAAATTGTTTTTCTTAAAATAGAAGATAACTAGTTTAGAACATTCTCAGTAATGCAATTCAGTAACATCACATTTTTTTCAGTCATTTAATACCTACAATAGGTTTGTCAAAAAGATTTAGCACAATAAAAAGTATGTGGAATTAACTGTCGCATCTTCATAAGGTAGGTGTTCATGTGACGAAAATAAAAGCAATAACTTAACATTAGAGAACACTATGCTAGCACTTTTACAAACATAATTTAGAATGTAAAATTCAAATTCACCTGTGATCATAAAACATCTTCACAAAAACAAAAGGGAGTAATCAAAATATGATTAGAAAGTTATTCCTGATTAGGCTCACGCTGAACATTTTCAAAAACATTCTTATAACAATTTTCACCTACCATTCGTGCATGTTTGTATTCATATAGTAAATAACGATCAATATCATTGAATTAGGGGCTACAACATAGATATTCGAACTATTGCAGGTATATAAAAATAAATATTCAGAAAAAAAATGAAATTTCGGATATCAAAAATACTTACGTAATAGGGCGCAACTCATCCAGCAGGTTAAAACGTCCGTCACGGAGACCAGCGGTGCACTGGAGAAATAGCAAAGATACCCTTGTGTGAGGGATAGGGAGTCAGGATGCTACTATAAGCCTCACTTCTTTGTCGGTAAACCTCACCCATTGGCACAATAAAAAACTAGGTACCTCATCTCACAGATTAAATGCCCGCCCAAGGGTTAATTGACACAAATTTTACAAAATTGTCAATAGTTGTATACCTACGTACAGTACTATTCTCGTGGAGGAAGCGCCAGATTATCCTATATGAAAGAGCGCCAGATTTTCCGCAAATCTTAGCAAGATTCGAAACTGGAGCGCTTGTTTGCTTAGCGTGAATGTTAACCGTTAGACCACGATTGATGATATGGCTAGTGCATAAAAACTTACCATTCGGCAGCGCCTACTGGTGGTCGAAGGCAAAAAATAATAATGGATCGTAACAAATATTAAAATCAATAAACGATCATAGCAAAATAATAATATACTATTTTAAAATTAGTTGTATGGTATTCATCAAGTTCACAAAACGAATAAACATTCATACAAACACCCCTATCATTAGATCAATACATTATTTATTTTCCATCCCTACAGAAAAACCATTGAATATCGCCAATGATTACAGTGCCATCTTTAGGCAAACCGCCGAAGCGTGTAAATAATACAATATAGGGTACAGGGAAGAAACAAAGGTTGTTACTTGGAGATATTCTCTTATAACATAGATGCTAGCCACGATAAAAAAATCGCACGTCATTTCCAAATAATACGTGAATTTCTGTGGAACACGCGTTAATAATATGTATTTTTTATTATATAACATACAACACATAATTTCAAATTTATATATTTTTGAAAGGAAGGCGATCCATAGAGTACAAGTACATAACGCTAAAACCCTCTTTTTATGTATGTTATTTATAGTAGACGACCTCCGTGTCCTAGTTGGTAAAACGCTTGACTCCCAGTCCGGAGGTTACGGGTTTGATTCCCGTTGGAACCCAGATCTTTTTAAAAAAGATTCTAGTCCAGTTTTCACTTAAGGCCTCTTTAATATCTTTCTGGTTGGCTTCAAAATATTACTACACGGTAATAAGCCCGCCCGGTTGTACTGTATACAACGAAAGTTTAATACAATACAATAGTTCGGTAGTGTGATGGCAATAGGTTATAACTCACTCAGACACAACTTTACAGGAGAGCAAAATCAAAGTTTCCAAATCAAATATTTCAGCTATTATTTATTTATTTATTTATTATTGCACATGACAAGAAATATACACAATTTGCGAAAAATCAACAGGTAATTTGATTTGGACATACAATTTTAATGGATCTGGGTTTGTTGCCTTTCATCATTATGTCATATAGTAAACAGGCTTTTGCCTGTATCTTACTGAGAATAAAATTAAAATGATTCAATCAAATTTTGAGTATTACGTATCAAATTAAATGAAATTACCATATCTATTACATTAATATGATGTTTCCCTGAATTATTCAAAGATCCACATGATATTTGATATTACATTTGAGGTATTTTGCCTTATCAATAATACTGAACTTTTCAGATGGCATATTGTCATATCTTTTTTATCTTAGTATACCTACTAGTAAGATATATCCTTTTGCCACATCAAAAATTACACTATTTTGAGAGTTCTGTGGAACAAACTTCAAAAATGTAAAAAATGTGAAATACTACCTTGTGCCATCACACTACCGAATTAAGGTTTAAAGACATTGTAAAGTCTAGTTTGTGCTACAATTATATCGTTATATTAAGTGGAATAAACAGTGTTTTAGTAAACAAATTACAACTTATCTTTCTTCGCTCTTCATTTTTTATCGTAATTTTTCAATGTCCATGAGGTTAGACTCTTTTATCAGTTGCTGACTAACATAAGTTTTGCTCCGTCGTTGATGTATTTCAAACAATGACTCAAAGAATATATTTTTTTCAATATGTTTCCTGGTTCCCCATAATCTTTCTTTCCAATATAATCTTCTATCAATTAGCTGCAGACTAAATTATTATATTTAAGCCATCAAAAGATACCTGTCTTTATTTATTTTACAATTCTGTCTTTTATCATTTTATTTTCACTGCACAAAACTTAAAAAAGCTCCTATGTCATCGTCGAAGAAAGAGTCCTTTGGACAGTTACCTCAACATTACTAAGTGACTCTTATTCATGAAAAAAAATAATTTCGATCTCCCTGTGTAGATCGCACAAGATGGCATATTTTGTTTCCCATAACTGCGTATCTAGTGGTGAGATCGAACTCTATAAAGTTCAAATTAAATATTTCATTCAAAACCGGAAACAAAATTGTTCAACAATATGTGTATATCTGGTCGGCTTGAAGATTGACTTTAAATCCTCCGAATTGTACATTTTAAAATTAAGTGTTTCAAAATGTATGTAGTGGAGGCGAAATATGTTTGCTGCGATAGTAAATTCTGGCGTTCTGGTCTCTCTGCTTACGGAAATGGTGCGATGTTACATATTATATGTCTTCTTATTCTCAATGTAGATCTTGGATCTGTTGCGAAAATCATTCTTGGGAACAATAACACCAGCTGTCTCTCCACATTTTAGGCGGCCCCTCCTGGCATGCGATGTCCTACATGGATATCAGTGAGGTCTCGCCAGTACTGCCTTATCTTCCTGCTCTATCTGACGATATCCTCTGTATTGCAGGTCTGTCAAATTTGAGAGTTTCCTACGATGGTTTGATATATTCTTATCTCGGATATTTGAAGGAACCTCATTGATCTAGGTGTGTTGGTTCTGATTTCAACATTATAAGATATGCTCGGCCTGACACATATCTTATACGAGTATATTCAAACTTTACTACACATTTGCGTATTTTTTTATCTGCAGATCACATCTCTTAGACAACCAAATATTATATATTTTCTATAAATTTATCATAAATTATTATTATACTTGCAAATTGTATTTGAATGACAGTCCACGTTCCTTCCCTGTACCTCTAAATAATTACTTGATCGTCGTGTTAGGAGGTCCAGTATTAATAAAATTATTCAAAATATTATTCGTAATCGAACATGCGGTTTGTGGTGTTCCGAATTCAAATGATTAGTTGGCGGGAAACGTGGTTAACTGCCGCCATTTTCATTGGTGGAGCATTCTCGACATACAAAAACATAACCCCAAAAAACTTTCACCGTGACGCGAAATTGATGTTTTTTAATCCTAATTAAAACCGAACATACAGATGAATGCTTGAAGTTGCAATCATATCTGAAGGATATAGTCAATATATCGATTTATTATATACTTTCCTAGGTATGAGAAATAACAGAATCAATGGTGGGTTAAATAATGTGTTTTCCGACCGAAACATTTGAAGAGAAACAAACCTGGCTGAGAATAATGTACCATTAGTACTTATATTAAGATATCTAAGGTATAAATGAGAGCATTTTCTAGAATGTGTGTAAAAACAATATATGACATAATAATGAATGAATATATTAGAAAATATACGTATTGAAATAAGATGCACTGATTAAGATTTAGAAAGAAGTATTAAAACCGGTTATGTCAAGAGAATGAATCATAAAAGATACGAAAGTTCGGTTATGTTAAGTTAAAAAATCTTAAGTTCGGTTATGTCAAGTTCAAAAATCTTAAGTTCGGTTATGTCAAGAGAATGAATGATAAAAGATACGACCAATATTCTATACATGTAATATAGAAGATTTGAGAAGATCTAAAAACGAAACAAGATAAAATGAATAAAATTCTAAAAGTGAGAAGAGCGGAAAGTCATTATAATAGGAGAGTCTGCATAAACAGAGAGAACAGATCACCAAACTTTTACTACCTTACTATCCTTACACTCAACTTGAACATATTTATTTTGTAATATTTTACATCTATCAATAATAGTTTGTCCGAATCCCGAATTACAGCACCATTATTAGCTGTCAAAATCAAACGAGGTTCGAAAGATTCAGACTACATATCTGAATCTTTCGAACTTTCTTATGGTTATCAAGCAGAGTGTAAATATAGGTGCGAGATTATCAGCATCTTGAAATTTATTCATACCATCACACCACACCTCATTTTCATACTAACACACCACACCTCATTTTCATACTTACACACCACACCTCATTTTCATACTTACACACCACACTTCATTTTCATACCAACACACCACACCTCATTTTCGGCTGGAAGACCCATACGCAAGAACGGGTCTTCCAGCCGCTATGCCTGTTGGAAGGGCCTTAACTCTTCTGAACGGGACTGCTTCGGATATTGACATATTTCATTAAACATTACCAAAAGCAAAAGTAAATTTTCTTCTTAGATTGAGCGCGTTAGAAAGCACTCATCAACATACTTAAGTGACTGTGAATATATGTGTATCATGTGTTTGTGTGTATATACTCGTTTGTATGCATATGCATTATTTTTTATTTTATATAATTAAATTATTTTTTTTCCTATGTAATTTTTCTTCTTTTTTAATGTCTTGTATTTTTAAAGTAATTGGGCTAAGCCTGTTTTGAAAAAAATAAATAAATAAATAAAAAATCTCATTGTCATACCAACCCACCACACCTCATTTAAAAAATCCTCATTTGTGATCCTCACAACACGACTATGAAACGGATTTCCAAAAGTTATCAGATGTGTGCTATCCTTAATCAAGATATATTTGAAAAAAATGTTACGTTACTCAGAATATACGTTCATCCTTATTTTTTTTGTTAACTCCACGATAAATGCAGTGATAAGGGATGAATGTGAACTTAAGGCTGATGTGCTAAGTAAGATGAAGAAGAGTACGTTGAAATTGTTTGGGCATGTAGAACGAATGAATGAAGAAATATTAACTATAGTTCGGAAAATCTAGGATGCGTCCTGTGACAGATCACGAATTTGCCCCAATATAACCTTGTAACGATGCTCAGTAATTTTAATTATTTTATCAACTTTAATATAAGCCTCAATTCTAATAAATAGCAAGTTATTTAGGTAAATACATTACATTAGGTTGTATTGGGGCCAATTTGTGAGCTGTCAAGGACTCATCCTAGAATTTCCGAACTATAAACATATATATGAGAGTGGAAGGCGTTTGAGAGGAAGTCCGAGGAAAGTATGGTTAGATCAAGATAATGATATTCTTAGAGAAGAAAATGTAGAAATTCAGAGAAATTGTCGAGGTTGTATGAGAAGATCAACGGATGTGGAAGAGGCTTAAGGATGTGCGCTGAGTAAGAAAAGTCTGACACTTTATCCTCTCTGTCTACTCCGACAGGGAAATGGTGTGATAGTTTGTATGTATTTTTGAACGAATTCCTTTCCTTTCGTCTCATCATTATTGTCTAGAGATTTATTGTTTTTTGAATTTATTACGAGTATATATATTTTTTAAATTTGCAGGAACTCTAATATAAAAAACTAAGCAATTCAGGACAATTTAAGAGAGACTTGATAATTTGATGTAAAAAAAGTAAACATTCAGTTTTCTTTTTTTGTTCAGAGGTAATAAATTCAATGTTCGTTCGTTATAATTATAATTAATTCCAATTGTTGGAATGTCCAATTTAAACTAAATAAATCTTTGAAACGCATGCTGAGCTTTTTCAACCGCGCTTATATAATATGAACATCGTATCAAGTGGACCAATCAGTGGAATTCTACTAAAGCTGACTACGCAGTAGTCAATAGTAATACAATCTATATAACTATACATTTCAGTCATTTTTACAACTCTCATAATAATAACTCTAAAATTTCGATCATTATTCATTTTCTTCTTAGTTTACACGCATCTCAAATCAAAACTAACTAACTGCAATAATGCTCGCGAGAATTGGTGACAAGACCACGAAGTGTGACTTATTAAGAGGCCCCGGCCGCGCTGGATGAAGGGGCTCCATTATACGTCTATTAATTAACATTTAAACATTTGTTATTCGAGATTCTTCTGTACCGGATTCTTCATCACGTGCTTTTCTTTATTTATGGTTCAAATTTGTACATGTGCGGTGACCAAACTTTTTGTACATTTATTTTAGTCTAATACTATACTTGGGATATTCCAAATCCTTTCACTCTTAACTCTTACAGGCTTAGTGGTCCACGTTATGTACCACCTTTTTTTGACGCAGTACTGCACAATGGTACACGCAATGTACCACTTATTAAACATATCTCTATTGCTGCACGAACGCTCAGATTATGTACCACTTTGTATAATATAATACTTATGACTCATATCCGCACAGCTGCAGATCTGGTCCTGTTCAAATTCATTTAGCTTCTAATATTATTGACAGTTAGTTGTTCTTGGTGTGCCGACTTGTGCGTATAAAAGAAAATGTTACATATTTGTATTAAATTTTAATAAAAAATAGTTGTGTTATGTTAAATTGACTTCAGTAATTGTGATAAATTTATATTTAGGTTAAAAATTAATTTTACTTGGATGTATTTCGGCATTATTTGGTGGTACATTAGAAGTACCAGTGGAAATATGGACTAGTGGTACATAAGTTGTACCACCTCACCGGGAGTTCCTTGGCCTACCGAGGAAGTGGAAATATGTTAATTTAGCAGTTGTATGTATCGTTTTACAAACACATTAAAAAAAAATAATGAGAATCTTGACTTTTTATTTTTTGTGCAGCCTGAGTAAAAATAAGTGAAGTTTACCTGTTAAATGACAAGCATGTTTTTCTTTTTCCCCCATTTTTTCTTCGTCGTGACCTCAATGCTGATGAACATGACCGTCAAATTGTTGAGCATATACATGTGGTTGTCTTTGAAAAAAATACGGTGGTTTCCCATTGCCTTCCTCATTGCTTTAGATGTTATAGGAATTGTGTATATTGTGAGCTTTGCTGTCAACGCACAGTTTTTTGGGGTGTGTACTAGGTTCCAGACGAAGTGTGCACTTGTGGATGTTAAGTGGGAACAAGAATGTTGTAGAAATGTTTAACAAATATACACACCTTCCCGCCATTTCCCAGTCGGGATAAGCAGAGAGGACAGAGCACCAGACTTTCTTATCACGACAAACATCCTTCGCCTCTTCCACATACATTCCTAATACCTCTTTAGGCCTGCATCGTTTTCTCTTTGTCTCTCTCAAGCACACTATACGAGTATGTAAACTTTTATCTTTCATTATATGACACCATTTTTTTTTATATTTATTCCTCTCCAAATATATCATACACCTACTCTAAACCTCGTCCTCCTTTGTGTGACCACCCTCACCAGAGATACGACGCAGTGGGTTGCGAACCTTGCTGGCAGCTTTAGACGTACCTCTGGCGTTCCTTCACTTTTCTCAATTATTTTATCTATCATAACTTTCTTATTGTATTTTTTTCTTATTGTTCTTTTTTGAAGTTTGTAATATGGATGGGGGCTGGTTGCGACAAAAGGTGATGAGTT
Source organism: Odontocerum albicorne (assembly GCA_949825065.1). Taxonomy (NCBI): domain Eukaryota; kingdom Metazoa; phylum Arthropoda; class Insecta; order Trichoptera; family Odontoceridae; genus Odontocerum; species Odontocerum albicorne. Next base: position 11,480,892 of record OX463859.1, on the reverse strand, counting down.
AGAGATGTCAGCGGACCAGAGGCTGAGTACTTTCTAGACCAGTGTTCCCCAACCGGTGGTCCGCGGCCCGGTGCCGGGCCGCAGAGACTTTCCGCCGGGCCGCAAACAGTAAACCAAATTTCAAGAAATTCGCCATGCAAAAATATTAAATTTAGGATTTTCATCCATGTCCTCAATAAAATCGAAACACAGGAATAGACTGGACGTAAATGCAGCACTTCGTCTGTCAGAAACAGCACTGCAGCCAAGAATATCCAATATATTAGCAAAGATCAACAGCAGGTTTCGCATTAGTTTGTTGCAAAAACCCCAAGGTTTTTGTTCAATTTTGATTGTATCAGACAATGTTACAATTAAAATTGTTTAACTCTTATATTATGTATGTATATTTGTCAATTATAGTTACACATGCCCATCTGTCACAATAAAAGATTAAAAAAATATTCAATAAAAAAAACATTTTTATTTCAGTATTAGTGGTCCGCGAAAAAAAATTCCTTTTTTTACCGGTCCACAGGTCTAAAAAGGTTGGGGAACACTGTTCTAGACGACCCTAGACTGGTCAGTACTGTCAACCACATTCTACAACTTATCATCTCACTATCCTCCCATTATATTCTCGTTTACCAAGTCCATTTCACTTTTCTCGACATTGGTGGTATTTTAAAATGTTATATTGTTTACTTTTAAAGATGACTTCTACCTGTTTTTCAATAAAGGCCACTTTTAGGAGCTTTCTTGTTGATTGGAAGAGATTGCCGCATGGCAATAAGCTCGTTAGGCTGTAGTGTATACAACGAAAATGAAATATAACATAATAATACAACACAAAGATGATAAATAAGCTTCTAGTGATATCCAGACAGGAAACCTTTTTAAAAAACGCCTACGCCTTAAATGCGTAAGATGACGCCTACTTCTTCTTGATGTAGATCTTGGATCTATTATTGCGAAAATTATTCTTAAAAAACAGAGTGCCAGCATTCTCTCCAGCTTTTAGACGGCCTTACTGGCATACGATGTCCTACGGGAATCTTGTGTGCCATTATGTGTGGTATTCTGTCTTTGGACATCATGTCAATATGATCACACCAATATTTATTTGCTTTCTCTTCCTCCCCAATTTGACGATATCATCTGTGTTATCGGGTGTGAGTTTCTGTTTTTATCTAGGAGAGTTTAAATATATTTATGTTTAAACTTTGTGTACTGCAATGTGATTCCCATCTAATTTCTTGTAAAATCTTGTCTCCTCACTTCGAAATTGAAAAGCTCGAAGGAAGTCTAGTTAGTTCCACCGTCTGTACCGGCGTCGCTCCCCCGTCGCGGTCCCCGGCCGCTGGATGTTTCCGCCGCACAATCACTCTCGTTAAATCACGCGTGCAGCGACAGTCTTTAGTCTCGAGTCTCAAGCCCAATCCTCAGTATGCGACTGTTTACCCGCACACAAATGCTCTTCTTAATGACCAACGTGTTTGAGACGATGCGTGAATACTTCATGGACGTTTCGTGGGTTTATTACTTAATTACAAAAACATTTTATTGGGTCAAGGAATCCTAAGAAAGCTGTACGACTTGCATCCTCATTGGCTTGCTTGTAAATGTGACTTAAAAATAATTATTTCTTTATTTTATATATTATTTATAGTTAAGGCATTAACATTGTGGAGGTTTAAAGACATTGTAATTTGTTTTATCAAACACTGTTTATTCCACTTTACATAACGGTATTACTCTACTGGTTTCAAGGTAAATAAACAGTATTCGATAAAACAAATTACAAAAATGATTCTTTTCTCCAATTGCAGAATGTGTCCCTATTTCTCTAATTTCGAAGCCATTACATACACCATCAAGCAATTTCCATGTCGGAGTAGGCAGAGTATACATACATTCTTCCCCTCTCCTACATCAATTCGCTTTTAACTTCTATTAGTTTCCAGACTTTCATTTCATTCTTTCAAATATAATTCACTTGATTCAACCATATTTTCTTTGGTCTTCCTCTACCACGTCTCCTACTCAAATTTGCACTGTGTATTTGTTTTATTAGTCTTCTTTTATTCATTCCTTCTACGTGCCCAAACTATCACGGAGTGTTCTTCTTCCTCTTACTCAACACATCAGTCTTAAGTTCACATTAATTTCTTCTTCATATTCCTTTCACTTCATTCCGTATTCAGTCATACATTGCCTCCCATGTATTCTTCTAAGTTCACAATTTTCTACGTATACGTTTCACTCCCACACATCAAAGATGGTACATATTTAAATAATGTTGTGAACGGTCGTCTTACCAGATGTTGATACTATCCGTTTCGAGTATACGTATATATGTTTTAATGCCACACCGATTTTGTTTCCTATCGCTACAAGATATTCAATATCCCTCGGAATTCATTAAACACAAGACCATAACACGCCGATTATATTTTGGTTGAACTAACTATGAAATAAATTAAAAGTACAGAAGATTGCACAAAAATAATGCAAAAACTTCGTAACGCGCCTTCCATGATGCAATACTGATCTGCTACAAGTTAGTCGTTCGGTTTCGCTATATGAAATATACATTTGTCCTCTGCCATCTCCTACAACGGACCATCCATCTTCCGACCATCCAGCGGGGACTCTAAATTGGTCTATCAAACATTGCTCTACCGAACTGTCAGGTTCAATGCTGAGAGATGAATTTATTCATAGCAGTTCTTAAACGCTTGTTCCTAAGCGATTAGTACTCACAACCTCGAAAAATTCCTCCGAATTTGCTCTGTGTCATATTAATGACTAGTCAAAGATTCGACAAACATACCAAGTGACATAATGAGTTGGATATTGTTGGTATGTCAAAAAATGTAGATGTTTGTTTTGATCACTCATGATAAAACAATACCTTACACAGTAGATAAATATTATCAAGGGTTGTATTAATAGGGCGGACTATTATGACTTTTGATGCTGTGTCGAGAAATGATCAGCCTCCAAGTGCTCGAGAAATGGAGTGTGAAGCCATGGTTTAGGAAAAACTTGAAAACAACCCTTTTCGGGAGATTTTATCGAAGTTTATTTTCTTTTTGTTTATTTTATTACAACGGTTAAATGAATTTTTGATAAGAATATTAAAGTACAATATCGTTTAGAATATAACATTGATACATCAGCAGTGTTAAACAATAGGAAAGGACTGTAAAAGTCCAACAATACAACAAAGCAAATCCATACAATTCAATTAATGCATCGCAGCAAGAACAACTTCCTTACTTTCCTCCAGTAAGTTGCCAAATCCATACAATGCCAATATTGACAACCCAATTCTTGTTATACAAGGGCTGTACAAATAATTGATTACAATCAAAATTGATTATGTATAAACAGTATACACATACACCAAACTACACCTAAATACCCGTATTGACTACCCAATCTCTGAATTCTTGTTATACAAGGGTTGTTCAAATAATCACTATACACATACACCAAACTACACCTAAATGCCCATATTGAATACTCAATCTTTGCATTCTTGCTATTCAAGTAATATAATTAGTTATAACCAAAATTGATTATATTTGAACACTATACACATATACCAAACTACACCTAAATGCCCGTATTGACTACCCAATCTCTGAATTCTTGTTATACAAGGGCTGTTCAAATAATCACTATACACATACACCAAACTACACCTAAATGCCCATATTGAATACTCAATCTTTGCATTCTTGTTATTCAAGTAATATAATTAGTTATAACCAAAATTGATTATATTTGAACACTATACACATATACCAAACTACACCTAAATGCCCGTATTGACTACCCAATATCTGAATTCTTGTTATACAAGGGTTGTTCAAATAATTAGTTGCAACCAAAATTGATGATATATGAACACTATGCACATACACTAAACTACATATGAGCACATAAGCTGCGTATCATTTATTAAGTCGGAACGGTCAAGCTCCCGGTCCAACTTGGGCTGTAGCTCTGTGATGATTATCTTGTGACACAGAAAAACTGAGATGACAAGGCCATCCACAGAGTTTCAGTTGCTTGAAACGAGCCATTTCCTTCTCCTTTTATGAGGTTAGATGTTGGATTCCAACATCGGATATCCCGCCGTTACTCAGTTAACAATGCATGTATCTGCTTATGAGTATACATTTTACTCTGGTTCATTGTTCCATTATAGACCTTAGCTCATGGAAATTGACTTCAGTATATTGGATATCATTTAACAGTAACTAAAGGTGTCGTTATACATTCTCCGGATAATAAAATGTTTTATTGGCTATGGGAGATATTTTATTGCTCCTGAGCCCGCATCGACCACTGTTTACGATTGCGTTTAGAGTTAGAAGTATCATGTTGTTTGTCATCAGCACCGAAGGTATTATCCGCCGTGGGACCCCTACAATGTCTTGCCTGGTTATCTTTATAGCTTTGCCGAGTTATTGTTATACGGACGTGAGGTGAAGGCTTCACATTTCTTGGGTAAAGAACATTTGGCTGGAATACTTCTTAAGTTATGGGAAAATTGTTTGAAATTTGGTTTTTATTCATTCAATCGTATGATAAACCTCAACATTTTCGAATTTGTGATTGAAATACGTAAAGAGCGAGACCTGAAGAAAATATGGTTTTCGAGCCCAGTAATAGAGATTTCGGATTCAGAACCACTGGAGTAGGCAAGTAACTACCAATTCGTCATCACACGTGTTATAAGTGATATCTCACTTGGATAGGCAACAACACTTAAACATGTCTGTTTACTACGAGTATTTATTTAATACTTTCAAGGGGTAATCTTCTTCAACCAACCAAACAAGTATTTAACAAAGTTTTGAGATAAAGGTGTAGGATTAAATTTTTTGATTAAGGAGTAAAATATGCAGTACTTAAATAATACAAAAACACACAGAGAGAGAGACATTAAGACAAGAAAACGTTTTAAAGGATACCCAGGAGAAACAATCATGTCACTGAAGGGAGACGAACTGTTTATGGTTGCTAGTTGAAATATTTAACCAGATTGGTACCTTTTTGCAATATAATTAGGGTATTTTACAGTACCTTGTCCTTTCTTCTAGGTTTCTGATATCCCGCAGATGTCGATTTTGTGCAGAATGCAGAATTTCTTGGTCTCGATTTCTCCAGGACATTATGTTTCAGCATGCCAGTCTAGTTTGGTTTGTTTTTCGAATCGTAGTCCTTTTCCTAGCTTTGGTCGTTACCTTTTTCATTACCTTGTCCGAGGCTGTGTGAGCAGGTCTGTGAGCGTATATATTGTTATTATGAGCAGGTTGCTGGCCTTACCCATGATCCCTCCTCCTTTATCATCCGAGCTTGGGACCGGCAATGGCGGAGTTAAGTCAATTACAAAAGGCCGCAGCTATTTCTGGACAAACACTATTTGGAAAAACAAGTATATGAACATCCAAAGCAAGGTGTGGATATTCATATAGCATAGAGTCCAGAGCCGACACTATCAGAACATCAGACACGAGATGTTTGTAAGCCCTTGTACATGTAGACCAAGAAAAAAACAACAAAAAAATATATACGGCAGAAAAAAATAAACAAGAAAATCCACAAATACCATCTTTGGCTAACTGTCAGCAAAAAAGAGAAATTTGATTGTTATATGTGTGTATGTGTTATTTTATTAATCTTTAATTCATTCATGAAAACAAAACTAATGCACTTGTCTTGAGACAGTATCGTTCAATAAATAGGATTTCTGCTCAAAATATTTTTTATTAAAAAAAATTACTTTAAAATATATTATTTATAATTAAGGCATTGACATTGTGGAGGTTTAAAGACATTGTAGTTTGTTTTATCAAACATTGTTTATTCCACTTGATATAACGGTATTACTCTACTGTTTTCAAGGTAAATAAACAGTGTTCGATAAAGCAAATTACAAAAAATATTACTTTTTCCAATTGCAGAGTGTGTCCCTATTTCTCTAATTTCTAAGCCATTACATAGACCATCAAGCAATTTCCATGTCGGAGTAGGCAGAGTATATCTCGACAGACATTCTTCACCTTTTATACATCCATTATCATTCAACTTCTATTAATTTCCAGACTTTTTTCATTTCGTTCTTTCACATATCATTCACTTGATTCAACCATATTTTCTTTGGTCTTCCTTTACCATGTCTTTCACTCAAATTTGCACTGTGTACATGTTTTATTAGTCTTCTTTTATTCATTCCTTCTACATGCCATCACAGAGTGTTCTTCTTCCTCTTATTCAACAGTCTTAAGTTCACATTCATTCCTTCTTCATATTCCTTCCACTTCATTCCGTATTCAGTCATACATTGTCACCCATGTATTCTTCACAGTTCAAAATTTTCTATATACATGTTTCACTCCCACACATCAAATATGGTATTTAAATGAACACAACCAAGTCTTGTTTGTGCTCCCCTGATGATGAGGTGAAAGCCTTGAAACCGGCAAAGTTATACCGTTACAAAAAGTGGAATAAACAGTGTTTAATAAAACAAATTACAAGATTTGAAATATTTATTTTTAGAAATGTTGACGATCTGCGACAAAAGTTCATAAAAATTAACAAAGAATTGACAATGGGTGCAGTTGACAGCCATTAGGAAATAGCACAAGCGGAAAATTAATATGTTTTAACTAGAATATTTAACCATTGTCATAGAATACGACATTTCCTATTGGCCACCTAGTCATTAACTGAAACCGTTAAGAGTTTCAATGAGTTAAACGCAATTATGTTACATAGTAAAAAATAACTATAAATATTAGTTATACTTTTAGATAAAGATTTGCTAAATATATTTTCGTAGTCATAAATATAGTCACATTAGTCCTAAACTTTAAAAAACCATGAATTTGGTTAGCGACTAAAACTTAAGGGGATGTTCTACTCTAGAGACGTGAATTTCGGGTGTTTTTTCAGACTAAATAAAAAAAAAAACAAAAAATATTTTTCGTATGCATTTTTTAGTTTGTTTATTGATGATTTGAGAATGTCAGCTGTTATCGTAAAATAAAAGGGGTGAGCTGGTCGACAAAAGGCTAGCTTGTCGTAAAAAAGGGGTGAGCTAGTCGACATGATTGGAACCTTTTCGTAAATCGGAAACAAAAATCATTCGCAGTTTCTTGATGAGAAATAATGTTTCGAAAAAACTTTGTTTAAAGTTTTGAGATTATTGTCTGAGTCATTCCGGTGCGGCGTAATTGCTGCCTCATGTATAGCAATAACTTCGTAAATATTGAGAATTTTAAACATTCCTTTTGAGAACATATTTTTAAAGGTTTAAAGAATATGCAAAAAAAGGATCGATTTTTTTCACATTTCTAGAGAAGAATACCCCCCTTAAAGCAATTTTTATCAAAAGGTATTGCCTTAACATTGTGCACTTCATTACTAGAATATTTAACAATAAATTACTTTCTACCAATAATTAAGTAATTCGTGAATTAACAAAGTAATATATTGTAATTTATTTTTATGAAACACTGTTTATTCAACTTTTTTGTGACGGTATAACCCTACCGGTTTCAAGGCTTTCACCTCATCTTCAGGGGAGCGCAAACAAGACTAAATGCTGTTCGAACTGGTACCGATATACACGCTTCAACGGTTGGGGGCTGAGGGGTGAGAGAGGCATGGGACAATTTCGGCCAAGAGCGGAGAGATTTTTGGGATATAACTGTTCGACAGATGTATGAACAACGAAGTAATATATTGTAAAATATTCTTACAGCATATCTTTAAAAGTATTAAAAAGCTTGTACAGTTCTGTTTCGCAACTCAAAAGTGGTCTCTGAGCTTTGAATTAGACAGTTAAGTGTCAAATGCTGATGACAAAATGTCTAGTTTCTAAGACTCCTGCTTTTTAAACAAGAAGTTGCGGGTTCGTTTCCTGTAGGTAGGCTGGTACTGGTACCCAGATTATTTTAAAAGGGGCTCCAGACTGGTTCGTACTTTAGGCTTGTTGAAAACTTTTCTGATTAATGAGAAGATATTGTAATGTGGAAATAAACCTTAAATATTGTACACTTATGATTCTTACGATATTTGTGAATTCAATTTAGTTAACGAGTAGTTTTTCTTAGAGACTAATTTTTGTCTGGTTTTTTAATTGTTTTTAAACCTTTCTTCGTAAGTATTATTATACGAACCTAGAAATCTCGGAGTTATGTTTCTTTTCAATAAATCTAGCCTTAAAAAAGGGTATGTAACACTGGTTACCCCAAAAGTTTATTCTGCTGGCAATCAGCGTCAGGAAAACAATTAACCCAGACGAAAAAGACTTCTAGGAAAAAACCAGTTCATAAAACTACGGAAATCCAACCTGGGGCGCTTTGGTGCGAAGCATGTTTTTTATCGAAGCATAACCTTACTTATAACTACCGATCATAGAAAATTTCAAATGTGTTGAATATTTTTTGAGTATTTTGTTCATATGACAATTACATGTCATTGTCGACAATATGCCTTGAACGAGTCTTCCGATCATTTGGGCATACTGCTCGTGACCAAAGAGATAGTTTGGAGAGGTTTGTGGTTACTGTGGCATTTGCGGGAGGGAGTGCGCATCTAGGATCGGACTGTTCTCTCACAGAAGATCACACGATCGACGTGGGAGAACTGACGTTGGAGTGGCGAGGGGATCCTCGACTGCGAGGCCCGGCAATGATGGTACTGTAGGCGTGGGAGGACGACTCACAAGATAAAGAATCCCAATGCGTTGGACTGACCAAGTAAGAGACGCAACTGGACTACCCATAACAACTGCCCTTCGGGCCACGAAGTGCAAGGACGGATGGAGAGGAGTCGTCGGAGGCTATCATGGGAGTTAAGATGCTCAGTCATGGGCTACACGACAGGGTGATGACATATGTACCATTACGTCATTTTCCTGTCGGGGTAGCCGGAGAAAACAGAGCATCAGACTTTTTTACATCGACACACATCCTTCGCCTCTTCCGAATCCATACACTTTCTCATATAATTCTTAAGATTTATTTGACTTTCTACATTTACTTCTTTCAAAATATCAATTACTTTAACCAACTACACTTTCTTTACCCTTTTTCTAGCACGTATTCCTCTGAAATTTGAAGTGAACCACATATATTTTTTTTGTAAGGCTTTCTTCATTCATTCATTCCACATGCGATCTTAGAGGGCTCGATGACACTTGAATTGTTTTTTTTTATTTTACACATGACAAGAAAAAAACATAATTTGCGAAAAATAATTAATCGAAAGGTAATTTAATTTGGACACACAATTTTAATCGATCTGAGTTTGTTGCTTTTCATTTGTCGTGTCCACAGTAAACTGCCTGTATCTCACTGAGGACATATAGCATGAAAAAATAAATCGATATTTCTTTTCGATTTTTGATTACATAAAACTCCGTTGCACATTCTCATCAACCTGACAAACAGTGACATTCGATTACATATGAAAACATCACGCGAATCAAACCCCTCACACTTCATCACTCCAGACATACCAAAACGTTCATTCTACAATATACCCTACATAATCATAAAAAAACATCACATTTAAGCTCACACAAACCTTTGCTACATTAATCGTCTTGCTAGCCCAAGTATCTCAACTCCTGTCGCAATAACAACCACGCTCCGTATTATATACTGTGATTCCAATTCAGTACAACGTGTCGAGTGGAATTGATCTTCTTTCTATAAATATGTTACAAAGACCAGAAGTGAAAACTAAACTGCAACCTTAAGAGAAAAAAATAGATACCAACGGGAAACAAATCATAACTTCTGGGTTGAACGTGAGGTTTTTTTTTACCAAATAGGCCACGGAGATCTTTTGATATCAGTGTAAATAAATTTTTTAATGTACAGAGCTTTCGCGAGAGTCGTGATCAATAAATTAAGAGTTATTGCCTTTTTAAAACTAAATTATACAATGTTGCATTTTGACGCAACAAAGTAGGAAATTGTGCGGTCGACATATATTTTGCTAATAAAAATACAAAAGATCGTGGCCATTAGCTTTAAATATTTATTTCATTTCGAATTTAATACTTATTTTATTTCCTAATAAAGTGAAATTTTGCTACAATGTAACTACATTGTTGCATATTATTGTATTGTGTTACGCTTTCGTAGAAATGCACGTATTAAGAAGAATACATAGAGTGACAATGTATTACAGAATATGGAATGAAGTGATTAGTGATGAATGTGAAACTTAAAGTGTTGGGTAAGATGAAGAAGATTACTCTGAGATGGTTAGGGTGCGTGGAACGATTGAAAAAAGAAATACTAACAAAACAAGTATACAGTGTGAATGTGAGTGGAAGGAGTGGTAAAGAAAGATCAAGGTGAAGCTTTTGATTGACATCTATAATTATTGTAAGATTATTACTAGTACGAATAGTTCATATTTCTTTGTAATGTGGCATACTTACGACATGATAGGCAATGATTGTCAGAGTAATGACTATGATACCGCTCCTCTTTTTTTACGTCGTCCTATACTGTCCATGCAGTGAAACTTTTGAATAAGTTACAAACCAATACAAGACTCGCTATGTCCTTGGCATGCTTTAAGAAGCGACTGAAAAAACTCTTCATTTCTAGTCAGTAAAATAACGTGTATCATTCCTGATTTTTTTCCTTTCCTCTCCACCATCCCTTCCTTTCCTTTTGATTGATGATATCTCACTTTATATGAAAAATAATGTTCGGGTGATTGTCCGTCTTTGTGGGGTTTGTGGGCATGTGCTCACGTATAGTATATGTTTATGGATTTCGTGGGGATGGATAGTCATTTGAATGATTTATGCGACCACGTAACTTGCTTCATTTACTTTTGTCTGGTTGGTTGGAAGAGATTTCTGCCTGGCAATAAGCCCGCCAGATTGTATTTCCAATAAAAGTGTTAAATAAATAAATATGACTAAGTATGATTGTCAGAGCAATGACTATGACTAGGTATGATTGTCAGAGTAATGACGATGACTAGGTATGATAGTCAGATTAATGACTATGACTAGGTATGATTGTCAGAGTTATGACTATGACTAGGTATGATTGTCAGAGTAATGACGATGACTAGGTATGATTGTCAGAGTAATGACGATGAATAGGTATGATTGTCAGAGTAATGACTCTTCTTCTCCCTGGCTTCATCCCAACTCACTGTCTGCGAAGACTGTTGGGGTCAGCTCTCCTCGTCCTCAGGTTGTACGCTCTTCTGTCCCGTTATCTTTTTGCACCACCCATGAATTCTTTGGTCTTCCTGTGGTTGTTATTCGAGGAAGATCCATGGAGATTGCCTGGTTCACAATGTGATCGGGTGCTCTGCGTCCAACGTGGCCATACCATCTCAATCGCACAGCCAATTCCTACCCCATTCTTTCCTAAATTCAGATGGTATATTGTCTGGTCCTACTGCTTTTTCTGTTTTCATTTGACTTCTGCAGGAGTAATTTCTACAATTGGCCCAAAGATTTGTTGTTCTGAAGGATATGAGGTTCTCGGAAATTCTTCATTCAGTAGTTCTGAGTAGTATTCTTTCCATCTTTCACATATTTTACTTTCTTCAGTGATTAACTTGCCTTCATTATCCTCTATGTACTTAGGGGTTCTGATCGATTTAGCCCTCACTTTTCTTTGTGCTGCAATTTTATATAATGCAATCATGTTGGGTAGAGGCTACTAGTTTCTTTGCTTTTGGCTTCCCTATATAATAGAAGGAGGCCTTCTTTCTCTGTTTCATTATCACAGTTAGACCAATTCTTAAAAGCGCTATTTTTCTCCTTAATACCCCTTTGTACATCATCCGTCCACCACTAGGATTCTTTCATAGTTTTTAGTTTACCTTTTGAAACTCCAAGATGCTGCTTAGCATATTGTATGCATATCTGTGACAATGCCTCCCACATTTCATTTGGGTTAAGTACGTCGGAATTTTGCACATTTTCAATCATCCAACTTTTCATTTTAGATTTTAGTTGTTTGCCTTTTTCATTTGAGATGTTGAACCATTTAATTTTTGGTATCGGTTTTAGTTGGTCTTTGGGCAACGTACGCTTTGGCACAAGTAGTTCAAGCAACACTAAACGATGCTGGGTTGCCAGGGACTCTCCAGGGATGACTTTGCAGTCTCTACACATTTTCCTCATTTCTTTGCTACACAGACAATAATCTATTTGTGTTGCTGCATTTCCGCTTTTGTAAGTCTTAAGGTGTTCAAACTTTTTACGGAAATATGTGTTAGCAATCGTTATAAGCCATATGCCTCTGCGAAGTTCAGCAGCTCGTCCCCCTGTTGGTTACGCGTCCCATACCCAAACCCACCATGTATTGCTTCGTGACCGGTATTTGATATTCCTACGTGCCCATTCATGTAATGACTATATACAGAGTAATGACTATGACTAGGTATGATTGTCAGACATCCTGTGGATGTAAAACACCCGTGTTTGTATTGGTACACATCAGCAAGCACCTCATTTTGAAAGATCAAACCCAATATTTAGTTAGTATGGAGATAAAACTTCTGCGACGATCGGCAGCTTTAATCTGCTGCAGTTTTTATATTATAAAGTTTTACCTATATCATATATGGTTATTTTTATGTTGCTTAATAGTACTATAAGAATTTATAACAAACTGTATATAAGTTTCATACAAATATCAAGTAATATATAAAATGGTCCAAGTCTAAAACCAGCCGGGAAATGAATTAATCGAGATGTGATGCCCGTTCACTTAGCTAGAATTCTAGCTGTTAGGCCGCCGACAGTGGCATAGTTATTGTATTACACTTTCATTGTATACAAAACAACTCTGACGGGCTTATTGTCATGTGGCAATCTCTTCCAAGTAATCAGAAAGATGTAAAAGTGGTTTTAAGTGAAATCGATGCTGGAATCCTTTTTTTTTAATCTGGGTTCCAGCGGGATTTGAACCCGCAACCTCCGAGTTTGGAAACAGGTGTCTTACCAAAAAGGTCACGGTTAGTTATATCTATAAAAAAAAACAAAAATTTTATCTGTTTATCGAGCCGCGGAAAATATTAAATTCCAAAAATCCCCTTTTGATATAGTCAGATAAGTGTTTGAATGTTTTGTTTATTGATTTTTTACAACTTAATTTTTGTAATTTTCCGTCACGACCTTTGTAAACACTTATCACGTTCGTAACGACTGTTAAATTTTTAATTTTCTTTTACATACGTACATAGTCGTAAATACCATCACACCGTTTACCTTCCAGAATAGCCAAGAAAGACGTGCATATTTCTCCCCCTCTACATCCATACACTTTCTTATTTTTCTACGATTTATTTGACTATTTACATTTCATCTTTCAAAATATAATTTACTTGATCCAATCAAACTTTCCTAGGTTTTCCTCTACCATGTCTTCCACTAACATATATAGTGCAAAGTTGTATTTCTTTATTAATTCCTTCTACATGTCTTAATCATCTCAGAGTGGTCTTCCTTATCAAGTCAAAAAATCAATTTTCTATAACAAGTGTATTTATTTATAGTTTTACTTATATTACACTTTATAAAGTCAAACAATCAATTTTCTATAACAAATGTATTTATAGTTTTACTTATTATTAATTACACTTAATCGAGTCAAACAATATATTTTCTTTAACAAGTATATTTATAGTGTTACTTATATTAAACTTTGGTTGTTTACTTGTCAATGACGAAATGAGTTTCTCCAAAAATCCTATTTTGTTGTTTTTTCGAAAATTCTTTCTGTCCTAATCTTTGATGACATTTGCAATATTTTTAAGGTTTATTTTTTATTTTTTTATAATACTTTAAATATATGTTTTCTTTCTTTGGAAATAACGTATATTTCACCCTGAAGTTTACACTAATTTATCCATCTCTTTTCTGATTAAAAGCATCTAAAAAAACAGGAATTTGTTTTTCTTGAACATCCCAAAAAACCTAAAAAATGGGTCGTAAACTTTCCTGCCACACCACTGTACTGGATCCAATGCAGGGTTACCAGACGTCTCTGTTTGTGCCCCTGTGACAGCGGGACTGTCCCGAGTTCAACAGACAAATCCCGAGCCCCGCATTATTTCTGAAAAACCCGACTTAACAAAAATTGTATATGTTTTTGCAAGAGCGATACAGAAATGGTTCGACTTAAAAATACTTACAGAATACTACAGAAATGGTTCGACTTAAAAAGTAACAAATATACCTACAGAAATGGTTCGATACCTACATAAATGGTTCGATACCTATATAAATGATTTGATACCTACAAAAATGGTTCGATACCTACATAAATGGTTCGACTTAAAAAGTAACAAATATACCTACAGAAATGGTTCGATACCTACAAAAATGGTTCGATACGTACAGAAATGGTTCGATACTTACAGAAATGGTTCGATACCTACAGAAATGGTTCGACTTAAAAAGTAACAAATTTCAATCCATTAAAGTCTTGTCCTTAAAACCAAACATGAAAATCGAATTTTCGTCAATTGAAGAATTAACGAAATTATTTAATATTACTCGCGATATTGACATTCTATTCGAAGATGTCTGTTTATCAAACTAATTTTTACTGAATATGACTGAAGCAAACGAGAAAAAAACAATAGACGAGAAATGGATAATATTTTTTAAAGATCATTCCGCTTGCAATAATTTGTATAAAATTGTGACCCGCATACTCTCAATTCCACATTCCAATGCAATTTGCGAAAGAATACTCATATTTAGTCTAATGAGTGCAGCCTGGAGAAAGGAGAGAAACAGATTATTATTAAAAACCGTAGAAACCGAATTTATGAACAAACAAAATTTTGAATACAATTGTAATGACTAGAAATTTTTTATCGAGCAAAGATGGCGAAAATATTTTGAAACACGCTAAAAGCTCGGAAAAATACTTTTAATAAAACTGTTACGATTGTATAAATTTTGCATTTAATTCAAAATGTAATCCTGTACCTAACTGTATCTAATCAATACATTTTAATAACTGTGATTCCTGCGGATTATTATGTGACTATTTTGTATATGTTCTCTTCTGTATACATATGTACTTATTTACATATATTATAATTTAATTAAAATATTGTATCATTTTTTCTTAATTTCTTCCCTAATTCTTTAACTTCCTTTTTTTTATCGTTCGAAATAGTGAAAGTCCCGATCTATGATTTTGGAAATCTGGCAACCCTGATCCAACGGCACACTGAAGTGAGGCCATCGGGGCACACCGGCATGTAATTTCCTTGTTTTTTTTTTTTGTGTAAAGAATATATATGACCGAAGTCAAAGGTATTCTTATGCCCCTGAATACTAAGCGGAAAAAATGTCTGTCATTCGAGGGGAGTAGAGCTCGAATTCGAACCAGTTACCTTCCGCACGGAAGTACAGTGCGTTACCGCCTGCCCATACACCTCAATAAGAAGGCGTGTGGAAGAGGCGAAGGATGTATATCGACGTAGGAAATTCTTGCGCTCTGTTCTCTTTTAATACCCAGACTGAGAAATAGCGTAAGAGTCGATCTATTTAAATGCACTTATAAGGTATACACTATAACATTGTATGTAATAGCATAACAATTGTCGATCTATTTAAATGTACTTATAAGGTATACGCTATAACATTGTATGTAATAGCATAACAGTTGTCGATCTATTTAAATGTACTTATAAGGTATACGCTATAACATTGTATGTGATAGCATAACAATTGTCGATCTATTTAAATGTACTTATAAGGTATACGCTATAACATTGTATGTAATAGCATAACAGTTGTCGATCTATTTAAATGTACTTATAAGTTATACGCTATAACATTTGAGGGTGGTTTTAATCTTTCCTTGCATACAATAAAAACATGAGTCAACCAACAAAAGTTAATAAGGTTTTCGAAATCAGCACCCATAAATCTATAAAGGATGACTACAGGTTTATTTGTTTCTGTATAAATTTCGTTATTGCGCAGTGTAATAGACATTTTTTTAAAATTCCCTTAAAAACCTGCAATGACTTCTAAGCTTTTCTTTCCAATAAAGTTATTTTTATATTCACTTAAAAAAACACTGTATCATGTTATTTAAATAAATTTAAACATAATTTAGATTCGGACCGGCAAAAAAGGAGACAATCTATTCCACGTTGAACAGGGAGGTATCCATTGGTAAATAGTGTCTTCTATCGACAGTAATTTCATGTAATGTCTTAATCGATTTCATACCATCGCTCAGACGAGACCTCACATGGTACTAGTACCGAGTAGCTTGGCGCGAACACGCCGCCAAAGGGGGTCGGGGCCGGCCCAACTTGCGAGTAATGTACGAGTATTTAGATGGAAAAAAAATAATATTTAGATGGAAAAAAATAAAAATAGTGATTCAACAAAATATTTTATAAATATCTTTATAGTCCGTCTTCCCTTGGTAATTTTTATGTGATTTTCTTTCCAAACATATTTTTCTAATTTCTACAGGTCCAACTTGCGAGTAATGTATTTAGATGGAAAAAAATAATAATATTTAGGTGGAAAGAAAATAAAAATAGTGATTCAACAATATATTTTATAAATGTCTTTATAGTTCGTCTTCCCTTGATAATTTTTATGTGATTTTCGTTCCAAACATGTTTTTCTAATTTCTACAGTTTTCTAACCATATAGGACCCTTGTTGTTCCTGATTGTCATTCATTATACTTCGAGAGTTTTGAGGTTCTCTCGTTTGATTTCTGCTGATGATGTGGAGATATTCTAAATGATTTCTTATGAGAATGACATAAAGATGCTTCAAATGGACCTCGATTCGCTGTGTGGTTTGTGTCATAAAAATTATATTTGCCTTAATACAACTAAGTGTTACAAAATAACATTTACATGTAACCGCATCAACCTTTTCCACGGTCAATATGTACTAAATGGTCAAGCGTTGCAAAGCGTTGAGGTTATGCGTCAACTTGATGTCCATTACAACTCTTGCCTTGCATTTAGTTATCATGTGAAGAAGTCTTTTAGATTGTTGGGATTCCTAATGGGAATCACAAGACCATTTAAGAATTTGTCATCATTGAAGATATTAATATCATCAGTAAGAAGCAATCTGGAGTATACCTCTTTGGATTTCAAACTAAACGTTATATGATACATTGGTTTAGTTAATGCAGTCTCGTGGTGATTTTTGAGATATCTGTATCATAAGGAGGAGATGTTTTTAGGTCGTATAGTAATATATTGTCTTCACTAGATTTTTTATCGCTTGAGACTCATAGACGTATTTTTGATCTTGTATTTCTTTGTAAAGTCTTGAATGGTCTTATGGACTCACCAGCGACTCTGGAACTTATTGATAGAAGTGTTCTTTCTTGGTCACTTAGAAGTAACACCGGTTTCTATAAACCAGTAGTAAGAATGTGCCGAAAGTACAACGCGGTAGCTAACTCGAATGTGGATATATTTTGTTCAACACTGTCAGAGTTTAGGATGGTGGCTGAATAGACTAAGGAATAAGATATTTTATTTTTTTCATATATTGTATAAAATTTGTAATATTCTCACTGACCTGCTGAAATGACGAAACTGTGTGTAAGATGAACACTGGTTATTAGGATTTTAATCGTTGGTATTATTTATAAATGATATATTTTATTAATATAAATAACGTAATACAAATCAAATATTAATGACAATATTTTGCCTCTGGAGTTGAGTAACCCTGCATCAGCACGTGTGAAGCTTTTAATTCTGCAAAGCAACTTGCATCTCGTCCCATGGGCCAATAAGGCCATGTGTTTTCTATATCTCAATATATATCCATAAAATTCCCACAAAATTCTCAAAGATTATTAAATAATTTTAAAACGATGACTGTAATTTATTCTACTGCTTTTTGTATTTTCATGTTAGTTTAAGATAAAGTTGTATTATTTGTCAATAATTTTAAGTCACATGTTCATTTGTATATAAAGACACTGTTGTGTCGTTAATTAAATAAATAAATAAATAAATATTTTGTTTGAAAATCTAAATAAATTTTCTGTAAGTGTTCTTTCAATAAAAATAAAATATGCCTAATCGGGAAGTCCCCTAATCTAATATTTACAATTAACGCCTTCAAATCCTTGCACTCGTCTTCTATTGTATATGTCTCTATTCTTTTTGATCAGTTAGCACATTTATCCTATTTTTGACCTAACTTTTTTGTTTTGACCTGGTGAGTGTATTGCCATGTGGCAATCTCTTCCAACCAACCAGAAATACTTTCTTTTTAACTTAATATTTCTTAGTTTCCCTTTCTTATTCTTAAACGAATTCTTTACCTCTAGTTCTTACATTATTGAAAGAGCATAGTTGTTTTTTTTTATTAAATTGAAACGAATTAATATATGTTTTTTGTTAAATATGTCATGGACTAAAGAGTTAAATGTATCCAAGAAGAGCTGGTTGGTTGAAAAAAAAAAAGTATTATAGCAATAAGCTCGCCAGATACACAATGACGATATCCGTGGCCTGGTGGTAAGACGCTTGTCTGCCGATTCGGAGGTTGCGGTTTCGATCCCCGTTGGAATCCAGATAAAAAAAAATGGAATTCCAGTCTGGTTAACACTCAGGGCCCATTTAAACATCTTTCTGCTTGGTGGAAAGAGATTGTCACATGGCAATAAACTCGCTAGGTGAAATTTAAAAAAAAAATGTTTGACCATGTACACAAAATATAAATTTTTTTTTTTAAATTGAGTTAAGTATTTTATTTACAAAAGTGAAAATAATGCGACATCTGTTTTTCTAACTTTTGTGCTTAATGCTGGGGATCGTGGTCCTCTGCAATGTCTCGAACTCGGTGCACCACTTATCTCTTTCCCTCCTGGTTCTGGGCCGTATTGAATGCAACGCTAAAATAGTATTTTGTTAACTCCTTTATTCGATCCATCCATCTCAAATGTCACCTTTCTTTTTCTCGCCTTCCTTCAACTGTCATCGTGATCACCAGCTTACATATTTTATTATATATATTATGATATTGAAAATAATTTGGGCAACATTTGTTTTAAAAATTTTGATCTTGTTAATTATTATTATGATTAAAAAGAAAAACGCAAATATAAACTCTAAATTTTATCATCATCTCAAAGGCGGCATAATTCCTAGCAGATCCCTGTAAACGACTAATCAATTACAACTCGAAGCAGGAACAACTCAATAACCTACTGAAAAATGAAACAAAACACCTCTGGTGCCCATCCTAAGGTAGGTTGGTCCACGGATAGGCGCTTAGATTAAAAAGCCACTTCGAAACCAGATGAATAAAAAACAAGTTTTTTTCCGAGATGTTGAGATTATACGAATCTATACGGAATTTTATCGAATCAGGTTCGAAGTAACGTAATTGTTTTTAAAAAATGTATTAAAACTATCATCAATTAATAGTACAACCTGTCGGGTTTACTGTCATCTGAAAATCTCTTACAAATGCAAAATATACCTTCATGGAAACGAGACTGAAATACTGCTAAAACAATTTTGTAACAACGGGAACTAAATCCGCAACTCCCAGGTTGGAAGATTGACGTTTTATCAATTAGGCCACAGAGTTCGTATTTATTCGCATTTCTTCAAATGTTTTCGAAAACATTTTTCCTAACGACATCTATCCGCGAAACAAGAAGCTGCTTATCAGAAACTATTGCATTAAAATATTCTACAAATCAGACATATATTTTGACGATAATCCGTTCATTTCTGTACAGGTTCGAGTAATCCTTTTCGCACCACGAAATCACACACGAAGTCAAGAAGTGTTTCGACGGGGAACGACGGGCAAAAAAAATGCCACGGTAGTCAATCTGAATGCGTTTACTTTGACAAATGGTCCTGTTGATGGTTCGGGATATACTTAATCAACAAAGGTCGGGATGGCGACCAGACTGTCATCCCTGGCATTCAGATGTATTGGGGAACAACTATTTTGTAATAAGAGATTTGTGCCCTTCTTGAGAATTGAAGTTATAAACTAATTAACCATTTTTTTTAAATATAGCAATTAACTTAACCCGTTTTATTACTTTTGATTTTGTCATATTTAAACATAGGTTTTTTAATGACCTCCATAGCACATTAGATAAAAGCTTGTCTCTCAGCCCGGATACGGGGTTGATTCCTGCTGAAACCTATTTTTTTTGCATTTCAGATCTTTTATCATCTTTATGGTTTGTGAGAAGAGATTTACACCTAGCAATAAACCTTCCAAGTTCTACTGTGTACAATAAAAGTATTATGACATCCGTTATTTTACTTATAGTAATTGTATGTTATAATAATTTCATTATACTTATAATAATTATATAAAACCTTCGTACTAAACCATCAAGGTGCGCTGCCACTTCCCTTTCTTGTAGGATGTTCCACATTTTTTCCTTTTTAACGCAATTAAATACTTTTTTAAACGTCGGGGACCGTAATCTAACGGTTAGCTAACAATTTTTTGGGCAAAACATCTGATTCTAGAATTTTTTTTCGCTGTTACTATATGTGCTTACTATAAAATTCAATTTTGTGGAATCGTGGGATGTATATTTTTTAATTCAATATTGCATTGTAGATCGTTTGATTCCATTTGTAAGGTTTCTGAAATAGCGGAAACATCAACACGAAATGGAGCTCTAAAAAACGACAGTCACTAGCTCTAAAAAATGACAGTCACTAGCTCTAAAAAACGACAGTCACTAACTCTAAAAAATGACAGTCACTAGCTCTAAAAAATGACAGTCACTAGCTCTAAAAAACGACAGTCACTAGCTCTAAAAAATGACAGTCACTAGCTCTAAAAAATGACAGTCACTAGCTTTAAAAAAGGACAGTCACTAGCTCTAAAAAATTACAGTCACTAGCTTTAAAATACGACAGTCACTAGCTCTAAAAAATGACAGTCACTAGCTCTAAAAAACGACAGTCACTAGCTCTAAAAAATTACAGTCACTAGCTCTAAAAAACGACAGTCACTAGCTCTAAAAAATGACAGTCACTAGCTCTAAAAAATGACAGTCACTAGCTTTAAAAAACGGCAGTCACTAGCTCTAAAAAAGGACAGTCACTAGCTCTAAAAAATGAGAGTCACTAGCTTTAAAATACGAGTCACTAGCTCTAAAAAATGACAGTCACTAGCTCTAAAAAACGACAGTCACTAGCTCTAAAAAATTACAGTCACTAGCTCTAAAAAACGACAGTCACTAGCTCTAAAAAACGACAGTCACTAGCTCTAAAAAATGACAGTCAAAGGCTACGACTATAAGTCTACTTATTTCAGCAGCAAATTTAGATTTTTTTGTCATGTATTTCTTTCAATAAAGGAAATGTTCTGCATTGTTATTTTTATTATAAGTTGATTCTCAAACAATAATAATTTCGTTAATAACGCTTTAACCAAACTGTATCAATAATTAAATTATTCTGACCCTGCAACTTCATATTTAGCCGATTCAGTTTTTCTGTAATATTTCCCGAGTGGAGCTGAAAATATGAAAAAAAAGTGAGCCAAATAAATTTTAAAAAGTCTGGTCTAGAATGTGTGTGTTTAATGAAGTGCAATAGCTTGCATATTATAAACAAATACATCCAGAAACGTCTTACATCCACAAGATGGCAGACAATCATATTCGATCACGAATGATACCCTATCATTTTCGTTACATGTTTATAGTCAAAAGGTAATTGAAAGAGAGTGATTATAGCAGAATAAATATGCAATGCGTGGAAGAGTAAGAAATGAACGAATAAAGAGAAAACTGTAAGTAAGAGGACGGATGTTATAAATATAATTAAAAAATGAATCTTGAGATGGTTTGGCCACATTAAGAGATTTACAAAACAAATATGCATTCAGAAATTAAGAGAGCGAAGAAGAGATGTACCATGGAAGGAGATATTTGTATTTTACTGAGGAAAAGCTTAAGACTACGAGGAACAGCAAAGCTTGTATTTATTCGTATGCAATAAAACAACAAGCCTTGCACATTGCATTCTCGACCCTTGTCCATCGCCTGCCTAATATTTAGTTCCTTCAAGTGATATTTGATCACTTTATTTCTCAACAAAAGTTAATATACCATATATATAAACATCCAAGTATAGTAGATAGGTTCAGTGAAACAAAAAGCTCAAGGTTCTGAATAACCATTTTTACTAAGAAATTCGTTACGTTTGAATCTGTTTATTTTAACTAAGGGAAAGCTTATGACCATGAGAAACAGGAAAGCTTGTATAACGATATATATGACGAGACGAGAGCTGAGGACAGATAAATATTGTATGATTGTATGTACTTGTATGCAATATAACAACACGTCATGCACATTGCCTTCTCCAGCCTTTTCTATTACCAGCCTAATGTTAAGTATCTTATAGTGAGTGATATTTGATAATTTTATGTCTTGACAAAATTAAATATATACGAACATTCAAGTACAGTCGATAGGTTCAGTAAAACAAAAAGCTCTTGTTCAGTAACAAAAAGCTCTAGGTTCATAATAACAACTTTTACTTAGAAATCCGTTACGTTTG
Organism: Odontocerum albicorne; assembly: GCA_949825065.1. Taxonomy (NCBI): domain Eukaryota; kingdom Metazoa; phylum Arthropoda; class Insecta; order Trichoptera; family Odontoceridae; genus Odontocerum; species Odontocerum albicorne. The sequence goes on along the minus strand of OX463859.1, from coordinate 11,458,306 downwards.
AATGTGTTGATTATTAAATTCTTTCATGTTATGTTTTCTTAGATTATTTAACAAAAGCTCACGTCAAATGATCCAACAACTATTGAGAAGTGAATAGAGAATCCATTAATAAGTTTGAATAGTAAATCATAGGTCAGCACGAGTCAGAGACAAATTAATGACCCTCAAGGAATAAATACCCTATAGAAATATATTCATTTTGTGAGAAATTACTTTCCATTTTACATGCGTACTATTGCATGATACTAGCTACAGGAATGTTAAATATGTCTTGCGTATATGTTCATATGAACAGGACCGGAACAAGGCTTTAGACATTATGCATTAATTTACTTAACACTTCAGTGTAAAAAAAAATTGGCGGGCTTATGCCAGGTGGCAATATCTTTCAACCAACGAGTCATAAGTTGATAAAGGAAGTTACATGCTCCCAAAAAATATTCAGATGGTTGTTCAAATTTAAACAAATTATGAACAATATACATAGCAAAAGTAAAATTAGGGTATCATTAGTCAGAATCGAAAAGGAAGGAATGGTGGAAAGGAAAGAAAAATTAGGACTAAAACACGTTATATTACTAACTTGAAATAAAGAATATTCATTCGCTTCTTAAAGCATATAAAAAACGGAGCGAATCTATCATTGGTTTGTAACTGGTAACATGGACAACAAAGGACGACGTAAAAAAAAGAGTGGTGAACTAGGAAGGCCAATAAACAATATATTTTTGAGCATAGTGCAAGTGATCTGAAAGATGCTGAATATTTTCGAAGAGATAAGAGGGGGTGGTCGGACAGTTGAGGATATTATAAAATAGTGAGAGTATGTGAATTTTGCGTCCATTTCTCACGTTCAACCAGTTCAGCTCCTTCTGGTATGAAGTAATGTGATCGCACTTTCTCAGGTTAAAAAACAAATCTTAGACAAATATTTAAAAAAATGTTATGTAGACAATGTATTGTATTGTTTGGTCATTCTGTTTTGATATTATTGTTGTTTTTATGGTAGTGTTTCTCGAATGTGCAATGTTATTTTTTTTCATATGCCATAGTTAGATATGCATGGCCGCGCGATTTCGCATTGAACTTTAGCGTAGAAGATCGCCAGTTCGAACCCCGCGCTGTGGTATTCCCCTCAAATAACACAGATATTTTTTTCCGCCTAGCATTCGAAGGTAAAAGGATTCCTATGACTTCGATAGTATCTATTCTTTCAAAAGAAGTGTGCTTCGATCGTCTCTCTATGGTGTCCCATCAGATTTAATGCAGCGATGAGCCCACGGTACAGCTTTGCTTTACAACTGATTTGAAGTTGGAGTGGCGAGGGAATCCTAAACTGTGAGCTCCAGCAACGAAGACAACTAGTTATGCACAAGTAAACCATTACATACGTATAACACTTTCACACCGTCTGCCTTAATATTAAATGTAGTATTCTTCTTTTTGATTCATTGGTATTACCCTTGACGGTCGTGGTCATGATTATTGGTCTAGATAATTTTTTTCCCTCGATGCTAATGTAAAAATTGTACGTACGGTCACTTTCACATAGTCACTCCATCTTAAGAGATGGTGCTCACAGACATGTATCTAAAGTAAAATATGCCAAATATCGGGAGTGTACAAACATTTCTACCATACATCAGAAGATCTACAAAGGTTTTTGTAGTTACTTTTCTTATCAAATATGTTTTTTCTAAAGAATGAAGTATTTATCTAATGGCCGCAGGCACTAACTTTCTATCCTTATACCAAACTTATGTTTATTTATTTTTTAATATTTTTAATCTGTCAATAATAGTGGGTTCAAATCCCAAGCTGGAGCGCTCTTAAGAGTTTGCTTTCTAAATAACCCTGGATAAATTGTCTTTTTATTATAAATATTATTAACATTAATTGGGTACCAAGAGGAATAGAACACGTAACTACAGTGTCGGAATACATACCAACTAGGCTACAAAGGTCGTGATTACCGGTACCAATAATCTCGTCATAAGTAGGCTTGTTATTTATTGTTGACTTCCCGGTTTAAAACGTGTTTCAGAGATGTATCCTTATATAGCGATGTTTTTCTGAACTTGACTATTATTGGCCGAGTTTGGGTGCTTTTAGAATCTGTCTTACAATTTCTACAATTTTCAAAACCACATATCTACCAAATAATATTTACTATAATTATGGGATGAACATTTACCATACATAATATTTACTGTAATTGGGTAATGGGGTGTGCGGTATATTATGGGATGAACATTTTTGGTCTTTCTGGAGTGATGATGTGTGAGAAGTTTTATTTCGCATGATGTTTCCAGTTGTAATTGACTGTCACTGTTTGTCAGGTTGATGAGAATGTGCAACGGGGTTTTGTTTTTGTGTAATCGAAAATCGGAAAGAAATATCGATTTATTTTTTCATGCTTAATATACCCAGTGAGATACATGCAAAAGCCTAGTTTACTGGTGACACGACAAATGAAAGGCAACAAACCCAGACCCATTAAACATGTATGTCCAAATTAAATTACCTGTTGTTTTTTCACAAATTATGTGTATTTATTTCTTGTCATGTGTAATAAATAAATAAAAAAAAATAATAATAATTAGCTACTGGGCTTCGGGCCAAGTTATCATTTTCTTGATAAGCTACTTGTGGTCTAAAATTGATTGCAAAATTACTACTTTTGTAACTGTCACGTATTTCGGATCAATGTTCTAATGTACTAATAGAAAGAAAAAAAATCGTTGATAGAAAAAAAATGCTCTTGAAATAAAGCATTCCATATTTGAGCTTTCTTGTCACGGGCACTAAGACCGGACCTTGATAAATATAATCATTTAGAGCAGTGATTTTCAAACTCTTTTGCACTTTCGCACTCTGATTACTAGTGTTAATTAAAAACAAGGATTTGTATAGCACTATTTATAGCTCATTTCGCCCCCAGAAAGTTCTGTAAACTTTATATCACTACTTAGCGCCAAAACAATAAAATTCAGATGAAAAAGCATAGAAAGATAGCAAAATCGGAAATGCTTGGAATTGAATCCATTACACATGGATGCTAACCAAGCATGCTAACGATAATTACTAATCCAATACCTCGTCTCTGATTTGTAGAGTGATGACGACCTTAGTGATCTAGTTGGTAAGACGCTTAACTTCCACCCGGTGGTTTTAGATTCGGCTTCCGATAATGCCCGAAAAAATAATTCCGAAAAAGGGTACTAGTTTGGTAAAACAGTCCGTCTGGAAGCAATGCTAGCGCTCTCTAAATGTGTGCGAGTGTTGTTACGTCTTTACTTACGGGGCAGTATTTCTAACTTTTGACGACGAAATGCGAATTCCGTACACACTCCAGTGGTTTTCAAGCCAAGCTCTTTAATATACAATACTTGAATCATCAATTCTGATATGTTGAAGGGTAACCATACGAATATATTAAATATGTCAAGTGATCAATTCTGAATTTTCGGAAAGCAATCAAGAGATATATAGTCATTTGATTCTAACCAAAGTCGAACCACAAAAGCTAAGATAAATATATTAATATTCTTAATACCGTATCCTGGATGCCCATTACTAGAATGACCCATCATAAAATGAAAGATTAACGTTTTGTGCTATTTCAATTGACTATCCTCTATCCCTAGTGTCTCTTGGTGTCCCCCATTCAACTCCAAGCGCTCTCTAAAGGGATACACCATCCAGTTTGAGAATCACTTATCTAGAGTCTCGAATGAAGACAAAGGTATTTGATTCCATTACCTAGAAGATTCTTGCAAGTCCACGCTTTGTGGTGCTGGCGCAGAATGTAGGTATAACTAATACTTCTTCATTCATCATGACACCATGACACGCGTGCAATGTGGAGGTCTTCCTATAAGTGGTGGTCAGAACATAAAAAAGGTTTTGTACGTATTTCATAATCTTTTCACTTATGATGTGATGTAAACTATGCTTCATGTTCGTCGTTAGCTAATTAGTGTGCGAAACCCTACCTCGTTTTGAAATCTATTACAGAGCGGTGTCTCAAATTAAGAGGAGTATAGAGATATAATGGAAAGAGTTAAAATATATTAGTTCTGACAAACATTAAATTGAGAATGACTAGGGTTTCATCCATATATTTCAATTATAATTCTTTGTTCCTCTTCATTTGGGGCCGTGATTCCTGCTCCAACGATAGCCTGAAAATCAGTGTTCAAGAAGATGAGTAAAAAGCGTCTTAAAAGCTTTAAGACTTATGTTACTTCCTTGTGTGTTTTCTTGTAATGGATGTCTAGTCGGAATCAGAAATATTTTGTGAGAGTTCTCGAAGATTACTACAGCTACTCGTATTTGGTGAGAGTTCTCGAAGATTGCTATAGCTACTCGTATCATCTGATATCATCGTCATTATTTCCATATCGTTTATTTCCGTATCTTATTAAACATTTTGATAAGTATCCTCCGAGTAGTTTTGAATTTCGATGATCTTTGTGACCTCGTTTAGAGTAGGTTTGATCCTCGCTAGAAACTTGATATTTTTAAAAAGGATTCCAGGCTTTATTATCCAATTATCTAGCCCACCATTCACTATATCGCCTGTTGCTACTTTTCTTCTAGCATCGTAACTCGCACTGCCATTTGATGTAAGCAATATTTCAAGATAAAAAAATCGTCAATTTCCTAAATTGTTTCATTTTTTACTTTTATTTAACATAACATATAGCTTAAACGTTACAAGAAGAGAATATGAAATAGCCAAGCCGGCTGCTAATTATGGAATATTGGTTCCAACATTATTGTAATATTGAGACTATATATAGGTACAATGTAAAGATTAATAGACGCATAAAGGAATAATTGAATTCTATCATTGTGACACGGCATTTTACTTTCAATCTAAAATCAAAGCGGAACCAACTTCATGACATTCTGGTGTCAGGGATGGATTCGTGCTGATCGATTAAGCGAAAATCGTGGAGTGCTAAACGGAATGTATTTAATAAATTCGTGTTTTCATCGAAAACACGAATTAAAAAAACATTAAAAAAAATCGAGTATGGAAGTGAAGGATGCACATTAAGAATAGGAATTGGAACAGAAAAATATGTGATCCACGAAGAGTATCTGGTATTACACTGTATGATAAAATAAGCAATGACTGAATTAGGGATGACTATTTATCAGACATTAGCGAAATACCTGAGAAAGAGATCTCGATCTGCTTAGGACATATGGAGATAATTCGTTTTGTAAGACTTATAAAAACAAATATATTTGTCTAGAATGAATGGCGTGCGAGGAAAAAGTAGGTGGAAGAAATAATGGAATTACGCAGTAAAAACTGTATTGAGGGTAATACAAAAGAACATAATAAACAGAAGATCACGTATGATGAGATGTATGAAAGTGGTTGAGACAAAGGATGTTTATATGTGTACGGCACCGGTACAAAGGCTGTAGAAATCGGTAGATAGCTGCTGCTCTATGTTCGGAGATTTCGGCTCACTTTATGCTCTCCGGTGAAAAGTAGCAAGGTGAAGAGATTCCTCTTTAGCAGATAGTAGATGGTTGCAAGTAAAATGCAGTAGACTGGAGTGAACTGAGAATGTATTTTTTACTTTTGGCGCTCCTTATGCGCGGCCAATCGCTCATCGCAAGCGCCTGTTTTCGCCCGTGCATGCCGTCATGACTTGCGAAATATCACAATTCTCGCAAGTTTTCGTACGCATGGGCCGGCCGACTTTTGATACTGTCTCGTGCGATGGTCGCGCATAAGGAACATTTCAGGTACGGTCGTGACACAACACGGACCTCAACAAACATAAAATTATACGTAAAAAAATACCAAATAACATCAAAATATAAACAAACAGGAAAACAAATACATCATATGTTTTGGATGCATACGTCTGATACAATAGAATAATAAGATAGATATCTGTCCTCTCTGCCTATCTCCAAAGGCACATGGCGTGATGGTATGTATGTAGTTAATTATCTCGTGATCCATTTTTTTAACGCATATGGTAAATAATGAGGAATCATTATTAATTTAGAAAATTGTCAAATCAACCAGCATGCTTTCAATATTTGGAATGTAAATAAAATATAAATAAACATAATTTTTTTTTCCATATATTTCTTCGGCCTTTATTTTCCTTTCGCTGTCCTGCCCTGTTCAGCCCAGATGTTTCCATTTTACAGCATCAGTCAACTATGAACACTCGCAACCGTAACGGAAACATCAGATGGCGATGGCGCCTGAATTCTCTTTCCACCGCTGGAATTCCAATAACCATATTAAAAATTTAATACATTTTGGGTGGCAATTTATGGATATTAAATTGAGGGTGTATTTTATAGTTTTAGTCCTTTTTCCATTGCCGAAATATGTCGGTAGTAAATTCCACACAAATTGGCGGTGTCCTTTTATACTAATCTTTTTTTTCAATGAGAAATAATATCGGCTAAGAAGGCGGGAGCTTCTCGAGTATTATGAGATTTTAATAGTTGTCTGTTTGACTAATTAATATTAACCAAACCGGTTATTTGTCATTTGAACTTAACCGATATCCTTGTTGTTTGGATATAGTTTCATTTTGAAAATAGTTATTTATTAGGTTGAGGAATTCTGATATTCAAGTAGTATTTTCACAGTTGATAGATGAGTTACGAGAGATATCGAACGGTGTATAGCGAAAGGATGAAAACAGTTAACGGAGCAAAGAAACATGTATACTCGAACCGGACAGTATCAAAATCTGATAAAATAATGGTCCACAACAGTAAATAAGTATCATGTTTTATTTATGGGAGTGAAACGTGGATGTGGAAAAAAAGATGCTGTAGAAATACATGATAAATGAGAAGCGTGTTCTGCGATGATAATCTAAACTTGAAACTTCGACAATGGTTGGTCAAATACTACGTTTGGTCAGTGTTATTGCATGGAGTGGAATCATGGACCCTCAAAGTTGGTAGTATGAACCGACTGGAAGCATTCGAAATGTGGATGCACCGGAGAATGCTACGGATACCCTGGACGGATATGGTCAGCAACACAAGGGTTCTTCAAAGAGCCAAAGTTGATAGAGAGTTGCGGACTAATATTAAAATCCGAAAGGTGTCCTACTTGGGTCATGTACTTAGAGGAGCAAAGTACAAATTACTGCACCTGATCATCCAAGGCAAAATAGAAGGCCGAAGAGGTGTAGGCAGGAGGCAAATCTCCTGGCTCCGCAATATACGTGATTGGACTGGCATAAGGGGACATAATGGACTGGCATATTGGTTTTAGCCGATAATTGTCTATTTTTTATTGATTTTAGCCGATAATTCCTCATTTTAACGTCTTTATTTTGTAATGGCAACATTTATATTATTATTGCGTAATACGTAATGAACTGATTATTTGTATGTTTTGTTGTTTGTTTTCTCTAGTAATATTTAAATTGGATCGATCTTTGTCTATCTCAAAGTGAGATAGGTGGCTGTGCAGCTTTAGGAAGCACTTGAAGCAAAAACGTTTTTGGAAGGCCATATAAAAACGAATGAGTATGTATGAATACTACATACATAAAGCCAAATGTGATCACAAATCGGAAGATACACAAAGATTTCTTTGTGGTAAATTTTCTGCAGCTTTCTTGCCAAATATGTTTTTTAAACATATACAGATGAAAGGGAGTACCTACTCTCAAGACCGCAGCCACCACCTTCCTATCCTTACACTCAACTTAGGAGTATATATATGTTAATTTTGTAATATTTTTTATCTGTTAGTAATAGTGGAATCCTGAGTTAGAGCGCCTTTGAGAATAGTTTGCTCTCTAAACGGCGCTATATATATTTTCTTTTTTTTATTATTATTATTCTTGCGTTATAAATTTGTTCAATTTTAAAGGCGGCATATGTCAAAAGACAGGCCTTACTACCGACTCTTCAGAAGCCCATTCACGCCGTCACTTCGTCAAGCAGGACAATGGGCCTGTTCTTGTGTTTGGGTCAAGAAAAAACAACAAACAGTCAATCAAGAAGTTACTCGAGCGCAATGACTGCTGACGTCGAAACGACATCTCGTAGGTACGACCGTCACGGGCCGTCTTATCGTAATATTGAATAACTCGAGAGGAATTCAGAATTGAACCAATGAAGAATCCGGAATACCCTGATAGTTGATCAGTTCGCAAGAAATTTCCACGACAACTTTATTACAAAGAGTATGGATTTTATCCATGGCTCTATCCAATATTTTTAATGGGCTTCCTTGGATATTACTCCTTAAGCATTAGAAGTGATCTTCATATATTTTTATAAATATATAAATTTCTAATGGGAAAAATATAATAGTAAACCCTTTGTTGATTCACGGAATTTTCTTTAATATACATACTGGACAATTATTTACACCATCGAATTGTTTTCGGTGTCATATTCATTCGCGATCTGGGCTCTTAAGAGAATCACCACTCGCACACGGATTGGATTTGTTGAATGAATTTTCTGATATCAATATCTGTCGTATCTTGGTGAATATATTTATGATTAAACCCTATAAGCTTTGTAGGTATAACCGAGTCAATTCACAGGGAAGCAATCAGCTTTGTGGGTATAACTGAGTCAATTCACAGGGAAGCAATCAACTTTGCTGGTATAACTGAGTCAACTCACATGGAATCATAAGTAACATTGTTCCTATTGTCATTTCGCAAAATTTAGACTTTATAATTAATTTTTTTCTTGTTATTTTATGTATTGTTTTAAACCTGTATCAAAGATAAAATAAAATTAAAAATAATAAGTAAATGAACAATAACTTGATCAATTTTAGAATAGTTACGAGGGATATCGAACGGCGTGTAACGAGAGGAAACAATGTCAATGGAGGACTAAAACATATGTAATCGAATCGGAAAGTATCATTTCATGTTAATTATTAGTGCATAACAGTATTTTAGAACTATAGTAAATGGTTACATGTGTTTCTACCTGTTTTCTGAATAAGCCGAGTGTTCATATCCCCTTCTCGTTTGTTTTGATTCATTTTTCTATTTCGTTTTCCTTGTTCCATATCTTGTTCATTGGTCTCTTCGTAAATTATTTTTAACGCCACACTCGGATGTATCATCATTACCCCCCTTTTCTGTACCTGGGGTGAGGAAAAGTCCATGCGCCACTTGCTGAGTGCCTGAAGAGCCCAGTGTCTCGCGCCGAGGAGGACTTTGCTCATGGATCACCCAAGTGCTTTTCAAGATGCACAATTCTGTGTGGAAACCATTTGGAGCCTTTGATACGATAAGAACTTAGCACTATGTTTACTTATAAAGTACATTTTATTGTAAGATGTAGAACTGGAGACCTGACTGCTATGTGTAATTTTTTACCCCTAATCAAAAAGATATTAAAAGAAAACAAAAAGGTCTCAGACTAGTCTTTACATACAGGTCCATCAATATATTTATGTTTGGTTGGAAAAAAATGTAACATGACACTTAAGTCTTACAATTACAATAGCATTATATAAAATGAAACTCTTTATACAATTCAATTAAAAAACCTTCATGTACAGTGTTGTTTCAAAAAAAAAAAATTGTTTTTAATAAATTTACAAACTATATTTATATTATTTGTTTTCGTACAATGGACGGCGACCATGCTCTTGCTGAAGTGAAACAGCTTGCATACTAAATTAAAAAGTAAAGGTAAAAGCGTTTTCCATCCGTAGTAAATTAATAATTATAGGTTGATTGATAGCACCATATGTAGAATATACATTCCAAAATCGAACATATATCTCAAGATAAATATCAGAAAAAACATTTAAAAGAGAAGCTATCAAAAGGTCTGGGCTCATCTCATAACATCTCCCGGCCGAGATACACCCCACCAATATAGGGCGAGTCTGGCCGCAAGGACATTAGATGTTTTTCAGTACACACCCTCTACTTTACTGACATTCATACTCGATCACGAATTACCTTTCGCACAGTGGAATACATAAAGTGGGCGATATAAAAATACAGAGGCGATTTTGGAAAAAATATGAAAAGACCTTTTACAGTACTGAACTATTAAGAGGCCAAAAATGACGATGGCGACAATGGTATACCATAATTTTATTTAATACATGCATAACCAAAATAGCTCAATTTCGTTACAATTTTTTTTCTAAAAAAGACGCTCACGTGGGTTCCGAAGCGTGGCTGAATACGAATTACCTTCTTTCAATCCGAAGACACTGCCCTCCTTGTCTTGTGCCGACAGTGTGACGGGCCACAATAATGGATTTCACAAAATTGATTCACAGCTTTGCGGCATTTACAAACAGTAGCAATAGTATTCTATGATAGCAGTCAGGGACGTGCCTAGAAGACAAATCGGAGCATGCATCTACTTTTTCAACGAGTTGCAAAATCTGGGGATGGCATGTTTTGTTTAAAAAATGTCATCCATCTCTCCGCATCATTATTTGATAGCGATATTTTCTACAAGTGCCCCAAATATATATATACACAATTGGAATGATTATAAATTCTGTCCTTATTAAGATATACCTAAAATTCAAATCAAAAGATGTTATTTTTTAATTATCGCACATCCTCTAGTTGTTGGCCGTTCTGATTCATACACTGCAGATAACGTGGAATCACAGACATCACGAATATTTTTTTTAGTATTTGGGCGCATTGTCATTTAATGGCTGCTCTCAATTCATTCGCGGTTGCCGGTTTTGTGGTGTTTACTTTATTTTTCGATTCTCTAAAAATTGTCGCGGCTACTGCTTTCCTACCTTTACACTTAATTTTTTTCGTAATATTTTTCACACACATATTTCGCCACCTTCTCATACAATTCCTACGATTTATTTTACTTCGTCACTTTTCTTTTTTTCAGAATATCATTACGTTGATCCAACAATTTTTTCATTGGTCTACATTAACCATGCCTCCCACTCGCATTTGCACAGTATATTTGTTTTGCTATGTGCTTTTTCATTCATTCGTTCTACGTGCCCAAACCATATTAGATTGCTCTTTCCCATCTTATTTAACACATCAGCTTTAATTAACATTCATTCCTAGTAACTTAATTCCGTTTTCTGTCACAAATTTATGGGACCGAGGGGGCGTTTGAACAAAAAAATGAAAGTCAATGGTCTAGTGCAAGAGTACCCAGAGTGGTCGATATCGACCCCCTGGGGTCGACGACAGCAAAAATAGACCCCCTTGCTACTGCTGTTTGTTTGTTACTTCAAAATATCTATGATTCCAATAGGAAGAACATTTGTCAATATTTGTACTTATTTTGAATTTACATGTTTATTTCATAAATGTCAAAAATGAAAAAAAAAACTTTTCGTTTTTTTGCTTTCATTTTCGTCAGCGCAGATTCCAATATTAAATGTAGCACAAGCTAATGCCATAATCCGTAGCCCTTTTATCTTTTTCAATCCTTAATTACAAGTGATTAAAATAGAAAGTTTGATTTCTAGTGAAATATTTAATATTGAGTACTGTACAAACTTATTTATTTGAGTAAGTAAAGTAAATGACTATGGGGTCGACGGTTTTAAAAGTTTTTGGTAAAGGGGTCTGCGGCCGAAAAAGTTAGGAAACTCTTGGTCTAGTGGATCAATAATATTTTTCATTAGGTAGAACATCTATTGGGCTGCCAATTTAGTAGGGCCGGATCTGACCAACATAAACAATACTGTATAAATTTAAATTTATGTGAAAAAAACAAAGCTATCATCAAAACCTGACCTTTAAAACCTTTTTTCGTCCATGCCCGTAATGAAATGGAGCGGAAGGGTTGTACGGTCTATTGACTAGGTACATTCCCTCCTTTCCCGCTGAAAGAACATCAAATCGGAGGGGAAAGTAAAAGAAAAAAGTACAAACTTCCAGGTTTAGATATGGCCGTCAGTATATATTTTTTAATCATTATGGTTGTCGAATCTTTTAGATTGAAGCGTCTCGCCCGATATCCATGTCTTAATTTTTTTGATCCTTGACTACCGGAATTAATTTCTCTGTAACACATTTTTTATATCAGCAGTGCACAAGAGGAAAATGTCTAAATACTTTGGGAGTTTCTTGAGAGAAACCAAATATGAAATCATCCTAATCATATTGTAGAGAAAGATACAAGGGAAACGAAGTGTAGGAAGAAGGATCTCCTGGATGAAGAACCTAAGGCAGAGGTTCAACTGTAACACGGATTGATCAGAGCTGCTGTAGACAAAATTACAATAGCCTTGATGATTGCCAACCTCCAACGTGGAGAGGAACCTTAAGAAGAAGTGCCAAATATATGTCTCATAATTATTGCTATATTTTTATTGTTTTTTTTAAATACATCAATAACGTAATACCACGCCGTTTCCCTGCGGGATAGGTAGCGACGACAGAGCGCAAGACTTTTCTATCTTGACACACATATTTTGCTTTTTTTTTACATACATACACCTTTTCACACAACTCCTGCGATTTCTCACACTTTTATATGTATTTCTTTTTTTCAAAATAATATTCACTTGTTCAGACCACATTTTCCTAAGTCTCCTAGTTGATTATTATTATAAATATACAAACACTAAGATAATTAATTTACAGTTAAAAAGAGGTACATACGTATTATTGTTTTTTTAACCTGGCGAGTTTATTGCCATTTGGCAATCTCTTCCAACCAACCAGAAATATGTTTTTATAGGCCCTAAGTGTTAACCAGACTGGAATCCTATAATTATATACAACAGGCCAGGGCTCAGAAGATCCAGGGCAGTATACTGTGGAAAATAACACATTATACTTCATTAAAATATATCATTGAACATGTTTATATACCTTAAAATATGTTCATTCTTCTTCTTTACAGATTAAAAATATCTTTTCACACAAATTCTCTTCTTTACATATTAAAAATAAATAAGTCGTCAAAATAATTTTACAGGTAAGGGCGTGATGGTATGTATAATAATGATACCACTAATATTCATTTTAGTTATAATAATAATCAAATCTTTATTCTTGCTTTTAAGGCAATACTTAATAACACCATAAACATTTAATATATAACATATATGATAAACACAGACAGGGCAGAGACAACAAAGTTTATAAATACATACGAAAGATCTGATGAACATAAAATAATAATAAGAAAAAATTGAAATAAAAACTATGTGATCCAAAAAGAGAAAAAAAAAGACAAATGCGTTAAGAATTGAATGAACACTTTGCATCCCGATCCAGTGTTTTAATGTAATCAATTAAGATTAGAGGCCCTAGAAATTTCTAAGTCAGTATACCGATCGGAGCATCTGTTGAATAGTTATTTCCCCAAAATCTCCCCGCTCCTGGCCGAAATTATACCTAGCCTTCCCCTCACCCCTCCCGCCACCATCCGTTGAAGTGTCTATGTCGGTGCCAATTCGAACCGCATTTAGTCTTGTTTGTACTCCCCTGAAGATGAGGTGAAAGCCTTGAAACCGGTAGGGTTATACCGTCATAAAAAAAAAAAAAAAAAAAAGTGGAATAAACAGTGTTTGTTAAAAATAAATTACAATTAAATTTGCGTTGAGCCCCAGTCACGTATTTTCCCGTGATCGATACCTGTACCAAAAAGGGCATATTTTTATAAAATATTTTTGTGAACAATTCAATCTTTGAACGAACGTTTCCTGACTTCTGATTTCTTATATGGACAATATCCTAGATTATGAAAACACGCATGAATTGATATGGAAATTCTGACGTCGCGATATCAGTTTTCATTGAAATATCAGATCTTAAAGATTCTGAGATATAAATCTAAAGACCAACTATAGTCTCCGAGTCCTAATAAAACAAGGATCCTCCAAACAGGTTGTCAAAGAGCGTGTCTTAACATTTATTGATATGTATTCCATCAACTGGCTAAACATAAAAACCTTGCACAACTCGCAAATGACTAGTCCGCCTACAGTATTAGCTGGGACGACCAAGGTCTGAGTGAATGTGATGGAATACAAGTAGCCTGAACGAGTGGACGTGTTCTTGCTAAATAATTAGTTGTAAGAATTGTTATCTAGTTATAAGTTGTATATAGGTGTTAATTATTTCTAAGAAATCATATATTAAGGTTGTAAAAAATAAAAATAAAATGATATATAGGAAAATAAGATTAAATTCATAAATTATAACATACTCGTATACTCGTAATTAAGATTAGTTAAGTAATAAATGTGTACATAGGTATAGCCCTGACATAGGTATAGCCCTGACATAGGTATAGCCCTGACAAATATTTGTACAATATATTACTTTGTTTAATAAAAAAAAGCAAAGTATGTACTACGTACAAGAAGAGAAATGAGACCCGGTACATGTGTAAAGAATGTGATGTAGGTGTCCACAAGAGAAATGAGACCCGGTACATGTGTCAAGAATGTGATGTAGGTGTCCACAAGAGAAATGAGACCCGGTACATGTGTAAAGAATGTGATGTAGGTGTCCACAAGAGAAATGAGACCCGGTACATGTGTCAAGAATGTGATGTAGGTGTCCACAAGAGAAATGAGACCCGGTACATGTGTCAAGAATGTGATGTAGGTGTCCACAAGAGAAATGAGACCCGGTACATGTGTAAAGAATGTGATGTAGGTGTCCACAAGAGAAATGAGACCCGGTACATGTGTCAAGAATGTGATGTAGGTGTCCACAAGAGAAATGAGACCTGGTACATGTGTAAAGAATGTGATGTAGGTGTCCACAAGAGAAATGAGACCCGGTACATGTGTAAAGAATGTGATGTAGGTGTCCACAAGAGAAATGAGACCCGGTACATGTGTAAAGAATGTGATGTAGGTGTCCACAAGAGAAATGAGACCCGGTACATGTGTAAAGAATGTGATGTAGGTGTCCACAAGAGAAATGAGACCCGGTACATGTGTAAAGAATGTGATGTAGGTGTCCACAAGAGAAATGAGACCCGGTACATGTGTAAAGAATGTGATGTAGGTGTCCACAAGAGAAATGAGACCCGGTACATGTGTAAAGAATGTGATGTAGGTGTCCACAAGAGAAATAAGACCCGGTACATGTGTAAAGAATGTGATGTAGGTGTCCACAAGAGAAATGAGACCCGGTACATGTGTTAAGAATGTGATGTAGGTGTCCACAAGAGAAATGAGACCCGGTACATGTGCAAAGAATGTGATGTAGGTGTCCACAAGAGAAATGAGACCCGGTACATGTGCAAAGAATGTGATGTAGGTGTCCACAAAATATAATGCTGGTAGAACTATAATTTAATTCGAAACTAAATTACTAAAGTATTTTAAACAAAATACATAAATTTCTTGAATCTTAGAAAAGACGATTGTTTTACTTTTTAGTGTCATGTTTATACATTTTTAATAATATAAATAATGCACTATTTAATTTTTTTTTATTCACCACTGTTTTATATGAGTTTACTACCAGTTTCAAACACACCAGTCTTCTTCGTCAGGTAAACAAGATGAAGTAAACTATGTCTAAAATATTTTTTATCTAATTGTAATAGATACAGGGGAGATGGAGGGGAGAAGGTAGGAGTCAAAATACTGACTTTTAAACGGGAAATATATAGGCTGTCCCAATAAGAACGCCGGATTAGAATTTCGCGCCATTTTTTTATAAAGTTGGCAGCTCTAAAAAATCATATTTCATATTCATATCAATCTTACGATTAGTAAATATGGAACGTTACACGAAAGAACAAAGCGTTATTATTATTAAAACTCATAAAAATGGGTTAACTTTTGCTGAAACAGTTCGTAAACTTCGTGGAATTTTTGGTCAACATAATGGTCCAAATGAGTCATCGATTCGAAGATTAATTAAAATATTTGTGGAAACTTGTTCGATTCTGGACAATAAGTCACCCATGCGTCGTCGTAGCGGGCGTTCACTAGAATATCATACATAACCGCAGTGAGAGAAAGTGTTACTGAAATCCCAGGGTCATCAATTTGTCATCGTTCACAAGAATTAGACGTTTCCAGAAGCACCTCACAGCAAATTCTCGCAAAAGATCTGGATCTGCATGCTTACGAGATCCAACTGCCCCAATAACTCAAACCAGCAAACTAAATCCGGCGCTCTTATTCGGACAGCCTTTATTTAGCAAAGGACTATTATTGAAAACAACTTGATTGTTTATAATGTTGAAACTTAATTTAAGTCCTTCTCCTTATTAGACTCTAACCCGTTCCCTTCTCCTGTACATATTACAATTAGAAGAAAAAAATTGACATAATTTACTTCATCTTCATCTGACGAGGAAGATGGAGGTCTTGAAACCGGTAGTGAACTCAAATAAACAATGGTGAATTAAAAAATAAAAAAAACAACTGTTTTATTAAAATTTAAAGACATAAAAAGTTTCATTACAATTTTTCTAATATTTACATAAATAATTTTAGTAACCCTTCACAAAAGAAATCCTCAAAAACAAACCGGACACTGGGAAAGGTTGCTTTGATTTTGATCAGGTCTAAAAGTGTTAACAGTCACTTCACATCATATCTTTAGTGTTACATTTTGTATTCATTCGCACTTTGAATTTACGTAAAAATTGTCAATCGTCGAAATCAACTCGACCGTAAATAAATAAACAAAATTGACAAGTTAATTGAAATCATTTAAAAATACCGATGTATTCAAATGTATACTGTAGTAAAATATTTTTATCCATTCCTGTTGGCAAAGCGGTACAATAACATAATATATGTATTGTTGTAGCCACATTGACGTTATTATGTATTTTTTTATCCCTTTTGTCGTGTTGTCAAGTCGCCGCCACAAAGCGGAGCAGAGTTGTGATTGCCGACAAGATACAGATAATTATCGGCACATTGTCGATTCCATTACACGACACGGTCCATTGAGCCCGCTCCGGGCTGTCAAGTGAAGAAAGAAGATGCTGTCAAGATGAGTTGACAATACTTAAGTGTCATTTCTAACTGGAATCTTAATATATAGGTGTAAAGCGAAAGTAAAGGGCATGTACTCGTATGTATGCATACAGGTTAAATTCTATCATAAAGAAATTCACAGGACCATTAAAAAATATTATATTACGTTATATTCGTTAATTAATTTTCGTGTACGAGGCATCAATTATGCCATTGTTTCCAGTAAAAGATAACAGAGATATCATTCGCAATAATCAGGTATATAGTGCCGATGTTTGGACTAACATGTGTTTTGAGTCCTTTATATCCCCACTATCACGTTCAATGTTACTTTAGTTCAAGAAACCCAAGTTTGGCATGTTCATCTTGCATCTAGTCACCCCTAATTGGAGTCCATTCAGTAATCTCTAAATAGGCCAAGGCAGTTGGTCTCCAGGTGCCATATTCTCCGAGAGATTTATTCAGTGTCAAGTGTTTTTCTTCCTAATGCTGAACACACGTTTTATCCGGAAGAACCGTAAATCTCTTCATGAAATTATTCCTGAATTTTAATCTCGATATTGCCGGTTGGTGCTCTCGGTATCTTGAATCCTGGTATTATTTGGTTTTTTCTTACGTTAAACTGAAATGTCGTGATACCTAATATGGGAAAAACATATAAGAAAAAAAAACATTTTATCTCAGAATAAAAAGTTGTACAAGTACACTCAAATAATTTTTTTGATGATTGATGGTAAATGAATGTATTGTTTTTTTTTCAATACTACATAACTGTTGAAAAATATTTAGGACATCAACAATTTAGGATAGCTTAGCTTGAAACTTTATTAATCCATTCACAGCTTCCGAAAGGAAACCTTTATATCAGGACGCATTTTTATTTTTATCTTTTTCGCTCTCCAAAGTTAAGGTTGCTTTCGACGTACTTATGGGCAGCAAATTTTTAATAATGTCTTTAAATTAACTAGCTCGCAATAATTATATTGCTATATTATCATCATCAATATAATTGTCTATGCAGTGAAATTCTGGAACCAGTTACAAACCAATTTTAGACTCGCTCTGTCCTTGGCATACTTTAAGAAGCGACTGAAAAAAACTCTTAATTCCTAGTCAGTAATATAACGTGATTCATTCGTGATTTTTCTTTTCTCTCCACCATCCCTTCTTTTTCCTTTGATCGATGATGTCTCACTTTATACGAAAAGGAATGTTCGGGTGATTGTTCGTCTTTGTGCGATTTATGGGCGTATGCTCCCGTATATGGTCATAGATTTCGTGGGGATGGGTAGTCTTTTGAATATTTTTTTGCGACCATGTAACTTGCTTTATTTACTTTTGTCTGGTAGGTTGGAAGAGATTGCCGCCTGGCAATAACCTCGCCAAGTTGTTTTTTTAAATATAGTATTAAATAAATAAATAATAATCATAATTTACCATCATTTACGATGTAAAATATTGTTATTTCGTTAAAGGTTTGGCTTTAACTTTGTACAACTCCATATTAGAAAATTTAATGATAAACTACTTTCTTATTCCACTAATTATATTAATCATATATTTTCTTCACAACACTTTCGCATCAGCCTGTGTATAAAATATTTCAATTGATTTGTCGCGATTGATTTTCAGAATCAAATAATACAATATTACAAAAATACCGCTTAACGTGATACAGTCACCACTTGCTGAAGAAAATCACAACTCTTCATTTTGTGTGCGCTTTCATGTGGAAAGATCGCACAATTAGAAATATTATTGTATTTGGGATGAGAAATCATTTTGGTTGAGACAGTCATTATTAACCATTTACATCAACTGTTGATCGTTTCATAGCTCTTTTAATAAATAATTTCTTTACCGTTGGTTAATTTTTATTAACTTTAATGTAATAAAATTATAGAAATATAAGATGGCTGGAAAAAAATATCTTCTTTTTATAATTGTTGAAAGTATTTATATGAAACGTATTAAGTCCACACGTCACTATTGAAAAAGACTGCGCCCAAATACCAATATAAATTATTAGTGATCAGGAAGTAATTAGGAATTTTATTGATTTAAAATATATTGATTTACTATGTTTTGAGGCTTACGCGGTTCCTTCGTATCAGTTGTGGAAAGTTTTTTGGAGTGTTGTACTCTATGGTTTGGTTTATAATGAAGACGTTTCGAATAGAACAAACATATATAATTTTAGTTTAAGGATAGGAAGGTTGTGGCTGCGGTTATAAGATTACAAATCTCCGTACATCTGCATATTTAAAAAAAAACATATTTGGTACGAAAACCACGGAAAACGTACTAACGGAAGACGTACTATAAAGAACTTTATGTTATAGACATTTCAATATATGATTGTAATACATTTTGCTTTAGGTGCAGTTTACTGTCCTCCATCCTTGCTGGGTCTTCTCTCGCCATTCCAACGTCAATTCAGTTGGAAACCGAAGCTGTACCAAGGAGATTTTTTTAAAGTGAGTGAGCCGTTGCATACCAGCAAACTCACCGGCCACACTGTTGTACTGGATTCGATGGCATACCAAAGTGGACGTGAGATTTTTTTTCTTCTTTTTGAAAGAATATATATGACCAAACTATACGTATCCTTATGCCCCGAATACTAGGCGGAAAAAAAGCCTGGGTCATTCGAGGGGAGTAACACAGCACGGGGTATCAACCGGTGACCTTCCGCTTTACCGCGTGGCTATGCACCACATGGTGTAGTTAATGTATGTAGTGTTCATATACAATCATACATTTTTATTTGACCTCCCAAAAATGATTGTCTTCTAGTGCTTCCTAAAGCTGCAAACGTCACCCATTCTAACAGTAAGAGGTAGATCATTCCACATTACGAAATCAGCAACAACAAAAGTTCTATCATTGTACCCCATCCTCTGGATCTATTCGAAAAAAAAAAGTTAAATGAAGACGAAATTGATTTCAATGTCCTTCTCTCCGAAAGATCATTTCTCAGACACAGATTCGAAAGATACAATGAACACAATCAATTAAGGGACTTATATAAAGATACAAAGTTTAAAATGAATCCGTTCATCATACTTGAGTCACTTTTTAGATCTGGACTCATATGACAATATTCATTAAAACCATATCGGCTTAGCAGTTGTATTGAAAACAGACAAGTCGAGAAATTTGTAAACAAGACAGACAAGAGTAAATAGATTTGCAATAATTCAGACGCAATACAACATATGAATTTTTATTTATTTTGTTGGAACACATCGACATACAAATTCAATATATTATTTATAGTTAAGGCATTAACATAGTGGAGGTTTAAAGACATTGTAATTTATTTTAACAAATAATGTTTATTCCACTTTATGTAACGGTATAACCCTACCGGTTTCAAGGTTTTCCCCTCATCATCAGGAGAGCACAAAGTCTTAGACATTTTCTCATCAATTAATCATAATTCATAGTTTAATCATTACCTGCGGAAAATCATTCTTCAATCATTCTGAGACCCGGGAAGTTTCTTCGTTAGATGTTTCTAGTTGAAGACATTTCTACGCCAGTTGTATAATTTATTTCAGAGTATATTGTTTATAATTAAGGCATTAACATTATGGAGGTTTAAAGACATTGTAATTTGTTTTATCAAACACTGTTTATAGTCATGTTTGTGCTTCCTGGTGATGAGGTGAAAACCTTGAAACCGGTAGGGTTATACCTTTACATAAAGTGGAATAAACACTTTTTGATAAAACCAATTACAATATAAATTTAACCCTCTAAGACTGTAGAAGCCTGAAGAAACCGTATAACCTATTTCTATATCGAGTGAGAACTGTCATGGAATAAACCAGGAAATTCGATGCTACGTTAGCTTTTGGAAAGAATGAAAGCTTATGTATTTACTTACTTAAAACGATTTAAAATGGTAAAGTTTACATTTTGGAAATAAAAAATAAAAAAACTGCTTCATGAGCAAATGCCGGCAATATCGTCGAATAATTTGCATTCATGATAAGCAAGCGAGCGTCCCGAGTTCGATTATTTGTGTCCAGTAGCTTATTATATACATTATCATATATGAGCGCTGTTTATATGCAAAGATAATGGATTATAAATCCGTTAGCATGCCATTGAATTTATAATTTGATCTGCTTAGCATTGGAACTATGAATTTATAATTTTCTCCGCTTGAATCTTTGAATTTACAATTTGATCTATTTGCCATTCTAACTTCGAATTCATAAGTTGCTCTGCTTGCCATTCATTAGAACTTTGATTTTAAAAATTTAATGCTTGCAATTGGAACGTTCAATTTTAAATTAGTTCTGAATGCCACCGAAACTTTGAATTTAAACTTTGATGCTTGCCATTTGAACATTAAATTTGAATCTGCTTGGCATTAGAACTTTGAGTTTAAAATTGGTATTGCTTGCCATTGGTACTTCGATTTTAAACTTGATTGTAAATTGTTAAAGTTGTATTGTAAATAGAAATTAAAAAAAAAAAAACATCACTCAATTTCACATTCTAAACAAAATAAATTTCGTGGGTGTAATATTTCTTTCTAATTTCATATAAATCTACTTTGTCCATTACTCGAAGTACACAAATAATTGTGGCTGACCCCATTAATCGTTTAACTGAAATGTATTCCATTGATCCGATTGTTATCTAAACAAATATTTTAATAGCATTTCTTTGTTGACCACCCATTACTGTTTAACAAAAATCAATAGATTTTTATGAAAACAGTTGATTCCTAATTTGCTGACCCAGTTTGTCGTTATTTCGTCTCATGAATAATTTCAAATAATTCTGGTAATAAAATCATAATCAAGTGATCAATTCATATTGTGCATTATTTTATCATCACTATCACTCACCACCTCCGTGGCATAGTTGGTAAGACGCCTGTTTTTATTTTGAGCAATTACTGGTTCGATTTGTAAATTTTCAAAAGTGTGAAAAGAAAAGTAAATGCGATAAAAAAGGGAAAAATAAGAAATGGAAGCAAGTATGATTGAATATTGTATACTTATACAAGGTGGTCACTGAAAAACTGAAGGGTTTGAAAAAGTCATAAATTGTTCATTTTCAATATTTTTTATTTTCTTTTTTTACAAGTTATAGAGCTTTACTACTCCAAGATACTCAACAGCGTTTGCAGTACGCCATTTGATTTCAACACCTAGCCAGAGATAACAACAACTTTTTGAACAACTTGATAATGAGTGATGAGGCCTATTTTCATTTAAACGGGTACATCAACAAACAAAATTGCAGATTTTGGGGTACTGAAAATCCCAGGGAATTACATGTATTCCCAAAAATGCACTACTTGGTACGGTGTTATGGCTGAAAGAGTTATCGCCCCATATTTCATTGAAAATGAGGAAGGTCAGTCAGAATGAAACAACGGGGCCCTGTATAGGACAATGCTTAAAACTTTTTTACGCCCAGTGGTCAAAGATAATCAGGAGGTATGGTTCCAAGAGTATAGAGCTACTGCGCACACTGTCAGGGTGATGATGGCAGTGTGCGCAATACAGCGATGTACATCCTTCAGCCTTTCATGGGCCACCCTATATTATCGATCACTGTGGACCAGTTGGTTAGGCGTTTGTTTTCATTGTTGCGTGATCGATTCCCGTTGTTATCGAGATTTTCAATAGGTTTTCCTGTCTGATTTTTAATTAAAGCTTAATTGTTTTGAGAAGATAGCGACATGGTATTTATCCCGGTTTATTGATTCATACTTTTGTCAAAAAAGAAAATATCACTGACATCTAGCAAATATTTTTGCAAACAATTTAACCTTTAAACAATTACTCTCAAGTTCTGACTACTGATTTCTTACATGGACCCTTAACAATGAATATATTCATGAATTCTGACGTCGCGTTATCAGTGTGTAGTGAAGTGTCAGATCTTGAAGATTTTGACATATGAATCTAGAAATCACAGTCTCTGGGTCCAAATAAAATAAGAAATTTGCAGGATCCTCTAAACAGGCGGTCAAAGAAGCGTGTCTTAACATGTGCTCTTAACATCAACTGACAAAAAAGGAAAAACCCTGATTTTGACATATGAATCTAGAAACCACAATCTCTAGGTCCAAATAAAATAAGAAATGTGCAGGTTCCTCTAAACAGGTGGTCAAAGAACGTATCTGAACATATGCTCTTAACATCAACTGACAAAAAAGGAAAAACAATGCCGAAATTGCTAAACACAAGATGAGAAATGAAACCAGGTACATGTGTATTAAGCATGATGGAGCCCAACACAAAGGAGAACGTTGGCAGCATTACCCTTATTCTTTCCAGTGTCATGTCAGGTCCCCCCAACGTTGAGTATCACTTGGGAGTAGGCATCTTTGTCCCCGGCAGCCCGAAAAAGATCCTCAACGCTCATTATACCAGTCCAATCACGTATATTGCGGAACTAGGAGATTTGCCTCCTGCCAACACATCTTCGACCCTCTATTTTGCCGTGGATGATCAGGTGCAGTAGCACTTTACTCCTCTAAGTACATGCCCTAAATAGGACACCTTTCGGATTTTAATATGAGTCAGCAGCTCTCTATATACTCGTACTTTGGCTCTTTGAAGAACGCATGTGTTGCTGACCATATCCGTCCAGGGTATCTATAGCATTCTTCGGTGCATCCACATTTCGAATGCTTCCAGACGGTTCATACTACCCTACTTTAATAAATTATTAGCATTACCCTACTTTAATAAATTATTAAAATATTTTAAACAATCAAACAAAGTTTCGTAATATTCATATACTTAGATATAATATACTTAGATATAACAATTTCACTAAACTCTTGACAAATATCAGAATTCCTCAAAAACAAGTCGGGCACTAAACTCTTGACAAATATCAGAATTCCTCAAAAACAAGTCGGGCACTAAACTCTTGACAAATATCAGAATTCCTCAAAAACAAGTCGGGCACTGGAAAAGGTTATCTTGATTTTGATCAGCTCTTAAAGTGTTAAGCCGAAAGCTTTGTTTATACTGTCATCAGACTAGGCTCTATAAAATGTCAGTATTGCCCATTCAAATACATTATTCGGAACACTATATGAATGAATTAATGAATCAGATTTGAATACGCGTCATTCTATAACATTTCCTTCTTACAGGCTTTTCCCCAGCATTAATCATAATTGTATCTCTCCTCTGCCTAGTCCAGGCTTCTCTCCCATACGTTAGAGTAGACACCAACAATTAATAATATTTTATGATTTTTCAATATTAATTAAATGTACATATGGTTTTTGCTTTACATCATTAAATTGCGAAATTATTTAACGAAGCAATTATTTGTGAAATGTCATCTTTTTATGGGTAAACCGTAATTAGGTATCTCATATGCTCATCATTGCGAAATAATTACACGTTCAATTACTTTTCTCATTCAGTGTTTCTCAACCTTAATATACACCAACTTTAATATACGTTTCTCAACCTTAATATATATTTTTTTAATTATTTTTTTTACCAGGCGAGTTTATTGCCAGGTAAAAAAAAATATTTATGCTTGTATTTTTATCAAAAATAATAAAGGATTTAAATAATTATAATACAATTATAAGTTCATTGATAATAGTGTAACATTTAAACATATCTTGTAATCATACACACGAGTATATATTGATAATAGTGTAACATTTAAACATATCTTGTAATCACACACACACGAGTATACATTGATAATAGTGTAACATCTAAACATATCTTGTAATCGCACACACGAGGACACGAGCATACATTTTAATTTATTGATTTATTTATTAACACTCCATTGTAAAAACAATCTGGCTGGCTTATTGCCAGGCGGAAATGTCTTCCGAACAACCAAATAAAAGTAAATAAAGCAACATACATAGTTGGTTAAAATATTCAAATTATTAATTATCTTTATGAAATTTATAAATATAATAAAGGTAAAATTGAGATATCTTTAATAAAAGGAAAATTAAAGGAGGGTGGAGAAGAAGAAAAATTAGGAATAAAACACATTATATTACTGACTTGAAATTAAGAGTTTTTTCGTGCCATAGACGGAGCGAGTCTAGCATTGGTTTGTAACTGGTTCCAGAGTGTCACTGCATATATAGTAAAGAACGACGTATAAAAAGAAGAGCGGTGAACTGAGAAGACCAATAAACAATCTCTGTTTGAGCGTAGCGCAATTCCACGAACGGAAAGACGCTGAAAATTTTCGGTGAGGTAAGAGGCGGTGGCGAGACAGTTAATGATACACTAGAGGTAGTGTGTAAATTTGGCGTCTATTTATCACGTTTAACTGGTTTAGTGCCTTCTGGTAAGAAGTGATATGATCGTAATTTCTCAGGTTAAAAGTAAATAATTTTAGGGCAATATATAAAATACATTTAAGACACATAAGCTATCTAAGTTTAGCTCATAATATCTTTATAATCGAGATGCATTCCCGGTAATAGAAGAGCAAGTCTGGTAACGAGGATGCAAAGTGTTTACAGCCCTTGTATAAAAATAACTATATAATAATAAATAAGGCTTCTTATCATACGATGCACTTTGAACTTTAAGACGCACCCCAATTTTTAAGTAAAAAGGTGCATTTAATAGTCCGAAAAAAATATCGTATATCGCGTTATAGTGAAATCATGTAAATCGATAGCGTGTATAACGAGGGATATTATTAAAACTTTAAATGGTTTGAATATATCTTTTGTATAGATAATTTGGTAATGTTTGAACATTGTTAAATTTAGCATTTCTTATTCATTTTAAGCTATCGTTCACTTGATAAAAAAACATTCTAAAATCTTTCTGCAAGCTTTTCAACTATTCTTTCATAGTTTGCACAGCAGATAAAGCAAATATTTTATTTTAAAAAGTTCAACAGTCTACCACTTAAAATATTTCGCGTAGCACCAGTGTTGAGCGTACCATAATTTGGGAAGATACCGAAAAATATTTATCCCAGATATCATCTTAATATCATTTAATTTTGTCGAACTTTTTCCTTCTTTTTAAATAATCTTGATAATAGTGCTATGTTAAAATTTTTGACATTTTAGAATATTAGTATTAAAATAATTAATTGTAAGATTTGTTATCCAGTTATAAGCAGTACTCGTATATGCTTACAACTTATCAGCAATCCTCTAATCGCTGCCCAGGGGACTTACGAGAGTAAGCAAGTACCCTGAACGAGTAGACATGTACGTGCTAAATAATTAGTTGTAAGAATTGTTATCTAGTTATAAGTAGTATGTAGGTGTTAAATATGTCTAAGAAATTAAATATTAAGATTCTTATAAATAAAATAACATGCAAGGAAATTAAAATTAAGTTAGTTCATAGTTATAATACGAGTATATAAATTAGATTAGTTCTTAAGTTATAAATTTGTATGTAGGTATAAACTTTGGCAAATGTTTGTGCTATGGATAAATTATTAAGTTGAAAAAAAAAGAACATTACTTCTATCGGTATTAGTAAACATACTACTGAGTATAGATGTATCAAATTTTAACTGTAACATCACCATATACTTTATTTTTTAGTTATAATTTGTTGATGTTTGTAAAAATCAGTTCAATTGTGCTCTAATAAATTCTACTGAAATATAATAACCAGTTTGTCAATAATTTGTAAAAAGTCTACTGGCACCGAAGATCCATCGTGAGTACTGCGACTTGTTCAGAAAACCCCGAGGCACATTTTCAGAGTCCTTGTTTCTAGTTAGTGGCCAAGTAACTGACAATAGGATAACAAGTTTTTGTGCTTGTGATTGGAATTGTTAAGCTTATTTGAAACGATAAATGACCTGAGACTCTGGAACCAGTTACCGGCGGCTATTTTCCTAGCTTCAGGGCGTGTCTCGGTTACCAGTGGGTATATCTAACCTACTCGACTGCCCAATTTCTCTCTGGGTATGGGAGCTTTAATTGCAAGCTTTTTAGCATCAATTTTATCCCTTCACCCTGCCGTAATTTTTGCGGCCATTTGGATTAATCCGCAGATCACATTTTATCTTCACTCAACCTTCGATCTGTTAATCTTCGGAGCGATTGGCTACTCCAATCGAGTGGCGTTAAAGTATAGCTTTGTTACATTCGAAGTTCTATAAAGTACTGGCAACTTATAAGACTGTTTGGACTCTAGGACTTAAGCCGTTTTGTAATATTAACTGCGATAAGAGTAATTTTCTTTCTTCCGTGATGTCGGATCTTAAGTCTGTTCATTGTCACAACGCGACGTAGCGTTTATAGATAATAAAGACGATTTCGATCTACTAGTGTGTATCGCGATGTATTTATTTATTTATTATTACACATGATAAGAAATATACACAATTTGCGAAAAAACAACAGGTAATTTGATTTGGACATACAATTTTAATGTAACTGGGTTTGTTGCCTTTCATTTGTTGTATCCCCAGTAAACCAGGTTTTTGCCTGTATCTCACTGAGGATATTTAGCATGAAAAAATAAATCGATACTTCTTTCCGATTTTTGATTACACAAAAACAAACCCCCGTTGCACGCTCTCATCGACCCGCCAAACAATGACACTCAACTACAACTGGAAACATCTTGCAAAATTCAACTCCTCACACATCATCACTCCAGAAAGACCAAAAATATTCATCCCACAATATACCGCACACAATCATAAGAATAAAAATTAAAACAAAAAAATACACAGAAACACAAATACAAAAACAATCAAAATTAAAACAAGAAGAAATCCACACTCATGAGCTCACACAATTCTTTCCCACTCGTCATTCATCCTGAAAGCCCAAGTACTCAAAATCCTGTCGCAATAACAACCACGCTCCGATCGACTGTCTAAATGGTTTTCCTACCTTTACCTTTATTGAAGTCGGCACGCCATTGTATTTAATGGGAGCCAAATAAGCATATTGCCTTTGGGCAAAAGAGGTTTTAACTCTAGGGATGGTGAACATTTCATTAGTTGCTATGCGTGTCATGTGTGTCTGCTGAGTCTGCATCTTCATGTATGGAGACTTATGTTGTCCCCCATAACAGCATGAGTGGTGGTGCAATCGAACTGAACGATTTGAAAATGATGTTTTTCAGTTTGGAATTCAAATGTCATTGTATGCTTCTTCTTCTTCATCTTATTTTAGGCCTATTGGAATGTTATGGTCCTGCATCATTGTTTGCCTCTTGTGACGTCGACTGCCAGCTGTCTTTCCATCTTTTGGGAGGTCATCCTGGAGGTCTGCTTGCTTGGGGGATACTGCCTCTGGCCGTTCTTACGGCTCTTGGTTCCGCCATTCTGGATACGTGTTCGTTCCAGAACCTTCTTCTCTGTCGTCTCCATCTGACAATATCTTCAACTTCGCACGTCCTTGTATATGCAATCCATAATTAATTGAATGTAAAATTGTTTCGTATCTTATAGTCTTAAATAAAGCTATTAAAATTGATATAATTTTTGAAGTGAAAAGAAATGACAAAGTTCATTCTCTCATATCCTTTGGTATAACGTGAGTCCTGTCTGCCTGACATAACCAACATGCAAAATAGTCTTCCGCTAACACCGATGACAACGTGGCTGAAGTGGCAGGTATAGGCAAGAGCTGCTATTAATCACGGCGAGTGCAGTACAATCACCTCCGATAGATTCACCATTGTAACGCCTGTTATGACAGAAAGAACCGGACTTGGTAAATCTAAATATCTATTACATAGTTTGCCTAATGCCGTAAAGCCGAAAATGAAATAAAACATACTGTGACGGTGAAATGAAAATGATACAAACATATATTTGAAGAAGCAGTGTTTTAATTTTGAAAAATCATTACACTGTCAAAGTAAAGAGAGTTACTAAACAAATGAAAATATATTTGATGTAATTGTTGAAATTCTTCTTTGTAATTACAATTAACGCTTTTAACAAAGTGGCGGTGTGCTTATCGATGTAGCGGGTTGACGTTTTCATTGGAGCTTTGAAGATCGTTTTTTTTGTGTTGAGTGGTTGAGTGTGACTTTAAAGATGCACCGTCTGTGTCTCCTCACTGGATGGAGTTATTTTTAAAACAGGAAAACGTTATTTGGTCCGACGGTCAAGGATTTTTTTGACATTGTTTCTCCACGATAGGAGAAAAATACGTACCTGTCAATAAGGATTATATTTATATGCCATAAATTATTATTAATAAAATAAGAACTACAATTAGCAGGTCTCATATACCTGACATGGTGTGATGCAAAATATGGAGGTTAAAATTTTTTGGTTACCCTAACTTGTCCGATTGTTAATCCTGACATAATGACAGACGTGCCCGTGAACCGAAATTTGGGGGTTTGAATCACTGGAGTATACACAAAATTCGCAGTTCGTCGTTTCACTTATTGGCAGTATTAACCTGCGTGTTCAGAGGCAATAATATTTACATGCTTAGCTTGTATGAAGATTGTTACCTAACGACTCTAATGCCAGACTGGAACCTTTTTTTTGTCGGATACCGTTGGGAATCAAACCCGAAACTCCCTGGTCTAGCACCCTACTTACTAGAACACGAAGGTTGTTAAAGGATTTTTATAACTCCTCCACGAGCAGTCACAAAACGAAAATGACTAAAATTAAAAATAATTTATGCAAAGTTTAACAGTAGCAAAGTGCTTTATTTTATCCTTAGTGACCTTTGATGAAGGCTTTTATTGTCCCTAAGTGTCGAGCATGAATTGGAGGTGCTAAAAACATACCCGCGGTCGGGCCCAGTGGGGTCCTGTGAGGCCACCACTCGCCACACGAGCCACCCATGGTGGCGGCTCCTTTGATATTGTTAAGACATCACACGAGCGGGGCGGGCGCAGCGGCAATCTCATCCGACCCGCGCGTACCTGCCGCGAGCTAGTGATAGTCTGGCATGTCCAATCCGAGGACCGCTCATTAGAAATAATTTAATTGTAATCTATTTATATCAAATGAAAAAAGATGTCAGTACATTTCAGTGTTTTGGTGCCAACCTTGAAGCATTGTTTGTTTATTTATTGAGTTTAAAAATATTTAAAAAATAATTTTAGCCTAATTCACTTACATTTTCCATAATTTGTTTCGATATGTTTAAGGTTACCATAAATGGAAGGATAAATAAGGTCTGAAAGTTAGAGAGAAAAATCAGCAATACACATAACACATACTATCGTACAATTCGCATTCAACATATACCATCGCACCATTCAGCAGCATATACCATCACACCATTCGTATTCAACATATACCATCACACCATTCAACAACATACGAGTATACCATCGCACCAGTCGCGTTCAACATATACCATTGCACCATTCAACGACACACACCATCGCATCATTCGTATTCAACATATACCATCGCACCATTCGTAAAAAAACATATACCAACACACCATTCAACAACACATACCATCGCACCATTCGTAATAAGCATGTACTATCACACCATTCAGCAACACATGCCATCGCAACATTCAGCAATACGTACCATCGCATCATTCAGCAACATATACCATCTACCAACATATACAATCGCACTATTCTGCAACACATACCATTCAACAACATATACCATCATACCATTCGTAGTCAACATATACCTCCGCAACATTCAGCAACACATACCATCGCACCATTCATATTTGTAGTACCATACTAAGACAAATATTCTTCTTCTTCATCGCGTGCTCAATGCTGAGCATCGTAGTCCTCAGCTATGTCTCGATCTCGGTGCATCACCTGTCTCCATCCCTCCCGGTCCTTAGCCATGTTGAATGCGTCACTTAAAGAAGATCCCAATAATTTCTTTATTTGATTGTCGATTTTATAGGATAACTTTTGTTCGCCTTCCTCAACGGTCCCCGCGGTCTCTTCTCCAAATTTTCATATTTTTTTCTAGCAACATGCCCAAACTATGTAGGAATTCTTTTTCTGCGTGTTGTCGAAAGTATATCTATCGGAAATCTCTAATTATTTGAATTGTCCACCTGCAACAACACACATCTATCATATAGTTTGCTTAATGCCGTAAAGCTGAAAATGAAATAAAACATACTGTGGCGGTGAAATGAAAATTATACAAATATATACGTGCAAAAGCAGTGTTCTAATTTTGAAAAACATTAGAACACTGCTTATTATAATAAAAAATATTAATTAGTGTTCGAATAAAAAAAACGCATATATATCTTGTTTCTTTTCCTTTTTCTCACCGTCCATGTTTCCACTCCATAAAGTTCTATGGAAAATAAAACAAATAAATATAAGTTTAAAAAACTTTATTTTTTATCACGCCAGGATTGAAAACCCCTGAATAAAATAATAAGAGGGGAGGGGGGTAAGATGAGGTATCAGAGTGGGACAATGATATTGATATTACAACGGTATAAAGAGAGAAGGATATTTGCATCACATTTTTTATCCGCGGCCCAAACAGAGTTAGTTCGTTCGATTATCCAATCCAAGGGATGGAAACGAGTATTTAAATCGATATATCGACATTTATAAACTTGGAATTTATCACATTGTGAAGATGTGCTTATTCAGGTGTTTAAGTATTGTAACATAATAATATGTAATGGCATCATTCAATGTGCAAAATATAATACTTAATTTTTCTAAAAATCTAGCGGTATTTAATTAATTAATATTCATAAAAGTAAAAGCCTTTTTACGAAGACTTCAATAAGGGGCTTTTATTGGCCCTTTTCAAATAGTTATATTTAAATGTTCCATTGTAAAAAAGGGTATGATGGATTTTGCTCAGAATCGCATCCCATTTCATAGAAAAAGTTTCTTCGATTCTGAGTATTGATAGTGAGTGCTGACTAATGAGAAGACCATTTACAAATAGTTCCCATCCAGCGGTCTAGGAGATGAAATGCGATCCTCGGAGAGGCAAAAAGCACTGGTCAATTAACCGGGAACCAACTACAGAGACGGACGTCTCACGCTGGCCTGCGACACAGTTACAAGATATGGGGACTCCTGCTAATCTCACTATCATAGAGATAGCCGTCGTGATGCCAAGGTCAATAAGAGGCTGCGCCTGAGAATAGAGCTGGCCCTAACTTAAAGTTTTCCTGCCCGCCATGCCGCTGAAACTGAGGGCACATGAGCCAGCTGGCCTGTTTTATCAGTTTAAACTCCATTTATTTATTGTCCAAGCTCTAGACTGTTTACGTCTCCAGTATCTCGAATTGATCCGGCAGTCGTAAGTGAACCAATCCTAAGTAAAGCCATCTGGAACTTTGCCTGTTGATTTGTCTTTTTCTTCACATTTTCTTAGTCCATTTAAAATAAATATAACCTATTTCTTTACAAATTTTCTTCAATTGCTAACATTAAGACTTGGTTATTCCATATAAGAATAAATATAATATATGGTATTCATAAAATCTTTATACTTCCCGAATAAATACATTCAAACATATTAAATCAACTCTCTTAAAAGAGGAGCCGGAATCAATGTTTTTGCTTCATTTTAAATCAGCATATTCGAATTTATATAAACATGAAGTGTTGTACTGCGTGGTTTGGCTTACGAGGTGAAATATTTAACAACATCTTATTCAACTGAAACGGCATATTTCGTTTCCATTATACAGAATAATATCGATATTTTACCATCACTACCATACAAAAGACAACGAGACCACTCCAGTATCGGTCGTCGCACTCGCACCGTACTCAATCCACACGGCTCTCTCTCTCTCTCTGTCTCTCTGTTTGTCTGTCTCTGTCTCTATCTCGAGTGTGAACTGAGGTGGAAGCGGGATCGAGGAGGTGCCGGGGAGAAGCAAGACCACCTCTACGCTACGCCAAATAACACACCTTCACCGCCTAATGTTTCTATTAGCTGCCCACATGCGTGGTTTTAGCTGGTTCCGGTTGTAAAGTGAGCTTCGTACAACTTCGGAAGTTTTCGGTTTTTGGGTTTTAAAAATTGTTTTGATATAAGTTGTCACAGTCTATCAACTCCACAGCAGAATTACCTAATACATTCACTGTATATACCTTTATCCATCGGTTTTTAAGGGACTTATTATATTAAACGATAAACGCGGGTGCATATAAAAAATAAATATGTCTCAATGTTTAATATCCCAAACAAAATATTTACACACGTACATAAATTGTATATATTTACACATAATATTTACATATGTACCTAATATTTACACATGTACATAATATTTAAACATGTATATAAAGTGTGTAAATGAAAATAAAATTATAATGTTGGTCCAAAAACATGGAAAAGGAAACATATAGAACAAATACAAAAACAATATAGAACAAATACAAAAAAAAATCCTCAGATATCTATGGTACAGAACAAAGGGCGATTACCCAAAATATGCTCACCATGCCGAACTTCTCACGGTGTGTAACTATAGAAGCCTTGAAACAAGAAGGCAAGAATCCATTGCGATATTCCTAATAAAGGTTTTCCAAGGTTCCTTTAACTGTCCCGCGATTCTAGAAGCACTAAGTTTATATGTACCCAATAAATATATCCGTGCAAGGAATCACCCTCTGTTCTACATACCAACTTACAGGACGAATATCATGGCTAAACACTCAGTCACCCGTGGTATAGAGATATTGAACCAACTGAATGACACGGTTGATATATTCTCGGTACCGTCTAGCAGTATGAGAAGAATCCTGGCTGATATTATTCCTAACGAATAAGCTAACGCTAGAAGCAAACCCTCTTTGTGTAACAGGAGAAATCCGTGCAAAGTGGATAAAAAAAAATATATATATATATTTTTATTTAATTAAAATATACTTTTGACACCCCCTCCCGGTAATAAAAATGTCCTTATGGTAATATTACCGTGATTGGAGGAGTGTATTCAAGGGGCTCAAGGCGTCAAATGATAACACAACAAAATAAATTTTCAATTTAATTTGAATATATAGTACTATAGACGTGATACAGAAGGACTACAGGGATTCAGGTAGGTTAGCCGCGTTGGCCCAAGAGTAGCAATAGGGCGGCTCGAGGTGGGCGGCAATGCTGGTCTAAGCCGGACGGCAGGGTGGTTCTAGATGGGAGGCGATGCTGGTTCAGACAGGGTGGCACTGCTAGTACGGGCAGGATGGCAGGGCGGCTCTAGCAAGCGGCAATTATGGTTCGGGCGGGACGGCGAAGCGACAACGCTGATCCGGGACGACGACAGGGCGGCTCCAGGCAGCGACTATGCTGGTCCGGCTGCTTCAATCATTTTTAAGTAGTGCCGTTATTATAGTTTAAGCTCAGCATTTCAATGTCGTTGTGAATATGGTTTTATTATTTTGAAAAAAATGATCGATCGAGTAAAAAAGTAGAAAAGCTACGACATTCTAAGCGAATATTGCAGTAAAATAATCGCACAGTGGAACGATCGACGCGATCTACTTTTGTGTGTTTTATGTGGAACAAATTCAGAAGTGGTGCAATAAACAATGCATGCAGAAAAAAGATTATTCGAGGAACGATCAATCGAGGTTTCACTACACAATCTTGCGGACTAATTTGCAACCAATCAGAAATGTTAAAAGAACTCGCTTGCGTGAAGTCTTATTTAAATTGTTAATTTTTGTGGTGGAAAATGGTACAATGAAGTAACAAATATAATACAAATTTGATAATAATATGAATATTTAAAAAAATCTTACATTTATTTAGCACTAATTTATAGTATTGTAAGCTTATCAAATATAAATTTGTAACTATGCACATAATAAATTTGTAACTATGCACATAATAAATTTGTAACTATGCACATAATAAATTTGTAACTATGCACATAATAAATTTGTAACTATGCACATAATGAGTACAATAAAAATAATAATTACAGATGCGCTTTTAATTGGAAACTGATTTAAATTCGTAGCGATTAATTAAAAATGAACACAAACTTATTAAAAAAAAGGACATGCTTGTTACCTCCTTGTTGTTTCAATTTATTTACACTATGAGAACAAAAACACTTAACACTAATAAATTCATTAAATAAACCGGTTTGTCAATCTACAATTTTTTTATATTTCTTTCAAGGCAAGTTTTAAGGTTAACGTATTTGTTGCTTGAAAAGTGTGATTTTACACAGCTAACATACGAGTATATATGATGTAGTTCATGTGTGTATTTTTTCCTTCGATGTGTTGTATTTTTGGAGAATATGATTATAAATTTGAGGCATATGTGGATTTTATCGGGACTGTTGATATACTTCGTTACGCTCGTTCATAACAAGCGTTTAGTCGATAAACGTGTTATTATTTAAAATTTTGGTACGATCATAAATTTTGGATAAATGTGGATATTAGTACGGCTATATGATAGATGGATTTCTATATGCTTGTTTACAACAAGTGTATAGTGGATAAAAGTCTTATTATTTTTAAAAAAATGTGCGTTCATAAATTAGAGGCAAATGTGGATTTTATCGGGGCTATAGATTGACTTATCTACGCTCGTTCAGTTGATAAACGTGTTATTATTTAAAATGTTGATACGACCATAAATTTGTGGCAAATGTGGATATTACTAGAACTACTCGTATATGTGAACTTCGCTACGATTGTTCATAACAAGTCGTCAGTTGATAAACGCATTATTATTTAAAATGTTGATAAAACTATAAATTTGTGGTTAATGTGGATAAATTTGAGGTTAATAGGGCTCGTTCATAACGAGTGTTAAGTTGATAAACGTGTTATTATTTAAAATTTTGATACGACCATACATTTGTGGCAAATGTGGATATTAGTAGAGCTATATGTGAACTTCGCTACGATCGTTCATAACAAGTCGTCAGTTGATAAACGCATTATTATTTAAAATGCTGATAAAACTATAAATTTGTGGTTAATATGGATATAAGTAGGGCTCGTTCATAACAAGTGTTAAGTTGATAAACGTGTTATTATTTAAAATTTTGATACGAGAGCTTGTTGTAATTGGGTTTTTAGAACTTATTCTATATTTTCAATTAATGTAATCAATTTATTGTTATTTTCTTTGCTGGGAGCATATAAATTTGGATGAATAACTATTATGAAAATAAAACACCTGTATTGTTATAACGAAGCTCTTTCCGATCGTCAAACAACGTTTTGATTGACTAACCCTTTCCATTCTCCGAGCATCTTCCCTCGTACCGAGGTAATTTCTTAATCTAGTTATTTCACATCTTGATGCCGACTATAATAATTTATATGAAGGCACATAACCTAATGCATTACATTACACTTTAACTGACTTCACATTATGTGAGAATGTTCTTCATATTTATCTTTTTTTTGGGCGGTTTCATGGCGATCAATTTAACGTTGAATGTATTATTTTTTTTAAAAGAATAAATCCATTTAAACAAAAAAACAGAACACCCACTTCATTAGATTGTCTTGCGTTACTTAAGAAAATGTGGTTCCTTACGAAATATGTCCATGATGATTCTATTAACTGCCATTTTAAATCTCCGTTCACAATTGTTTCAAGTTATTTATGTTTTATAATAACTGTAGTCTAAAAGTAAAATGGCCGTCATCTGACAGGAGGTTTCTGGTACAGTTGTATTGTTGTGTGCAGTCTTCCAGTCGTGGATTATCTCGCCATTCCCACCTTCACATTTTTAACGAGATAAACTAGATTTGTGTTGAGTCCCGATACCTCTTCCAAAAAGGACATACTTCTAGCATCTAGACCAAGAGTTCCCAAACTTTTTTCGGCCGCAGACCCCTTTACCAAAAACTTTTAAAACCGTCGATCCCCTAGTAATTTACTTTACTTACTCAAATAAATAAGTTTGTACAGTAATCGATATTAAATATTTCACTAGATATCAAACTTTTCATTTTAATAATTTGTAATTAATGATTGAAAAATATAAAAGGACTACGGATCATGGCTTTATCTTGTGTAACATTTAATATTGAAATCTGCGCTGACGAAAATTAAAGCAAATAAATACGAGCAGAGTTTTTTAAAATTTTTGACATTTATTAAAACAACATATAAATTCAAAATAATACAAATGTTCTTAATTATTGTTCAGAAAATGTAGGATGAGTCCTGTGACAGCTCACAAATTTGCCCCGATACAACCTTGTAACGATGTTCAGTAATTTTAATTATTTTATCAACTTTAATATAAGCCTCAATTCTAATAAATAGCAAGTTATTTAGGTAAATACATTATATAAGGTTGTATTGGAGCAAATTTGTAAGCTGTCACAGGACTCAGCCTAGAATTTCCGAACTATAGGTACCTATTGGAATCATAGATATTTTGAAGTAACAAACAAATAGCAGTAGTAAGGGGGTCTATTTTTGCTGTCGTCGATCTCAAATATTTTTTTTTAAACTTTCGACCTCTAGAAAAATCAAATCGACCCCAGGGGATCTATATCGACCACTTTGGGAACTCTTGTTCTAGACTGATCTTGATTATTGGCATAAACCTGTTTTCTGATTCCTGATTTCTTACACCGACGAAACCCTAAATAATAAAAATATGCTTGAATTGATTTATTATGGAGATTACGACATCGCAATATCATTACGCAGTGAAGTGTCAGATCTTAAAGATTTTGACATATTAATCTGCAGACTACAGTTTCCAGTTCCAAATGGAACCTTTTCCAAAAAAGGTATTATTATTCCAAATAAAACCTTTTCCAAAAAAGGTATAATTTATTCCAAATGGAACCTTTTCCAAAAAAGGTATTATTATTCCAAATGGAACCTTTTTCAAAAAAAGGTATTATTATTCCAAATGGAAACTTTTCCAAAAAAGGTATTACAGATCAACTTTTAAACGACTGTCTCCTGTTTCTTGAATCTTCGAAAATACTATAGTTTCACTTTGTGGTGCCATGTTTTATGTAAAAGGAAAAAATAAGTAAATAAAACACTCATTTTATATTTTTGTGTTCACCACTAGTTTATTTTTGGGTTTACTACCGGTTTCGAAAACAACCGTCTTCGTCGTCAGGTGAAGATAAACTTGGTGAAGATGAAGAAGTCTCGCAATTTCGGTTGGTACTTACGGGCAAGTGTCAAGGACATTTCATTGCGGCAGATAGCCGATGGGCGAAAAGCGAAATATAGTGTGACTAGTGTGTTTTGTGACTATAGTCGTTAAATAAAAACATCTGATTATTATTTTGTATGAATTACTTACATTGTACATTTTACAATGTAATTAAAATAAACTATGACGGGCTGGATTGATGGTGCTCGCGGGCCGTAGTTTGGAGACGCCTGCGCTAGATAATGAAAATATGCATGAATTGATTTTTAGTCGAGATTATGATGTCGTGTCATCAATGTGCAATGGAGTGTCAGATCTTGAAGAATTATACATAAGAATCCGAAGACCGACTAAAGTTTCCAGGTTCAAACATAATAAGGAATTTCCAGGATCTTCTAAACAAGTAGTCAATGAGTTTGTTTAAACATTTGCTGATTTGTACTCCATCAACTAAAAAAATCCTTCAGAACTTGCGAGATATTTGCTTAAGTCCAAGAAGAGATGTGAGACCAGAGGTACATGATCGCGCGGTAACGCACTGGACTCCCGTGCGGAATGCCGTCGGTTCGAACCCCGTGCTGTGAACCCCTTCGAATGACGATATCTTTTTTTCCACCATTCGGGGGTATGCCTGTGATTTCGGTCATGTCTATTATTTCAAAAAGAGGATAAAAACATGCCGGTGTGCTTTGATCATCTCACTTCGGTGTGCCATCGGATCTAGTAAAGCGGTGTGGCCGGTGAGATTGCTGGTGTGCAACACTTCACTCAATTAAAAAAAAACTCCAGCTTTGTTTTCCAACTGAATTGACGTCGGAATGGCGAGGGGATCCTCTACTATGTGGCCCAGCAACGAATAATCCTAAGGAGTATGATGTAACATTCCACATAAAAAAATGTTGGCGGGGTCATCACACTAAACTAAAGTAATTTATACAAATATATAAAGTCTCATTTAAATATTCCTAATATTTACTAAGATACGCAGACTGTTTTCTATTTCGAAAGCGAAGCTGTGACCTGGAGTTTGTTTCAACTAAGTTAGCTGTTGCGCACCAGCAAGCACACCAGTCAAGCAGCAGTACTGGATCCAGTTAGTACAGTTAGATTTCACCTGCATGTATGTCTAGTGCTATTGTGGATAAAGATAAAACAAAAAACAAATAGAAGCGTCACAAAAAGGTTGGTTACGGTAAATTTGGCACTAATTATTAATAAGAGGATTCAGCATGGGAATAAATTAGAGGGGGGAAAAATAGGAAACATCACTAGTTTCGAAACTCCAGTCTTTTTTAATGCAGCTGCTAGGTTGATATGGTAGTCATAAATATTGTCATATTGGTACACTTCTAAAAAAGTCTACACTAGCTTAATTGTCGCGAACGAATTTATTTCAAACTTTGTCCCTTTGTATTCAAGTCATGAAATGTCTCCATTCAATGAAATGTCTCCATTCAATGAAATGTCTCCATTCAATGAAATATCTCCATTCAATGAAATATCTCCATTCAATGAAAGGTCTCCATTCAATGAAATGTCTCCATTCAATGAAAGGTCTCCATTCAATGAAATGTCTCCATTTAATCTTCCGAACCTGTGTCTGAGGGATATTTAATTGCAGATAAGTAGAGGTTTGAGGTCTATCTTTTTCATCTAATAAATTGGTTGATCCAAGTTAATCCAAAAGGGCGGAGTATTATAATAAAGCTTTTCCGTTGCCGGTCCTGTGGTGAAGAATGGTCTGCCTCCTAGGGTCAGAGAGGTGACATGTGCAACTTTAGGTAGCACTTGAATACAATCCTTTTTGGGAGGTATTATCAACATTTATGAGTGAGTTCGAATTCTGAGTTAGAGCGCCCTTGAGGAGAGTTTGCTCTCTAAACGGCGCTGCATAAATTATCTTTTTATTATTATCAAACATCCCCTACTTTTTAATCCGTGTTTGGGATCGGTACCGTCGTTCGACGTAACCTGGTGTTCTGGAAGGAGTTGTGTCAAAATAGGAGAATCTGGCATTCAATACTCTCTGCCTACCCCAGCAGGGAAATAGCGTGTTGTTATGTATATTTGTATCTCAATATTACAAATTATTAAATAGCTGAAAAAAGGCGAATATAAAATAAAACAAACTAAAAAGTATTTTTTATTTAAGTATAATTTGCCACACATATTTGAGAAAAGATCCTCAATTTTATT
Organism: Odontocerum albicorne; assembly: GCA_949825065.1. Lineage (NCBI taxonomy): Eukaryota > Metazoa > Arthropoda > Insecta > Trichoptera > Odontoceridae > Odontocerum > Odontocerum albicorne. The sequence continues at coordinate 11,418,143 of OX463859.1, read as the reverse complement.
ATTTGAGATGAATATAACAGAACACAATGGTGAAATTTTACGCTTTTTATTAATCGTTTTATAAAAAAACTTAAAAGGTTATAAAAAGCATTTTTATTATTACCTAATAATCTGATGATTTTCACACCCATTGCAAAAAAAAACACACGGCATCTTTTTGAAAATGGCGATGACTTGTCGAGTAGCGATGCTCTCGATAAATAAACTAACTAATTTGAAGAAATGCTGACGAATGCCGAATCCCTTTGCTTTGAACATCGGCAGATGCATGGTCAGCCATGGTTTGAAGCCATTATTCATGACCAGTTCAAAGGAAAGAAAACTAAGGACCGTGCTAAGGGATCTCATTGATTAAGAGTTCAAAAATACAATTGACGAGAACAAAATTATACTCAGACATTAAATAAATTTATCGACGCCTAAAAAATAAAACCTTTTCTCTGGTAAATTCAAGAATGACGACCTCCGTGGTCAAGTTGGTAAGACGTCTCTCTTCCAACCAGAGGTTTGAATTCGATTCTTGCTGGACCTCTATTTATTTTACGAACGCTTCCAGTAAAGTTTTCTCTGAACCTTTTTAACATATTTCTGCTTAATTGGAAGATATTGTCATATATGGTAGTAATAATTCAACTTGTACTGTATAAGTACCTTTTTAACATATTTCTGGTAAATTGGAAGATATTGTCATATATGGTAGTAATAATTCAACTTGTACTGTATAAGTACCTTGTTAACATATTTCTGGTTAATTGGAAGATATTGTCATATATGGTAGTAATAAATTCAACTTGTTGTACTGTATAAGTACCTTTTTAACATATTTCTGGTTAATTGAAATATATTGCCATATATGGTAGTAATAATTCCACTTGTTGTACTGTATAAGTACCTTTTTAACATATTTCTGGTTAATTGGAAGATATTGTCATATATGGTAGTAATAATTCAACTTGTTGTACTGTATAAGTACCTTTTTTAACATATTTCTGGTTAATTGGAAGATATTTTCATATATGGCAGTAATAATTCAACTTGTACTGTATAAGCACCTTGTTAACATATTTCTGGTTAATTGGAAGATATTGTCATATATGGTAGTAATAATTCAACTTGTTGTACTGAATAAGTACCTTGTTAACATATTTCAGGTTAATTGGAAGATATTGTCATATATGGTAGTAATAATTCAACTTGTACTGTATAAGTACCTTTTTAACATTTTTCTGGTTAATTGGAAGATATTGTCATATATGGTAGTAATAAATTCAACTTGTTGTACTATATAAGTACACAACGACTTTTACTATAAGTGTAATACAATACAATACAATACAATACAATACAATACAATAATGAGATCTATGGTAATTTTTTAATTAAAAATTATATAAAATAATACCTACTCTCCTACTGTAATGATAGACCTACTCTCGTTATAAAAATTATGGGAAAATAGTTAAGAATAATGATGGATCCTTTTTAAGTATTAAAAAAATTGATATTTAAAAACGATCTATCCCACATTTTACATATCTTAACGTCATCTATAATTTTATATTTCGGAAATAAATGATATTGTTCAGATCTGTAAATTTAAGATAGGTAAAACTTTGCGAACGATAAATTCTGATTATATTAAATTAATGGTTAGCTTTCTTCTCATTTAAACTTGATTTTATTTCTGTTGACTTGGATAGGAGAGGGTTAAATTAATTTGATTACTGTTCTGGATATAAGCGCTGCTTTTAATACTGTTGATCATTAAATTTCTTGAAAATACTAAGAGACGCGTTTGAGATATCAAGCAATTTATTTTTCTATATTAGATCTTATCTGTCAAATAGAAAAAAATCCGTTAAGAGTTAATCACAAAGAATCTTCTTAGTACATTGTTAAGAATGGTGTGCCACAAGGTTCTATTCTACATATATGCTATAAACCATTTTTTTTCCCTAGAACCAAAGTTTGTTATCCAGAAGGCTTCTCTATGGATAGACTTCCAGCTATCCTTTCATCTATTACACTCATATTTCTTATCCTATTTCATAGGTTTTCCTTCTTTGATTTGGTTGCGCCTTTTGGTTTCTCTTGATTTGGTTGTTCTATTATATTTTTTTATTATATTTGTTTCTAGCCCTATCAATATTGGTCTAACGTAGCTTTCTTCATGTCCTAAAATCTTTGTACATTCAATTTAACGATATCCTTAGCCTAGTTGGTAAGACGTATGACTTTCACCTCGGGACTTCAAGTTCGATTCCCGATGGTAGGTATAAAAATACGGGTTTCCAGTTGGTTGAATAGTTTGTATGTTAACAATACTCGCACGTACTCAAAGTTTAAGTGTTGTAACCTCTTCACGAGCGGTAGTATTGCCAAACCTTATTTATAGTTTTATCTTGAAGATTTTTTAACAATTTATTTAAATTTTTTTAACTACGATAAATATTCATATATTCAAGAATAAAATCAAAATGTATGGTAAAAATTTGATTGGAGAAAATAACGTGACTGAAATAGGAAAGATGGAAAATAAAAAAGGAATGAAGAAAAATGAATTATTCGGGTTGTTTAAACGTGGCGTAAATAAACCTTTAACAGCCTCTGCCCTTCAAAAAGTCGGCAGGTGCCATGGGTTATTAAAAGATGACTTAGCCTATTAATATCATCCCTTAATCGCCCAACTATTAGGTAAAACAATCTAAAAAAACCTGCTAGAAAACTATTAATTTTTATATCTATCTTCTAGTCTTCTTGTTCTTCGTTGAGATAGCTCGTTCTGTTTCTCTCTGTAATATGATAACTAATATGGTAGACGTATATATGTATATATAAAAGAGATACGACCCACTTTCAGCAAGGTTCTAGATATTTGAGGAAACATAACAGTAAATGTGATAAAAATTCAATATAATTTATAGCACAAAGGTTTCAAAATGTTCAATGAAATGTCAAAAAGTATTACAGAAGTTGAGACAATCCAGATTTTTTGTTACCTATTTAGGATAGATTTAAGTATAGTTGAAATAAAAGATAAATATGTAAGTTTTCGGATGTATTTAATTTGGTTAAATTCGAAGAAACACATCTTCGAAATCCATATTAATATTGCTCTCAAACCTGAAGTCTTCGGTGAAACACATGTCAACAAGAGATCTTCATATTGCCTAAGAGATTTACTCTTTAACGATATTTTTTATCAAATGAAACACACTATCAAAATTAGTAGCTATGTAACGATATTTATATTATTGTATAGCCTACTTGAATATCACTGAATATACTCCAAGTAGAGATGACTAGATGCAAGGAGAACATGCAGAGATGTGGTTTCTTGATCGAAAGTAGCACTAAATGTGATCGTAAGGACATACAAAACTCACACTTACTATAGAGTGTCCCAATAAGAGCGCCGTAATTAGTTCATGGGTCAGTTGGATCTTGTAAGCATGCAGATCCAGATCTTTTACGAGAATTCGCTGTAAGGTGCTTTTTGAAACGTCTAATTCTTGTGAAAATTGACAAATTGATGTCCCTGGGGTTTCAGTAACACTTTCTCTCACTGCGGTTATGTTTTCGAGTGAACGTCTGCTACGACAATGCACGGGTGACTTATTGTTTAGAATCAAACCAATTTGCTCAAGTTTTTTAATTAATGTTCGAATTGATGACTTATTTGGACCATTATTTCGATTTAAAATTCCACGAAACTTACGAACTGTTTCAGCAAAACTTTCCCCATTTTCATAATAAGTTTTAACAATAATAACGTGTTGTTCTTTCGTGTAACGTTCCATATTTACTAGTTGCAAGATTGACAAATAGCACATATGAAGTTTTTAAAGCCAACCCTGTAAAAAAAATTGCGTGAAATTTAAATCAGCGCCCTTATTGGAGCAACCCATAGTTTGTCTAAATGTAGGAACTACATGCAGGATCTAATTGATGCAAATGACGGCCGGGCGGTCGTTGGTGTATCCTATTGGAAAAACATGACATAATTAATAGTCCGGACATGGAGATAAATTAATGAATATAGCTTTTTGAATCAATTCAACTTGGGTGCAAGTCTTACAGTAGCTAATGGGTGATTCCAGAGTATAATGACATAAACAGTAAAAGGCCGAAAGCCGTCATCATGATTGACAAAAAAAACATATTATTCAGGAAATGAAACACGAACCATCACACCAAGCCATGAAACGAATGAAGCATATACCTTTCAGTCACTAAGCGACTGTGTCTTTTTTTAATTAGACATCTTAATTAAGATTTTCAACACCGGCGGACGTTTCGACAAAGACTTTTGTCTCAACTTCCGCGATTTGTAATTTGATTCGTGATAGAATGATTAGAGGCAATTGCTCGTTTCAATTTCCTCGTGTTGCAGGGGAACTCCTGACATAATTAACCTATTCGCTATTCGCGACACCGTGTGCACCGGCTTAACGGTTCAAATTGGAGGTTTGAGAACACAATAACTCGAGGTTTGACAATTAAAATGTCCTTTGAAAATAGAAAATAAATCCTTATAGAAAATTGTGAAAGGAAATTAAATGCAATATATGAAAGGTGAGCAATGAAAGATAAAAGTATGTTAAGGAATTTTGCCATTTATATAGTATTTTCTTAGATGGTGAAAGTGTTACGAGAGATATCGAATGGCGTGCAACGACAGTAAACACAGGCAATGGGTCACTAAAACTAATACACAAAAAACGAACAGTATCAAAATCTTTTGAAAACGACGATATTCCGTAACCATGCATTAGAACCAATTTCGATAAATGGAAGATGAACGTGAGGGTGGAAAAAAACTAACAGGAGTCGAATAAATGTGGTAGAAATGTTTGCTCTAAAAATAAAACATGTGATAATAGAATACAGAACGGAGGGATAGGGGATAATATGAACATAAGACTGATGTATTAAGTAAGACGAAGAACACGCTGAGATGGTTTTTACATGTAGAACGAATGAATGAAGGAAAGACTAACAAAATAAACATACAGTGCAAATATGAGTGGAAGACGTGGTAGAGGAAGTCCAAGAAAAGTATAGTTGCATCATATTTATGTTAAAAATCCGATGAATCGTATAAGTTGTATAAGAAGATGTATGGATGCAGAAGAGGCGAAGGATGTGTATCGTGATAGAAAGCTTAGCAATCTGTCCTCTGCATACCCCAAAAGGGAAATGACGTAAGGGATGATATGTATGCAGGTTTTTTTTTAACCTGGCGAGTTTATTGCCATGTCGCCATCTCTTCCAACCAACCAGAAAGATGTTTTTATAGGCCCTAAGTGTTAACGAGACTGGAATTATATTTAAAAAAAATCTGGGTTCCAGCGGGGATCGAACCCGCAACCTCCGGATCGGCAGACAAGTGTCTTACCACCAGGCCACGGAGGAGGTTTTAATTGTGTTTACAAATATTGTATTTTTCTCCCTTTCTAGCTTCTGTCGTTTGATTTTTTTCGTTACATAAGTGGAATCCTGTTTTGATTTTGTGTTCCAATTTTTCTTCTTCTTCATACTTATTTTTACGAATTCTTTGTGTGTACGTGGTTTTTTTCCTAAGCTGTTTCGAATATTTTGTTGTAATTACATTGCATTAAATGTCAAAAATAGGAAATAATCTGACAGATTATTACCGGTGCCTATATTCAGGTGAAAAGTAAACTTGTTATCTAGAATTTATATCTCGGTTTTTAATAAACTTTCAGACGTCATCCCCCAACTTGTTTGGTGGTGCTTAATTTGTGTATGTTTTTTTCCATCGACGGTACAACGTAATTTACTAAATTATTTAAAAAAAAATTGTAGTTCATTTACAATAATATAATTGATCTTATAATAAAAATAAATATTTTTAAGTATTTGACTAGACGAAATAAAAATACACATCAACAAACCATTTAAAATAATACCCAAATAAGTACACGAGTCAAACTGAGTATAAAAATGTAACAACTGATCACACGACATTGGGTCGTGCCAAGTCAGCTGCCCGCATCTCACCATATCAATTAAACATTAATGCGAAAATAATAGAACAGTACAAATTCAATTCTTTGTCAACTCTGCAATCAGTCTATTATCATAGCTCGACAGATTATTGAGAAATATATCGGCAAACAAACAAATTGATTCCCCAAAAGATTCTATAATATTTACCATATACGGGAATTTTGTTATGGACTGTTTTTTTTTAATACGAATTCAAAAATGATAATTTACAAGTCATCTATCTAAAAGGTTCTATACATAATTTTAAGTACTTTATAACCTGTCACATGTTCATTTGTATATAAAGACACTGTTGTGTCGTTAATTAAATTAATAACTTTAAAAAGAATCCAAGTTTTAATTTAATTGAACCATTTTTTCACATGTCTATAAATTGATATTCCATAAATTTGCAAAATTTGTCAAAAATATTAAAATTATTGCATTACATTTTCGTCTTATAGGTATTGCACAATCTAGCAGATTTATTGTCAGGTGGTAACCCTTCCAATTAATCAGCAAGACATTAAATATATTGTACGAAGTAAAAACTGGACTAAAATTATTTTTTTAAAATGAGTATCAGCGGGTGTTGAACCCGCACCCCCCCTGGAGACAGGTTTTACCCATTATGCCACACATATCGATTTATTATATTTTTTGATCATACAACAATCTCAGATTCCATAATGATGCCTTTATACCCTCATGTGCAATCCACATTTTGTCGAGAGCATTGTCATCCAACTACCTCCGTTGCCTAGTTGGTAAGACTCCTGTCTTCCGGCTCGAGAGTTGCAGGTTCGATTCCTATTTCTACCCGTTTTTTTAAATGGTTTCAGTCCCGTTTTCCCTTTAGATATACAAATTTACTATCACGCTGTATCCATGCTGGGGTAAGCAGAGATGATAGAGTGCCAGGTGTTCACATTCATACATCTTCTCATAAAGCTCCTACGATTTATCTTACTTTTTATATTTCCTTCTTTCGAAATATCATTAATTTCATCCAAAATACTTTCCTTGGTCTTCCGTTACCACACGCACCAAAATCATCTCAAAGTGCTCCTCTTCACCTTATTTAATATATCAGTTTTAAGTTAATTAATGTTCATCTCTAATAATTTCGTTCCGTATTCTATCATACATTGTCACCCTGTGTAATTTTCTAAGTGCACACATTTCTAAAGCATTTATTTGGCACTTTTTAGTCTGTTCCCCTTCCACGTTCCACTCCCATACTTAAAAAAACGGTTCTAAAGTACTAATAGAACCATATTCAATGAGTCCTTCTAGACCATTGTTTCTCAAACTTTAAAGACTTGCGATCCTCGAAAAATAAATAAATAAAAATAAAATAATGACTTCTCGACCCTCCTGCACTGCAAACTTAATATTTTGACGACGCACCAGCACGTGAGTGCAAAAATGTTGTACTTGCACAAGACAATAAGCCTAATAAAGTATAACAATGATTCGTTAATTTTTCTCAGAAAATGTGTTATTGTCCTTTTGTACACGTTATTTTTATTTTCGCGACCCTTCTGATATTTTAACTCTACCCCTCATCTCGTGACCCGATTTGTTGAAAAACGATGCTTTAGACCTGTATATCAAACATATGGTTGGTTGGAAGAGGTCGACATATGCCTATACTGTATTGTGTTATACTATCGTTGAATAAAGTACAGCCTGGCGGATTTATTGTCATGTGGCAATCTCTTCCAAAGAACCAGAAAGATGTTAAAGAAACCTAAGGTGTAAACCAGACTGGAATCCTTTTTAAAAAAAATGGATTCTCGCAAGATTTTAATCCGCAACCTCTGGGTTGGGAGACAGGCGTGTTACCTACTAGGGCACGGATGCTATACCTACCAGATTATTTCGTGTACAATGAAAGTGTAATATAAGACGTACAACTTTCCAGCATCCATATTAAGAGTTTTAAGACTTGTCGAGGTTCAGTTTTTGTACAAATCTAATCAATCTCTGATCATCTGCTCTATATATAATATTATAGGATACAAAGATACCCAACGTCAATCAGCTGGTCTCAAAGATAAAGTATGCAAAACATTTGTGGTTTCGTGTACCTGCGAACATATGTAATTTGGGTTGAATTTAATTAAAACGATTACATTATCTTCTCCAATCGTTTGCAAGCACCACCCATGCGGAGGATATAATATGCTTCTCATTTGTGCCCAAGAAAGTTGTGGTAAAGACTGTTAACCAGTTGCTGTCTTCACATGTGCTTAAGCAATTTATTTCGTATTTTGATTTATTTTTTACTCTGAAAACATTCAATGAATAAAGTGTCGAATTATAATTAATACGTGATGTTGTGTCGTACGCTGAAAATAGAGCATGCATTACAGTGAATGGTGCCTTGAGTGAAGTTTAATATTTCAAAAGAGGTAAAGCAAGGAAGGGTTTGTTCACTCTGGTTGATTAATGTATACATAGATAGATTCACGTGTAAGGAATTACAGAGATGGGTGGGCAAAAATGTTTGCAGATTGTTATATGCTAATGACATGGTAATGTTAGCGAAAAATGAGGATGAATTACAGAATATGATTAGCAAACTGTATAAGGGATGTAAAGAGGAATATTTGGTAATTTATGTATAAATACAAAGCTTGATGGGGGGCGCCGAGTGCCATTTCTGACACTGTTGTGCTTTCAAGACCACCAAGTGTCTTTTTTTACACTTTAGTGTTTTAATGATCACTGAGTATCATTTTTATGCTTTTAGCACACCGATAATTATTTTTGATAATGTTGTGCTTTTAAGATTTTTGACACTGTTGTGCTTTTAATACCACTGAGTGTCTTTTTTAACACTTTTGTGCCTTTAAGACCGCCGAGCGTCACTTCTGACACAATTGTAATTTTAAGACTACCGAGTCTAATTTTTTACATTTTTGTGCTTTTAAGACCAATGAGTGCCTTTTTTTTACTTTTATGCCATTTAGATCACCATGTGCGCCAATCTTGTTATTTTTATAGGATTATCATATGAAAATTATTATGCTGAGATTCAGGAAATTCTATTAAATTTTGTGATTAAATAAAATTATATAAAAAAACGATATTCAAATATTTTTTTTAATCTTAATACAATATAAAAAATATTAAATATTTATGTAATTACTTAAAAAGTTCCCATTTATCCTCTCATTAAAAGTTCTCTAATAAAAGAATATGACAAATTATGTTTATCGTATGAAATGTATTGAAATTCACATAAATATATCAATAATCGGTTTAATGAAAGCAATGTACTATGTACATATACATCTAGAAATTAAACACATACGTGTATGTTAAGGCAATAGAAAATAAAACACGTTTGAGAAGGAAGCAAACGAACTGTCTGGGCCCCTAACTTCCTCTCGATCGAGATACACCCTCATTAATGAATGGGAGGGCGAGCTCGGCCGCAAGGATGACATATGTTTTTAGCTCACATCCTTGAAAACGTGAATTATAATACAATATAAGTTAAATGATAATAAATACGCAATGGATACAACGTGTTCAAGAGGCAGGAGATGCGCGCGCACCCTACATATTGAAAACATAGCACACACGTATACCTTGCGTCTTTGACAGTTGCATTCATACATGCGCATCTTGTCACTTACAAAATTTAGAAAGGAAAATCGCGAAAATACAAGTATAATGGGGAATTAAAGTATTTATATTTTTATAAGAGACATTGGGAACCGCACTTAACCCAACGAATCCAAGTCTGTTATATACTCGTACAATCATAAATTTTGGTAAGACTACTTGCCATATTTATTTGTCACATTTGTCCACGTCTGTTATATACAATCATAAATTTTGGTAAGACTACTTGCCATATTTATTTGTCACATTTGTCCACGTCTGTTATATACAATCATAAATTTTGGTAAGACTACTTGCCATATTTATTTGTCACATTTGTCCACGTCTGTTATATACAATCATAAATTTTGGTAAGACTACTTGCCATATTTATTTGTCACATTTGTCCACGTCTGTTATATACAATCATAAATTTTGGTAAGACTACTTGCCATATTTATTTGTCACATTTGTCCACGTCTGTTATATACAATCATAAATTTTGGTAAGACTACTTGCCATATTTATTTGTCACATTTGTCCACGTCTGTTATATACAATCATAAATTTTGGTAAGACTACTTGCCATATTTATTTGTCACATTTGTCCACGTCTGTTATATACAAACATAAATTTTGGTAAGACTTCTTGCCATATTTATTTATACCAGATTCAATTTTATAGAATTATCTTTGAATCATAAATATTGAAAAATAAACAAGAATAAAATAAAATCTAATACTTCTCGCACGGCCACGTGAATACAAGAAAACAAACCAACTAAAAATCAAGAAGTCACTTTGAAACAACGCTTCAAAATCTCACCCATTAATTTACAAAATCAGCCATTTTAAAAAGAGGCTACTGTACCGATACGACTTAAAAATGATTTGTCCATAATTTAGTGAGAGGTTTGTGTGGTAGGCAGGGGCAGAAAGAGATAGGGGGAAAGAAAGAGAGACCAAGTGTGGTCAATTAGTCATTTTTTTAATAATTCAATTAGGCCGAAGTCAGTCACCCGGAGTAATGGACCGCGGACTGCCGGTTGAATAGCACTGGAAAATGTACAAATCGACGGAGTCCAGTGTACAGTAGACCAGATAAGTTTTGCGTTTATTTTTGGGTTGTTTGCCAAATTGTATGATTTTTACATAAATGTTATAGAAATATTTATTTATTTAACACTGTCATGGAAAAAATTTAATTTGTGATAAATAATGAAACCCATTTCGGCACAGGCCTTACCTTGTTAAACGGTTCTATCTATATCCACAATATGGAAGGTTTATGATTTGTATGTTATATGCTTGTACTCTGCGGTTCATTTTTCCAATAATAATAATCATAAAATGTCAATTTATATAGTGCCATTTAGAGAGCAGACTCTGGTTAAGGACGCTTTAAACTCGGGACTGGAACCCACCATTATTGATGGATTAAAATTGTTACAAAATAAATATATATGATACATGTCAATTGTAAGGTTAGGAAGGTAGTGACTATACACATACACATATATTCAAAGTCACTTAAATACGTTGATGAGTGCTTTCTAACGCCCCCAATCTTAGAAGATAATTTTCTTTTGCTTTTGGTAATGTGATATGAAATATGTCAATATCCGAAGCAGTCCCGTTCAAAATTGTGCTATGGTTTTTTTACGTGTGAACATCATTTCCCATATGTCATTTTACCTTTATAAAATTTGGACTCCTTTGTGGCTTTTCTTTTTTTTCGTTCATGCTGACAGTTAACCTGAGGGTTTACTTTTTATTTTGTTTTCTGCCATACATTTTGTTTTTTTTTAATCTAGATATACGGGGGTGTGGGCTAAAAGCCCCCCGATGCCCTTGCGGTCAGGCTCGCCCTACATAAATGGGGTGTATCTCGGACGGAGGAATGTTTGTGGGATGAGTCCAGAGCTTTTAATGTCTTCTCTCTTAAATGTATTTTCTGCAGTTTATATTGAGATGTATGATATGTGCGATACTCGGAAGGAATTTACTATTTATACTCGCACGTACACATTGTGTTGCTGTCAAGGGACCTTTATTTGTTTATTTGAATTGATCTGAGGCGGTATTAGTGGATTTGTTTATTTTTCCGGCATCTATTTATTTTCTGTGTTTTTTTTTCTCTTCTTATTTTATATGTGCAAGGGTGTGGGCTGAAAAACATGTGGTGTCCCCGTGGCTGGGCTCGCCCTATATTGGTGAAGTGTATCTTGGCCGGGGGGATGTTATTAAACGAACCCAGACCTTTTGATAGTTTCTGTCTTTAATTTATTCTCTGCAATTATTCTTTAATTTATTCTTGTGTTCTTGAAGTATATTTAAATGTATTATGTACATACTATGTTTCTATCAATAAACCTGTGTTTATTATTTATTTAAAATACTTCAGGCCCTTCCAACAGACATAGCAGCTGTAAGACTCGTTCTTGCGTATGTGATTGAGAACAGTTCTTGCCAGCACAGTCTAATGTATCATAATTGTTAAAAATATTTAACGCTAATCTTTGTAGTAATGCTGGACAGCTCACAACTCCTCGAACGAGTTTGACAACGTATACCAGGGGACGCAGATCTCTTCTTACGCTCAAGGAGTTATACCCAAGCATGCCCAGCAGAAACTGAGTAGGATAAAGTCATGGTTTGTATACATATTGGTATTCATCGTTATCATCATCACACAATGTCGTTATTGAGGTAAACAGAGATAACATATATCTCCTTAATCCTGTACTGGAACACTTCTTTGACTTCTACCACTTCTTTGTATCTCATCATACATACTCTGATAGTTCAACATCTTTTCACTATTCCTTCTTTCAGTCGTGCTATGTTTTCAATCATAAAACTCTATTGTATTCTATTAGCTATTAATCTATTGTATTACGCTTTCGTTGTATACTGTTCAACTTGGTTGGCTTATTGTCATGCGACAACCTCTTTCAACCAACCAGAAATATGTGAAAAAGGCTTTAAGAGGTGATTAACATATACTAAAATACGTGTATTTTTTAAATCTGGGTTCCAACAAAGACACGGAGAATGTTAAATTGAATTTACCTTTCTTAAAGTATAAAAAATACGAGTACAGTGATCTTGAGGGGATATTTCATTACGAAACAGATTTATAAGTTAAGACTGAAAAGATCCGAATAAATGTTGTAGAACATAGATATATGGGGTGACAATGTATGCCATAATTCGTAAAACAGTAATTAGTGATGAATGTAAACTTAAGGCTGATAAGAAAATACGACCACGTCATCACAAATTACCGGAAGGAGCTGAAGTAATTGAACACGAGAAATAAACGCAAAATGCACATACTGTTAATATTGCACAATATTCTTAACTGTCCCGCCTCCCCCTCTTATTTTGCCGAGAGTATTCAACGTCTTTCCGATTATTAATTAGCCCTACAATCAAGCAGATATTGTTTATTGACTCTCCCAGTTAACCGCTCTTCTTTTTTTACGTCATTATTTACTCTCCATACAGTGAGGTTCTGGAACCAGTTACCAACTAATATTAGACTCGCTCCGTCACTGGCATGTTTTATAAAGCGACTGAAACAATTTTCAAAATTTAAAATCAGTAATGTAACGTGTTTCATTCCAAGTTTCCTTTCCTCTCCACCATCCCTTAATTTCCCCCTTTTATTGATGATATCTTAATTTTTACTGTGTATATATATATTCTTCATGAATTTCGTATAGGTGAATAATGATTTGAATATTGAGACCATGTAACTAATTTCCTTTATTTCCTGTTGTCTGGTTGGTTAAACGGCATTACCACCTAACAATAATATTGTCAGATTATTTCACAATGAAGTATTCAATGTATAAAAAATAAGATTTACTATGAAGATGCAAAAATCTTTAAGCAAAGAAACGATTTGCTTAACTGTACTCAAATCCATCCCGCCTTAGTACCGCGGTTCCCTTTGAAGTTAGCCGCTTCCTTTGATCTTGCCGCCGCGAGCCATCGCCAACCTGTTGGCGGCGGTCGCCTTCAATTACTATCGCTGCTTATTATTTAATGGTTAACCTTTTCGCTGTTATCTCACGGGGTCGAGAGCTTTTTCAATTTGCTCGCAGTTTTTTTTCTATTTTATTCTATAATGAATATAATCGTCACTGAGGTAGTGTTGTCCTTATTAATACGTTAATTTGACAAAGTATTATATAATCTGGTGAATTCATTATTAAATAGCAAGCTTTTGCAACCAACAGCTTTGTCCTGACGTACTCGTACTTAATTTGAGTACTAAAGAAGTATTTTGAAAGTACAAAACAAGTACATGACATACGAGTACAAACATGTATACCACTATAAGACTCGCTCCGTCCTTGGCATGCTTTAAGAAGCGACTGAAAAACCTCTTAATTTCTAGTCAGTAAAATAACGTGTTTCATTCCTGATTTTTATTTTCCTTTCCTCTCCACCATCCCTTCCTTTTCTTTTGATTGATGATATCTCACTTTATATGAAAAATAATGTTCGGGTGACTGTCCGCCTGTGTGGGGTTCGTGGGCATGTGCTCACGTATATGTTTATGGATTTCGTGGAGGTGGATAGTAATTTGAATGATTTATGTGACCATAGATGGTAAAAAAAAGTATTAATACAAAAAATAAAAACGTTATTGCCAGAATAATAACAAGGTTTTACTACATATATACTATATATTCACTTTTAAATTTATTTGTTTTTAATGTCATGTATGTGCTTGTTTATTAGCACAAAGTTTATCAAATCTACGAGTAGGTGTTATTGAGGAGAGGACAGTGCTACTCTCAGCTCTTTTTCTACTACTAAATGTACTCGATATTTGGATTCCATTGCAATTGTTATGAAAATTAAATTTCTGTTAAACTTTCCGCGCTTCCTTTTGCATTAGTCCGCGCCTCCCCGAGGAGGCGCGCCTCCCAGTTTGGAAAACACTAATGTATACAGACAAGCTACGTTGCCTAGTTTGTAAGACGCTTGTCTCCCAGCTCGGATGTTACGGGTTCTATTCCCGTTGGAAACCAGGTTTCTAAAAAAAGATTCCTGTCTGGTTTTCACTTAATGCCTCTTTAACATATATCTGGTTGGTTGAAAGATATTGCCACATTATAATAAGCCCGTCACGTTGTACTGTATACAACGAATGTGTAATACAATACATCACGCTGTGCCCTTGCGAGGTATTCAGAGAGAAGAGATCTCCAAACCTTTCTATCCAAGCATACAAATTTCTCTACCTTCATATTACTAAATCTCGTCATACAGTGCCTAGTTAGGTATTGATAACAGAAAAAACCGAATATTGCAAAAAAAATGCACCTTGCATTCGTTTATTTTCCTTTGGGTCAATATACCTTACACAATTCCTAGAAAAATAAGATAAATTGAACATAAGGAGTGTTCTTGCTACAAACTTGGACAATTCTGCCTTAAGAAAGCCTTGAAATATGAGGTAGAAACGCGTGTCGCGCTGATTAATATAATTATTAGAATTCCAAAGAAATTTACTGCTAAACATTCAGATCGTATTTCACTGTTTTTTTTTTGATAAATTAAAAAAAAACTAACAATTTGAATATAAAGAAACTTTGTAATTTGTTTTATCAAAAACTATTTATTCCCCAACTAAAAGTGGAATAAACAGTGTTTGATGAAACAAATTACAATGTCTTTAAACCTCCACAATGTCATTATTATTTTATTTTTATTTGACACTTTTATTGCAAATACCACCAGGTGGACTTATTGCCAGGCGGCAATCACTTCCCGCCAACCAGACAAAAGTAAATGAAGCAAGTTACATGGTTGCATAAATCATTCAAATGACTATCCATCCCCACGAAACCCATAAACACATACGTGAGCATATGCCCACGAACCCTTCCCAGACGTCATATAAAGTGAGATATCATCAATCAAAAGAAAAGGAAAGGATGGTGGAGAGGAAAGGAAAAACCGGGAATGAAACACGTTATATTACAGACTAGAAATTAAGAGTTAAATGTTAATGCCTTAACTATAAATAATATGTAAAGAAACTTGACCACAATTTCACGGTTCAAAAAATCAACAAAGTCTTATCAATCTGTTATTTAACAATAAATCATCTTGTTATTCCACTAATTGCATTTATCCACGCTACACGTGTTTCTACCTCCTATACCGAGGCTCTCTTCAAACGGAATGATCCTGGTTTGTTGCAAGAGCAATGCTTAGGTCAGACTTAATAAATTTCTGCTCTTATAACATACTGGGATCATTCCGCCTGACGAGAGTCTCAGGATGGGAGATAAAACTACCAAAATAAATATCATACACGCGTTTATTTTTATACCCATGTGTGAATTTATTTTAATAGCTTTTTATAAGTAGCGTGTATGATTATGTCAAAAGTGACTTAGTTTTTGAAGAGTGACAAAAATGGTTTATGCATATGAAAAGTGACAGTTACAAGATGAGTGACAGTGCTGAGATGAGTGAAGATGAATCGAATGCTGCTGATACAAGTGGTGATGATAATAATTAAAATTAGAGTTTGTAAATATTTTTGTACAATAAAATATATATTTTTTAAAATTGTTTCATAAATTTGGGGTGTGTCTTATGGCCCAGTGCGTCCTACCGTTCGAAAAACAAGGTAAATAGTTCTGCTCTTTAAAACAGCATATTTACATCACTTCTCAGTTAAGTACAACAATACCCATATAAGATGGATGGGAGATAGATAATAGATGTATCAATCTAAAGTCAGTTAGTGCTCTTCAAAATTGAGGAAGTAATGAGTGGATGCAGTGAAATTCTGTACGTAAGTGCCAGTGAGTATTTTAAGAAGTCGTAAAGGTCGAATTATGTAAAGAAAATATGATACCTTCTCTAAAAAAGTGGCGCCTTCTAAGTGTTCAAATATGAGAGAGATGGGTTCATTAATACTAAAGTCAACTCCATGGCTCCATATGTATTTGTGGATTTATTGAATTTGCGACACAACAGTGTCTTTTATATACCTACAAAAGCACATATGACCAGTTAATACAAGTACTTAAAATAAATAACAAAAATACAAAACTAACATGTAGATATAAAAAAAGCAGAAGTAATAATAACAAACTATTGTAATTACAAAGCCCATGTTTAAAATTATTTAATATAAAGACGTGTATGTACTCGTATATTTAAATTCTATATATTTTAATTTTACACATGACAAGAAATATACTTCATTTATGAAAAAACAACAGGTAATTTAATTTGAACACACAATTTTAACGGATCTGGGTTTGTTGCCTTTCATTTGTCGTGTCCCCAGTAAACTAAGCTTTTGCCTGTACCTCACTGAGGACATATAGCATGAAAAAATAAATCGATACTTCTTTCCGATTTTTTATTATATAAAACCCCGTTGCACATTCTCATCAACCTGACAAATAGTGACACTCAATTACACATCTATAGATCACGCGAAATCAAACTCCTCACACTTCATCACTCCAGACAGGCCCAAAACATTCACCCCACAATGTACTGCACATAATCACGAAAATAAGAATTAAAAAAAATATAAATATAAAACAATAAAAAAAAACACCACACTCAAGAGCTCAAACAAACCTGTTCCACAAGTCATTCCTCTTGCAAGCCCAAATACTCAAACTCCTGTCGCAATAGCAACTAAGCTCCAATCGACTGCCTAAATTGTTTTCCTCTCTTTACCTTTTTTAAATTCGGCACCCCACTGTATGTCATGGGAGCTAAATATGGATGTATATTATAAAATAATACCAAATTTAGCCAAGTAGACTTGCGTAATTGTGGAACACTTATTTTATAGTTGTAAAGCACTTAGATTTGTTATTAGTGGAACAACGCTTACATTTAGCATATACTCATATGTTAAAAATCTGGATTTTCTGAGCTGGAATCCCGATTTAAATGAAGGTGGGATGTTTTACTCTCTGATTTATTTCTGAAAACATGAATAAAACGAGTTCTGTGGGCTTATTGGTAAGACGCCTATCTTCGAATCTGGGGGTTGGATTCAGTTCAAAGCTCAGATTTTTTAAAAAGGGTTTCAGTCAAGTTTTTCTATTTTACATATACTTGGTTGGCTGGAAGAAATTATCAGGTGACAATAAACATGCTAGGCTGTACTGTAACATATAAGCCGAAAGTGTATTATAAAAACTTGGTATAGTGCACACAAAAGGTAGGCCATAAGCGCCACTTAAAAGATTTAAGTGGAATGATAACTTAAATGAGTTTTGTAAAATATAAACGAGTGAAAAAAATACAAAAACACTGTGTTGTATCCTTTTTACTTTTATAAGCACATATAGACTACCTCCGTGGCCTAGTCTCTCACTTATCTTTCAGCCCGGAGGTGGCGAGTTAGGTTCCCGATTCTGTTTTGTAAAAGATTCAAGTCTGGATTTCACTTAAATGCTGTTTGACATATTTCCGATTATTTGGAATAGATTGCCACATGGTAATATGCCAGCCAGGTTGTTTAGCAAACTATTAAAGTGTAATACAATACAATTTAGTATTAAGTTTATTCTAAAAAAGTTATTTCAAGTTTAAAAAAAATCGAAATCGAAATAGGAAACAATTTTTCAGTATAAACTAGGAAAAATTAATATGAAAAGTTGAATTTCAAATACCCATCGAAACACATTTGAGCGCGCTTCATCGTGTGACGTAATAACTCCCGAGGAAATTTGAAAGGCGTTTTTATTCACATAACCGAGTACTATTTTATATATTCAAGCTTGCGTTATCGCTAATAGTTTTTTTTACCCCTTTTAATTGTTTTTACTGAAAATAGTACATTAAAAGTATTGAATTACTAAGAGAGTATTTGAATCAAAAGTTCAAGGTGTGCATGGAATAGGTAGAACGAGGAAAACATGGCGGGATCATATGAAACATATTTTGAAATAAGGTATAGTAAAAAGTATGAATAACATAACATTTTGCATGACGAGACGTATGAATGTGAAGGAGGCGATAGTTGTGTTCTTGTATAGAA
The DNA here is from genome assembly GCA_949825065.1 of Odontocerum albicorne. Classification (NCBI taxonomy): domain Eukaryota; kingdom Metazoa; phylum Arthropoda; class Insecta; order Trichoptera; family Odontoceridae; genus Odontocerum; species Odontocerum albicorne. The sequence continues at coordinate 11,399,464 of OX463859.1, read as the reverse complement.
AGTTTTTGGATTTGTTCTCTCTGCCTACTGCAGGGCACACGGCGTGATGATATATATGAATTTACTAATACATATGGTACAATGTTTTCTACACCAAACAAGATAAGCTGCGTAACAAATGACACCGTTATAAGGAAAAAGTCCCTTCCGGTACTAGCCTTAAGAATAAGATATATTTCGTTTTTGGGCGAGAGGAAAGGATGTTTCCTGTTTTATAGTACCCTGTGGGTTCTTACCATATACTCGTATACCAAAAAATTGCATCGTTCGTTTGGAAAACTTGTAATAAAAAACAAATTGCATCATTCGTTTGGAAAACTTTTAATAAAAAACAAATTGCATCATTCGTTTGGAAAACTTGTAATAAAAAACAAATTGCATCATTCGTTTGGAAAACTTGTAATAAAAAACAAATTGCATCATTCGTTTGGAAAACTTGTAATAAAAAAACAAATTGCATCATTCGTTTGGAAAACTTGTAATAAAAAACAAATTGCATCATTCGTTCGGAAAACTTGTAATAAAAAAACAAATTGCATCATTCGTTTGGAAAACTTGTAATAAAAAACAAATTGCATCATTCGTTTGGAAAACTTGTAATAAAAAACAAATTGCATCATTCGTTTGGAAAACTTGTAATAAAAAAACAAATTGCATCATTCGTTTGGAAAACTTGTAATAAAAAACAAATTGCATCATTCGTTTGGAAAACTTGTAATAAAAAAACAAATTGCATCATTCGTTTGGAAAACTTGTAATAAAAAACAAATTGCATCATTCGTTCGGAAAACTTGTAATAAAAAAACAAATTGCATCATTCGTTTGGAAAACTTGTAATAAAAAACAAATTGCATCATTCGTTTGGAAAACTTGTAATAAAAAACAAATTGCATCATTCGTTTGGAAAACTTGTAATAAAAAAACAAATTGCATCATTCGTTTGGAAAACTTGTAATAAAAAACAAATTGCATCATTCGTTCGGAAAACTTGTAATAAAAAAACAAATTGCATCATTCGTTTGGAAAACTTGTAATAAAAAACAAATTGCATCATTCGTTTGGAAAACTTGTAATAAAAAACAAATTGCATCATTCGTTTGGAAAACTTGTAATAAAAAAACAAATTGCATCATTCGTTTGGAAAACTTGTAATAAAAAAAAAAATTGCATCATTCGTTTGGAAAACTTGTAACAATAAACAAATTACATCATTATTCACTGGTTATGAATAAAATAATAGCGAAATAAATGCCTCTTCCACATCCATACTAATCATACAGCTCCTATGATTCCCCTGCATTTTTACATTTCCTTCTTTCAAAACATCGTGCACTTGATGCAATCATACTTTCCTTGGTCTTCCTCGACCACGCCTACCACTCAAAATTGCGTTGTACATTAGATTTTTTAGTCTTACTTCATTTATTCGTTCTACGTGCGAAATCCCTCTCAGGGTGCTCTTTTTCATCTAAGTCAGCCTTACTCGTAAGTTTACATTCATCCATAATCCCTTAAATCCGTATACTGTCATAAATATTTTTATTTGTACAAAATTTCGTATTTCCATTAGCGAAGGTCTCTTCAAGTACTCACCACTCTTTTCTGAATTAAATTCCATTTACGTTGTATACTTTATAACCCGTTAGATTAATTGCCATGTGGAAATCTCTTCCACCCAAATATAAATTTTTAACTAGGCCTTAAGTGATAACCAGACTTAAACACTTTTTAAATAAATAGTACCAAAGGGAATCAAACCCGTAATCTCCAGATTGGGAGAGGGACATCTTACCATCTAGACCACGGAGGTCATCAACTTTATCTGGATGGGTGGTGGAAAAGTCGTTGTGCATATATATTTTTTTATTCGTTAAATTATACCATTTTTTAAGTACAATATTAATAAGATATAATGATACAAATCAAACAATATAAAATCGGCTGTACTATATTTACGTCCGAGTGTAACAATAAAGGTTGTATTTGATAGTACTCCATATTTTATTAATGTCATTGAATATTTTCATATTTCGAGTATTTTTTGACAGCTGTCATTTCTTGATGTGATGATAAGAAATAAAATCACAATGGTAGATAACGTATTTATTAAGAAGAGATGATTTGACTGTTGAACAGTAAATTATTATATTAATATTAAAATGAGAAAGCAGTTTACAATGACAATGAGAAAGCAGTTTACAATGACAATGAGAATGCAGTTTACAAGGACAATGGTTGCTTCTAACATTGTTATAATTAACACTAAATTATTAGATTCACACACGTTATACTTCTAGCTCGCATTTACTCTATGCTGTTATCTTAGTACGAGTAAATCAATTCGGTTGTTAATAGTTTGCATTAACATTTCTATCAATAGTTTCGTTTTATTAAGATTGTGTATTATAAAAAAATCCAGTTTCCGTCTGGAAACGAATTAAACTCGCCATTTCGTTAAAATTAAGTTAAAAAGATTTTTTTAGTAATTTCAGTAAGTCAAAAATTTAATTTAAATAATTACGGATTTATTATTATGAATCAAAATGATAAGATTGATGCGAAAAGAGCTTCAGATGCTAAAAGGAAGATACGATCGCGTCAATCACAACGAGCAAGCGAGACTCTAGAGGAGCTGTAACTCGACAACTTGAAGTGGCATAAAGACAAACACAGCGTCATTTTGACAAAAAATGGATTTAGTCCATTATTACAAAGTTTTTCTAAACCCTTCATTCCCTGTGATGTGTAACTAGTACACATTGCTTTTAAAAACTTTAATATCTCTATAAATATAATAAATACTGGGTTCAGATTTTAGGTATTCCTCCGTAATACATTTACGCATTGAATGAAAATAATAATATTAATAATAATTAGCACTTATCGGCTACATCAGAGATACTTTGTGAAAATCGGGAATAAATTCACCAATACAATCAAATATGTGCCAGTGTATGACGTAGGTATATTCATTCTAAAAAAACAGCTATGTGTGAGGATGCCACGCTATTCACGTCTCACTCTCACTCTACTTCGGTATATGGGAACGCAAGAAATAGAATCTCAGTTTACTCGCTTCTCTCGCTTCAGTAGCTCGCGGGAACGTTGTCCGATGTTTTTTTCATCTTTTCAGCAATTTTCAATTATTATCACTTTTGACTTCAAATTGAATTAATTTCAGCGATTGGCTATGAATATTCTTATTTTTCCGATTTTAAATCGCTAATTTTTACATATGTATTGATGTGTATTGAATACACTTTTTCAAGCTGCCGGGGACAAAGATACCAACTTTCAGGTGATATTTAACGTTGGGGGGACCTGACATGACACTGAGAAGACGAAGAAGAATACACAGCACCGGAACGCGCAGATTTTTTGAGCACAGGAAGGGAAAGGTTAACAGTAGTTCTAACAAGTCTAAGATAATATAGGAAAGATTCAAAGAAAAGGATAAGTAACAGGTATGTCTAGACATTGATATTTTTTAACATTTCTATTTTCTATAATTTATAAATCTATGTTAAATAAATATCTTAGTCATGTCTCCACTATGTTGGGAATCAGTAAATTTACATCTTCATTTACATGACCTCCGTGGCTTAGATAGTAAAATGCATGTCTCCCGACCCGGAGTATCGACCTAGGTTTTAAATATTTACTTCATTTTATGCATTAGTTATTCCAGTTTCCATTATGTTGAACAACATAAATTTACGTCTTCATTTACATGACCTCCGTGGCCTAGTTAGGAAGACACCTGTCTTCCAGCCTGGAGTATCTATTTAGGTGTCAATTATTCACTTCATTTTATGCATTTGTCGGCCAAGTTTCCACTATGTTGGACATCAATAAATTTACATCTTCATTAACACGACCTCAGTGGCCTAGTTAGTAAGACGCCTGTCTCCCAGCCTGGAGGTTGTGGGTCCGAATCCTGTTGGAGCTCAGATGTGAAAAAAAATTGTTGCTTCAATCTAGTTTTAACTTAAGATCTCTTCAATTTCTTTCTGGTTGGATAGAAGATATGACCACGTATTGCTCAGTCCGCCAGCCTGTACAGTGTACAACGAAAGTATAATATAATACAACACTACAATGGTATGATCTTCCAGTTCTTCAGGCAACAATGTAAGATGATGCCTTAATGACTCGCGTGATAAGGACCGTTTTGTCTTCTATTCACGGAATCCATCAACTTCCATGTTCCACTCTGTTGAGCCTGTTCTGAAAACGCTTGTATTATAAAACCCAATGCAGACATGCGTTCTTTGCCTACTTAACATCATTGTCATTAATTTATTTACATGTGCAACAATTATTAATTACAGAGAGGGGAAACAATTTATTATTTCCTCACCATCGTGTAAACAGAGAATAATAAAGAAATAAATGTAAAATGTGTTTCCTTTAAAATACCTTGGAGTATACATTAATAGTTGCAATGAGTCATTATGAACTAACCAAATTTGAAAAGAGGGGAAGGGTGAAAAACTTTTATTTATTTATAATATTTAAATACTTCAATGTGCACTTTGACTCTTCAACCAAATAGACAATTGGGTACGAATTTTGTTTACAGTGTAAGGTGAAATATTTAAATTAGTGTTTTATAAAATGGTAAAGAAAAAAAAAGTTTAAACGGAGATGTGAATATTTTAACGATTTATGTAAAAAAAATATAACAATTTCATCTGCGGCTTAGGGGATAGGAGGGTAAATTGAGAAGAAGGATAATGGGGTAATCAGAAAACACGCATATGTTGTAAATTATTAGCGCAAAGAATTGCATGTTCGTCCTTTCAAATAATATATAATGCGTGGGACCTGAATCAGATATAATACAATTCATCGCCTTTTGTTATGCAGTCTGGCCGCTGGGCGTAAGATTTCAAGCATTGTCCTTTACAGGGCCACGTTGATTCTTTCTGGCTAAACTTCCTCATTTTCAAAGAAATAGGGACCGATAACTCTTTCAGCCATAATACCGTACCAAACGGTGCATTTTTGGGTATGCAATTGATGCTGATGTAATTACCTGGGTTTCTCAGTACCTCGAAATTTGCTGCACTCATTAACATGATGTTCAAAAAGTAGTTGTTTACTCTGGCTAGGTGTTGAAATCGAATGGCGTACTGCAGGCGCTGCTGAGTATCTTGGGGTAGTAAAGCTTGGACTTGTATGGAAATATTTTTAAATCCATTTTCAAAATCTTCTGGAGTCATGTTCTGGCGATGCCTAGTTGAGCAGAGCGACGACGGGTAGAGGCAGATGGATCCTCGAGGACACTCTGCCATACAGCTTCCACCGCTGCGTCAGTCCACACAGTGCACATAGTAGCTCTACCCGGAAAATTGCTGATTGGTCCAGTTTTTTCAAACCGGGCGATTAGGTTTCGAATCATGTCGTCGCTAAGAGATACTCTGACATTAAAATGTTGCCGGTATTTTCTCTGAGTTTCAATAATTGATCTTTCACTGGAATAGAAAAATACAATGAGTTTAAATCGTTGCTGGACATTATACGTAACCATTTTAATATTAAAAGGATGTTCTATAACCCGTTAGAAAAGAAAATTAAAAAAAAAAGAAAATAAATAAGTTATGACTTTTTCAAACCCTTCAGTCTTTTAGTGGCCACCCTGTATAACTGTTTTTTTAACGTTTTAGCACCTAAATATCTGAAGGAGATTAAGTACCTTACCATAAACTCCTTGACAAGTGCTTGTGTTGCGTAATGCATCGCTTTTTTGGCATTATTTTATTCAAGCCTTTTTAAGCCTTACACAAAGGGTCCATAGTTTGAATGTATACTTCCATTTATTTCTTGAAGTTATTCAACGAAACGTTCTTTCAAGTTTACTCCTTTCACACTAAATAACGACTCTTGTCCAAGCATTGCCAACCCGTGGCCCGCTAGAATGTTTTTTGCGACCTCTTATCTATAAATCATGAAAAAATTGGGTAATCAATATCGGCATTGTATGGATTTTTACTAGACTTTGTCTACTTACAGGAATAAAGTGAATAAGTTGTTCTTAACAGGATGAATTGGTTGAATTCTATGAATTGGCTTAATTTTGTTGTTCGACTTGTAATATTGAATAACACTACTTATACGAGGTATATCCAGAAAGTAAGTGTACTGAATTTTTGTAGGTTACAATTTTTTTTATTTAAACAAAAAAATTACGTGGTTACCGTAGTACATATGTAAGCTATTTTTCGACATAGTCGCCATTCCTCTCAATGCAGGTGGTGAAGCGGGGTATCAACTTTTTGATGCCTTCCTCGAAGTAGTTTCCCGCCAACCCCTCTGTCCGCTTCTCCACCTCCTCCTTTGCCTCCTCGTCGGTTGAAAACCTTTTTCCACCCATGTGCAGCTTCAGGGAGGTAAAGAGATAGTAATCTGAAGGTGCTAGGTCAGGGGAATGCGCGGGATGGTTCAGGACATCCCATTTAAACGAGGCGAGCAGTTCCTTCGTGGCGTTGGCCGTGTGTGGTCTGGCATTGTCGTGCAGCAGGCAGACTCTCTTTGTCAGCATGCCTCTCCGCAATTTTTTTAGGGTCTCACAGTATCTTGCAGAGTTGATGGTCTCCCCTTGAGGCATATATTCAATTAAAATGATGCCTTGACAGTCCCAAAACACGGATGCCATGATTTTCTTGGCTGAAATGGTGGTTTTGAACTTTTTGGCGGAGGGTGAAGAGGTGTGACGTGACCGTTTTTAAACTCGCGACATCACTTGTACACACTCGTACGATTCATAGCTTTATCTCCATATGCAGTTTTCACCTCATTATAAACCTCAACCGGAGGTTTTCCTTTCCAAACGAGATAACGGATGACGCCGCGTATTTCGCACTTGGCGGGAGATTGGATTGACATTTTTCACGAAACGTGTTGTCGCGTCGACACTTCTCAACGTACTGACCTCAAACCGGTCTCGTTGCGGAGGGGAAGGGTCAGGTTACACGGAAGTGTAGCCAACATGTCGAAAATAAAATCCATCCGGTCGTGAGACCCTCAGTACACTTACTTTCTGGATATGCATAGTACATCAATGTGAGATTCTACACGTAGTTATTTTTTAATTTTGGTATCAAAAAGTTCAGTTGATCGTTGTAATAAATAAATAAAATAATTAATAAAAAAACACTTGCAGTACGCTAGCTGTACCCAGTGACGGTTTTGGCACGTGGCTTTAAAAATGTTGGCAACTCCTGCACTAGATAGTAGATGAACTACAACCGAGACTATCCTCGCTCCGCTCCAGGGCTGCGCGAAGTGCATTAACTCACTTCCGATCGTATCTGATTTCCTCATTAGCAGTCACTCCAAGCGTGAGAGACACTGACATACCTTCGCAAACTTTGTATACACACTAGTACTTGATACTTGATTTGCGATCAGTCTTTCCTACAAGCTTACAATTATTTCTCTAATTATTATTTTTTTGGTTAAGGCAATTCACCCTAATAAGAGATACAAACAGTTAATCTGGTGAGTTATTTGTCAAACAATAGTGGAACTTACTTACTTAAAAACTTCTCCACCCTTCGATTTGGTTTCTTAACTTCTAATAACTTTTCCATCCAACAATATATCTCGTTTTAAGTCTGCCAATATATAAAGAAAACCTCGTCTTGGTCTATATTGCTCGTGGCTTTCTGTTGGCCTAACCCCATTGGTGTTTTTTAGTAGCTCGGCTATGTTGTGTGAGACTGGCCTAACCAAAACATGCTAATTGGTGGATTTTTATATCCCTCATTGCTATCGAACTACCCAATTTACCTTTGATCATGGGAGCTTTAATGGGAAACTCTTTAACATGAATCTTGTCCCTTCGTCCTGTTGTATTATAATTTTTGCAACCATTTGGATCAACCCGCAGATTAAATTTTGTGGTACTGTGATGATAATCAAGTACGTAATTTCCGACGGGATGTCCACTCAGCCTTACAACGGTTCATCTTCGGTTCGATTAGTTACTCCAGTTTAGTGGTGTCCAAGGATAGTTTTAGTGCATTAATTTTTTTCTATGAAACTACTGGCAACTTGCTAGGATGTTTAAACTTACTAGGATGTTTAAACCAGGGTTCAAACCGTTTTATAAGTATATTTATTAACTGTGAGTAATTTTACATACCCCTTGATGTCGTATCTTAAGTCCGCCGTCGCTCATATTTTTTCCACATTCAGATATATCACCATCGAAGAAGGAGTTTCTTTGAGCAGTTCTTTCTTCATCACTATGAGACGTTATGTTCACAAAAAAAAAATTCAGCCTTTTAGGATAGATTGCGTTGGATGGTGACTTATTTTGTCCTCCATAACTGCGTAGGTGGTGGTGGAATCTGATCCCTCATTGCTGTTGAACATCCATGTACCTGTTGCTGCACTTGAGATCATATTATTTTTTTAAGGGAACGTATATTAAATTAGACGTTCCACCCTTGGCTGTTTCACGGCCCAACGCCGTATTGGCGATGCGCGCCCTTATAAAATGGTAATAGTATTAGTATCTTTGTATACTCATTAGTCAAATAGTATATTTATGCACATATCAATTTATATACTATTTCAGAATTCTAAATATTATACATTATTCAAGCAAATCAAATTCAAGAAAAACATGAAAGCCATTTACATTGCGATTTAATTTGAAAGAGGGTTACTGTAAAATAGGAAAACATTTAATAATGTATTATTGTATTACACTTTCGTTGTATGCAGTACAACCTGGTGGGCTTATTGCCATGTGACTATGTCTTTCAACCAACAAGAAAGATGTTATAGAGGCTTTAAGTGAAAACCAGACAGGAACATTAAAAAAAAATAAGGGTGCCAGCAGGATTTGAACCCGCAACCTCCGAGTCGAGAAACAGACGTCTTACCAACTAGGGCCACGGAGGTCATCAATGATGAGTGGTTATAAAAAATAGGTAACAATATTTAGAAAAAATATTTAAAATTATCTTACTGACACGATGTCACATTTAGAAACACATTTACATTATATAAGATAATATAAAAGGACAATCTTGACCTAGTGTTTTTCTGACAGATATTATATAATTATGTAAGCCTTAATTATTATACAAAGCGGACTGAAACTATTTTTATAGGTACAAGTGGAATCGAACATGCTACACTCGGATTGTAATACAAGGGTCTTACCAAGTAAGCCACGGAAGTCGTTCTTTTAATAGAGGAACATTGATGGCGATGGATTTAAAGCAAACATTGTGTTGGTCTTTTAAGAGAGAAACATTGAGGACAATTGATTTAAAGCAAACATTATGTTGTTATTTTCGGAGAGAAACATTGAAGACAATAGATTTTAAACATAAATTGTTTTGTTATTTTAGCAGAGGACAATGAATTTAAAACAAACATTGTGTTGTTCTTTTAGTAGAGAAACATTGACGACAATGGATGTAAGGCAAACATTGTGTAAATGAAGCACGTCAACAACTCTTTTTAACGTTAATTTGTTCTTATATAAATAATTTCTATATGGTCGCGTGTCTTCATCTTTCCAACCCGTTTTAAGGACACCTATTACACTCGTATTATTCGTTTCCTTGGAAATCTTTTGTAACATAAAAAAAACCAAGTTGTATGTGAAAGAAAAACAGTTTTATTTCACACTCAACCGCAAATAAATAATGTACAAAAATATATTTCCATGAAACGAATTGAGATTCGGCCACGTATAATAAAAAATTCGCATCCTTTTTGCATTGTTAAGGTGTCTTAATCATAACTTTGCATCCAACGCAAGGCAACATGTTGCGGTCGGCGTGTTTATGAAATATATGTAATTTTGACAAAAGGTAATATTTTCCCCCTTTTTTGCGTTGTTTTTATAACTGTTATTTTCGCAAATGTATACACAAAAGGTCAACAAAAGAGGGGTGATTATCGGCAGTTATAGATAGAAATGTCGATATGAGAACATAGTTTGAGAAGGTATGAAAAGGACTGAATTATATATCGCATCGGTTTAATTATATGGATGTGCAATACACTTGTAGAAGCAGTTCTCAAACTATGTGTCACAGAACTAAACGTTGTATTTCCCAGAGGAAAAATGACATAATTGGAGGCTTGCAAGAAAATAAGCAATGATTGATTTGGACATATTTGTGCTTTAATAGATAATTCGAAATGATAGCAGCGTTCAAATCATAACAAAACACTAAAGTTTAGCTCTATGTTATATAACAAAAATATACACAGTAATATTATGCACTTGTAGAAGCAGTTCTCAAACTATGTGTCAAATAAAGGCTTTATTTTACAGAAGAAAGGGGACATCATTTTAGGCTTGCATGAAAATATGAAACAATTATGAATTTGGAGATATTGTGAGCGCTTAAATCGTGTAAAATACAATATATTAAACAGATATCAGTATTTAAATCATAAAATCTTAGCTAAAATACTAAAGTTTAACTGTATATAACGACAATATACACGGTAATCACAGTCGGTTCACAATGATCGCATTATTGTTCAAGAGGTTTTTTTATAAAGGATGAAACTCAATTGAGGAAACTTCACATTGTGTGGAAGAAAGGTATGAGGAATATTTAAAAATAAAGCAAATTCATTTAATTAAGAACTATTTACTTTGTAAACCAGGTGTAAGGTAAAACAAACTCTTATTTTAATGACGTCTACATTTTTAAGTTAGTTATAAATAATAATATTCTTGAAAAAGAACCACACGATTACTTTCGGCTGCCAAAAACTAAAATGACAAAAAAGCAAAATATTTTATAATAGAAAGACTTCGAGTTTTTACATCAAAAAGCCTCAAATAAGCCGAGAAGAAAACATCAAGGTTTTTCATTGTCGTTGTCATTGAAAGAAAAATGAAATCTAAGATCCAGAATGTAAAATGATAGATGTAAGTTGTTTAAGTTAAAATTAATTTTAAATTATAATATTTTTAAAACTAAATGCATAAATTAACGAATAATGTATAAAATTATCGAAAATGTATGCAAAATGGATGACTTAACTTGTAAGTGACAAATAATTACTTTGGAGAAGTCACGAAGTGGTGCCCTTTAGAAAAGAACTCTTTAAATAAAATACTGAAAATTGAAACGACGGTGAAACTGTTTTATGAGAATATTGCGAAAAAAAGGGCAACGTTTTTTTTATTTATTATATCAAATAAACTATAAAGGAAATTTTCGTGGCCTCGTTGTTAAGACATCTGTTATCTAACTAAGTGGTTCCGGGCTAGATTCCTATTGTTAATTATTTATTATAACGGGTATCACTCTGGGTTTCTCTTCAGGTATCTGAACCATTACTATACGGACGATTATAGGACGTATGTTATTTGGATATTACTGAGGAACAGCTGGACAAATTACAGCGTCTTTAAAATGTTTGTCTAAGATTTATTTTTAACCTAAGAAAGTACGATCATATAACTTCATACCAGAAGGCACTGAACTGGTTGAACGTGAAAAATAAAAGCTAAATGTACATACCATCTCTATTGTATAATATCCTTAACTATCCCGCCACCCCCTCTTATATCGCTGAAGTTCTCAACATCTTTCTTATCATGGACTAGCGCTACGCTTAAACAGAGATTGTTTATTGGCATATCTAGTTCACCGCTCTTCTGTTTTTACGTCGTCCTTTACTACCCATGCGGTGAGACTATGGAATCAGTTACAAACTAATGTTAGACTCGCTCCGTCCTTGGCATGATTTAAGAAGCGATTGAAAAAACTCTTAATTTCTAGTCAGTAATATAACGTGTTTCATTCCTGATTTTTCTTTCCTCTCCAGCATCCCTTCCTTTTCCTTTGATTGATAATATCTCACTTTATATGAAAATTAATGTTTGGGTGATTGTTCGTTTTTATGGGGTTTATGGACGTCTACTCACGTATATGTTAATGGATTTCGTGAGAATAGATACTCATTTGAATATTTTTTAACGACTATGTTACTTGCTTTACATATTTACTTTTGTCTGGAAGAAATTGCCGCTTGGCAATGAAACCGCCAATTGTTTTGCAATAAAAGCGTTGAATAAAGAAATAATATAAATAAGATATTGCTACACAGTAATAAAGCTGTCAGGTGTAACTAACTTTATACTAACTAACCGCATATAATGTAATATTACATACCAATTACTCAGGCACGCTTTTTGGTCTTTATATAGAATACTCTTATATAACGTAAAAGCACATAACAATACAATGTAATATTACATATAAAGTACTCAGGCACGCTTAGTAGTCGTTATATAGTATACTCTTATATAACGTAAAAACATATAACAATACATTGTAATATTACATATAAATTACTTAGGCACGCTTTGTGGTCGTTATATAGTATACTCTTATATAACGTAAAAACATATAACAATACATTGTAATATTACATACAAATTACTCAGGCACGCTTAGTAGTCGTTATATATTATAGTATACTCTTATATAACGTAAAAACATATAACAATACATTGTAATATTACATACAAATTACTCAGGCACGCTTAGTAGTCGTTATATAGTATACTCTTATATAACGTACAATCATATAACAATACATTGTAATATTACATATAAATTACTCAGGCACGCTTTGTGGTCGTTATATAGTAAACTCTTATATAACGTAAAAACATATAACAATACATTGTAATATTACATACAAATTACTCAGACACGCTTAGTAGTCGTTATATAGTATACTCTTATATAACGTACAATCATATAATAATACATTGTTAATAAGCCTTGGTCAGAAGTGAACTAATTATACGAGTAAATAAAAATTATGATAGTCACGAAACTGTTTTTATAAGAATATTTTTTAAAGAAATGCAATATGGTTTTTTCGAACAATATATTTTTCTTTTATTTTTGTTATGCAAATTATGTCGAAAAACGCAGCTATACTGAAGAATCAATTCAGAATTTAGACATTTTCCAATAAAAGTATTGTAACATAAAATGTTTTTCTGTTGTTCTGAAAGTTTGAGAAACTGCTTTTCTGTTTTCATGTAAAACAAGTGTTAACAATAATTTTGTAATACTTTATTTGATAGAAGTTGAAAATCCCTTTTAATGTTGTGTGAAAAAAATAAATTAAATAAATATTATCAGGTCATCGTCAGTCTTGTTTGTGCTCCCCTGATGATGAGGTGAAAACCTTGAAACCGATAGTGTTGTACCGTTACAAAAAAGTGGAATAAACAGTGTTTGATAAAACAAATTACACAATGTCTTTAAACCTCCACAGTGTTAATGCCTTAACTATTAACAATATATAAAATGTAATAACTAAATATATTATTTATAATTAAGGCATTGTGGAGGTTTAAAGACATTGTAATTTGTCTAGTCAAATATTTTTTACTCTACCGACTTAAAGGTCTACACCTCATCATCAGGACAGCACAAACAAGACTCTTGAAGTCTTGTTTGCACTCCCCTGATAATGTTAGTTCGTTATATAAAGGGAAATAAACAGTGTATAACTAAATAAATTACAAATATTAAATACATATTAATTATTACACTACCTACATCGCATCGCATTATGCCATCTCCCTTACGGGATAGGCTGAGAGGATCGAGCGCTACACATCCTGGTCTTTACAGACATCTGCCGTTGCTGCACATTACCAACCATCATATTATTTGCCTTAGTCTGCCGGTCTCTCTCATTTTGATTTTGCCGATCTTCATTGGAGATTTTTATTTTTGATCCTCACTAAGAAATTTGTCTTTGTTCAACGTATATGGTTTGTTGCCGTTGCTGTTGTCATTCAGTTGTTCTTCACCTTAGTGCAACACGTTCTTCTTCTGTCAATCTCGACCTTCCAGGTATTTAAAAGGTTTTTCTTTGTACACAGTTTAAAGTTAACGGTCATACCGAATGTTAATTTTTATATATTCAGTACATCGAAAAAAATCATTTTGCATTTCATCAGTTAAAAATACAATTAAACTATTTTACTTAATAATTACTTTATTTTTCAGTGCGTATATACTTGAAATGTGCTAGTGACAATAAACGCCCTGTTATTCATTTTGTAAAAAAAAGTACAAAACAAACGTTTAATTTAAAAAAATAAACAACCTAATTTAAAATTGCTACTACCCTTCAATTTCCGACTTGTTTTTCTTCGATAGCGTGTGTTTCAAATTGGTACTCACGTTACACAGTAGCTTCTGCATATACGAGTATGTTTTGTTTCATTTTCACGGTCATAGTATGCTTTGTTGTTGGGGTCACGGCATTAGGCGAATTCTATAATAGATAACACTTTATTGCTAAGTGTTAAAAATATATACCATAGTGGATATAATCTATTCTGTAAATTACAAACTTACAAATGCAACAACTAAAACACACCAACAAAATTCTTATCTTGTAATCGCTCACTTAATAGTTCAATTCTCGCGTATTCACTGACTCAAACCTGCTTAAAACGTCTTCTTATCATATCAATGCCACTCAATTGTTTTCACCCAGAATACTGCCACCCGAACAGCATTTGGGTAATCTATAAATCAAGTCCTCTTCGGTGCAAGGTACCGGATTCCTCGGGCACTGTAGCAATGCCGCATGGACTGCCCCTTACTGGAGATACAGAGAGTCGATCCATCACGTTATATTCTCCATTGCACCATGTTGTCCTAGGTGAGAGATTTCCAGGTTCTCCTGGGCAATACGGAGCCAGATAGTAATGTCTCTATAGATAAAATCCACCCCCTGAAAACCAAAAACGAATACTGAAAAACATGCAACGTATTATATAGAACTATCTACACTAGTGGTGACCAATCTTTTGGGGCACTTGTATTTTTTAAAATTGATATTTATAACAAAATTTAAATGTCTGAAAACGAGGAAACGTGTTCTAAACTTACAAAAAAATCCAACGCTTTAATACTACGTATCTTTATAGCAATAAATAATTACTTTAATTTATTACATTAACTGCATGAATATGAAATAAAACGTTTATTTTTATGACTGATAATTTAAAAAAAACGTACAATAGATCTACGACCGAGTGGTGGAGGGCCATTGCTGACACCCTCTTTGAATGAGGGATCACTTTAAGGAAATTGTTATGATAAAAAAATGCGCTTAAAAAGGTAACTTAAAAAGGTAACTATGTATTTTCATATTTTTTCTCAGATTTGTAAAAACAGTTCATACGTCATCTAAAATACCCTGATGGACCACATGCGACCCGCGGACCGTTCGTTACCCATGTTTGATCTATAGTTTTATCCACTCAATTTTGGAACATGACAGGTTTTATGTACGAGTAATAATCATTCTGAAGATACGCGTTGAGAGAAACCTGTCAATAATTTATCCAATTTTAATCTAAAAGTAATTGAATTAAAAATTTAATGTTTGATATTTTTATTTAATTACAATTAATATCTTTCTCGAAAAACAGTGATAAAAAACAAACACTAACGATATGTTATATAATTATTTTTACAAAAGAAAACTTCGTAATTTCGATGAGAAATTTGCCGATTTCCATCATATAAAATATATAGTTGAACAACGGACACAAAAACAGAATCTTTGCAAAAACCACAAATTCGCACAAGAAAATATAACCTTTACAAGTGCAAAGTATTATTGCATGAAAACAGTTTATTTTTCAAGAAAGTCATAAATTACTGGAAGCCGATGTATATATTATATTCTTAAAAGGATTTTTTTTTGTACATTTACGATAATTTATACAATAAACAAAAATATTTGGTTGCGTGTTGGTGTCTTTCATTACCAACCGACGATTTGTGGCGGCATCTTTTGAGGTCTGAAAATATTTAGGGAGCAAAAGACAAAACACCTGTACCATGGAGCTATTGAAAGAAAATCTATTGTGTTGCATTGAACAGCTTAAGGGGTAAGTGTTTTATGTTCAAGTGTCATGATACAATATTTATTTACAAATTCACATTTATTTCAAATTTACATTTATTTCAAATTTATATGAGTATTCGATATTTCTTTGACGTTTAAAAAAATCATAAAAAAAACAAAATATTTGATGTTTCATCGCTATTTAGCTTAACATCATATTAAAAATTATCTTCAGATATATTTCCTTATTTTCTTCCTCATATTCCGAAGCTTGCTTCAGTCGGATTGAGTTTACGTATTAATTAATTGATAAATTATACTTAATCTTCCTTTGTATGCCACGGTTACAATTATAACACAAAATAAAAACGAAACAACATAATTCAAACAACAAACAAATAAGGATTTACGTATCTCTCGAAATATTATAAAGGTCTTTCAAATTGTTTTTTAAATCCATTTTTTTTATTCTTGAATAAAACACACAATTCGCTTTGATTTAAAAAAACTTTTTATTGATCATTGAGTATAATGTATGACATTTAAACACAAAAAAAAACAATATCCGCCAAATGGCCTCCTCTTGCAGCTCCACGGATGTCCACACTTTGTAAAAAAATTCGATGATTTTTTGGCATAATTGCGGTTCTAACACACCAATAATGCAAATAAATTCGTCCTTCAGCTGAGGAATTGATCGGGGGTCATTCTTATAGACCTGGCTTTTCACGTAACCCCAGAGAAAATAGTCCAACGGTGTCAGATCACATGATCTTGGTTGCCAATTGACATCACCGTTTCTGGAGATTACAATACATAAAATAATTCTCAATTGAAACGCGTTGTTGTATTATATACGACTCCATTTTTATAAATGTCATACATTTTACTTCTCAAATATCACGACGTCATCTGTGTTTTATCCAAGAATTATAAAAAACCGCTCAATTTGAAAGACCTTTTATAATTCATGAAAATAGCAATAAATAAAAAAGAAGGACCAAAACATATATACTCGAACCGACCAGTATCAAACTCTGCTATGATGATGGTCTACAATAGTATTTTAGTACCAAATTTTAAGTATTGGAGTGATACGTGGACGATGAATAGGTTGAGAGTAGTCGAATAAATTATGTAAAAATGCGTGAATTTAGATATTTTAAAAGTCTTAAGAGATAATTATTGGGTGTTAACATAAGTTGTGTCCGTTTTTTTTCCAAATGAGCACCAAAAGTTAAACAAAATGATAAATGTTATACGTCATTTGAAAGAAATTTTTGCTGCTCTACAAGATATTGTGTTTGCTTTTACATTACATATATTATTTTATTTGATTACAAGCCTTCAAAATGGAATGTCAAGTAGGCGAAAGTGAGCATTTTCGATACCTCCTTCTGTTCGCGTTCAATCGAGGAATAAAGCTGCTCGCGATATTTGCGAAGTGTACGGTGAAGATGTTATGAATTAAAAGACATCTCGTCGATGGTTTTTCCGTTTCAAAGACGGTAATTTTGACCTGAAAGACATGGAGCTTTCCGGACGACCAGTGGACTTCGATGAGGACCGTTTAAACTATATTATTCATGAAGATCCCATTCAAACCACCGTAGAATTGGCTGAGCAGATGAATTGTAGACACATGACTGTATACCGCTATCTTAAATCAATGGGAAAAGTTCAGAAGTTCGGCGCTTGGGTTCCACATGTTTTGAGTGAAAACAACAAAAATCAACGTTCGACAATTTCTGCTGGTTTGCTCGCGCGTCATCGAGCTACGCATGGCCACAAGCAAAGGTTCCTTTACCGCATCATTACTGGTGATGAAAAATGGTTTGAAAATTGTGATGAAAAATGTTTGAAGGGGATCTTCATGAATAATATGGTTTGAGCGGTCTTCATCGAAGTCCACTGGTCGTCCGGAATGCTCCATGTCTTTCATAATTCACCGATAAATTATTGATCACTCAGAGGGAATGAATTGCGAAAGAATGATTATACGATTTTACAATTAGAAGTGCAAGGTGTGCGTGGAAGACGCAGAATGAAGAATACGTGACTGGATCAAGAAGACTAGATTTTGCAAGCAGGAAAATTGAGAAGTATGAATAATAGAAGATGTGTATCACGAGATATATCAATGGATGTGGAATAGGTGAAAGTAGTATGCTTGGAAAGAAAAGGTTGGACCCTTTCATTTCGGCCTATCTCGCGAGTGTCACGGTGTGATGATGTGCATTTATTTATTTATTTAATACTTTTATTGTAAATACAATCTGGCGGGCTTATTGCCAGGCGGCAATCTCTTCCAACCAACCAGACAAAAGTAAATGAAGCAAGTTACATAAACAATTCAAGTGACTATCCATCCTAACGAAATCCATAAACACATACATGAGCCCACAAACCCCACAAAGACGGACAATCACCTAAATATTATTTTTCATATAAAGTGAGATATCACCAATCAAAAGAAAAGGAAGGAATGGTGGAGAGGAAAAGAAAAGAAAAATTGGGAATGAAACACATTATTTTATATTAATTAATAACTGAAAAGGCCCCATTTGTGTCTCTCTCCAATTTTACATCGGTGATATGTTCACGTTACACCTATGTACTCGTATTTTAGTCGTGATGTGGTTAAATATAACATAAAAGTAGGCAACGATCAAAAAGGTTTGAGAACCGCATCCCAAAAAAATAACAGTAAAAAAAACAACTTTGACTATCACTGCGAAATGACTTTCTAGCATTCTCATTGGTGCATCACATCTTCCATACAACTTTGTTGCTGTGGGTGTCATTATTATGATGAAACGACTCTGAAAATGAGTGCCGACACTGATATCGAAACAACAACAGACAATGAAAGGTAGATTAGGAAATAATACGATTATAAATCTAATGACAACAACAATTTAATTCTAACGAATCACGTATTTATTTGAAATACCATGAGACAAGGTATGGATTGAGACGGTTAATATGGTTTGAAAAGCAGATATTGTCAATCTTTGTTACGTTTAAACAATGAAAACTAACGAGGTATGTTTTATTAATGTGTTACGATGTCATATCAGATATCAGCCCAGAACTCCCTGATAGTTGACCAAAGGATATTTTAACAACACCTTTATTGCAGGGAGTATGGATTGAAATCATGGCTCTAGCACACACTCTTAATGGGTATTCTATTTGAAAGAGATTGCAACATAAGCTGTTTTTTTTAATCGTGTTGTCCCTCATTTACATAATCATCATCTTTCGTGCATTTCCTCTTTACTTTGGGTCTGCGTGACACCTGACCTCTCATTAATGTGCTCTATTCAAACTATGTTAAAATTAGGTTTAAATATTGTTTATCCTATCTCAGTTGGTGCTATCAATCCACCTTTTCTTGGTTTAATCTCGTAATTTATCATTAAAAGTTTAGAATTCTTCTCTGGTAAGAAAAATTTTGGATTCCGATTCGGTAATATGGCCACCGGTAATATCGCCTGTTGAGAATCATAGTGGCAAAACTACAGAAAATAAATTTTCGAGTTAAGTGTTCCAAATGGCACTAAAATGACTATTTTTTTACGTGCGTAAGTGGCGAAAGTATATTTCAACTCCTTGACGCTTCAAGGAGTTGAAATATACTTTCGCCACTTACGCACGTAAAAAAAGAGTCATTTTAGTGCCATTTGGAAGTCTTAACTCGAAAATTAATTTTTTTGTAGTTTCGCCACTTCAACAGGCGATATGATGTATTAACTTTAAACTGCAGATTCCAATTAATGGTTTGGACTTTGTTCTATTGTTGAAAGTGATGGATTTTACAATCTTGTCAAATAGAAGAAAAATGTATATGACCTTTCAACATCATTTAAGATTGTAACATCGTATTTCAATGGTTCGGAACTAACTTAGCTTATCATGTTACATGTTCCTTATATGCCTTATAGGCCACACAGCAAAATATTTTGCTCAATAGTGAGATGGTTACAACTGATTTTTTTATACAAATCTTGTAGTGTTTTTTTTTCTATTTTATAACACTGATTTAGTGTAAATGTTTAATTTTATTTGACCGTTCCAACAGGCCATTTAGACCGTTCAAATAAAATAAAATAAAATAATTTTACATTCATGTCCTTATTTTCCATGTCTGATTTCTGACTGTTTGAAGCATAGATATTGCATGTCCAAAACTATTCATGTGGAACTTTATTTTAAGTAAACCGTTAAATATTTTACTGTTAATAAATTGAAATTAAAAGCTTATTTCAATAAATCATCAAAACCAGGACGATTCGACTACAGAAAATTATTGATTGCATAATGTTTTAATGATTACTGTTTTATACTTCAAAATATGTTTTGTATTATATTATATTACACTTTCGTCGTAAACATTACAGCCTGGAGCGTTTATTTCCACGTGGCAATCTCTTCCAAGCAACCAGAAATATGTTGAAGAGATCTTAAGTGAAAACAAGACTGTAATATTTTTTTTAATCTGGGCTTCAAACCACAACCTCTGGGCTGCGAAACAGACGTCTTACCAACTAGGTCACGAAGTGGTAGTATTTCGGTAAATGATACATGACCTTCATTAAGAGGTAGTATTTCGGTAAATGATGACATGAACTTCAGTACGAGGTAGTATTTCGGTAAATGATTACATGACCTTCAGTAAGAGGTAGTATTTCGGTAAATGATTACATGACCTTCAGTAAGAGGTAGTATTTCGGTAAATGATGACATGCCCTTCAGTAAGAGGTAGTATTTCGGTAAATGATTACATGACCTTCAGTAAGAGGTAGTATTTCGGTAAATGATTACATGACCTTCATTAAGAGGTAGTATTTCGGTAAATGATGACATGACTTTCAGTAAGATGTAGTATTTCGGTAAATGATAACATGACCTTCAGTAAGATGTAGTATTTCGGTAAATGATAACGTGACCTTCAGTAAGATGTAGTATTTCGGTAAATGATGACATGACCTTCAGTAAGAGGTAGTATTTCTATTAAGATCTACATAAAATAATCGTGGATACCAAAAATATGTATAGATTTTATTTTTTCGGGAATCTTCCATCATTCAATTATTCTACTTAACTGAACCGTGTTTGTGCTCTTTTCTTTGTCTTAAAAGCTTAATTTTCTTTCAATGCGTGTTTCCTAATTTCTTCTTCCATGTTCTTTATGTTCAAGAGTTTCTTTACATCTTCTTGGATGGTTGAAAGAAATTTTCAATAAGTTATTAAACCAACTAGGTAGTATTGCACGTAAAAAAACGACTTCTGCAGGTCTAGTTGTTAAGATGCCAATCTTTCAGTCTGGGGTTTGCAGGTTTGATTCCCGTTGGAGCCTAGATTTTATAAAAAAAGGTTTTCAGTCTAGTTTTATCGTTTTGCCTCGAAAACATTTTTGTGGTTCTTTGAAAAAATTAACACTTGCTATAAACCCTCCAGGTTGTAGTGTATTCAACGAAAGCGCAATACAAAACACGTTAACAGCGAAAAGTCTTGATGATTTCGGCTCATTTAATACTTTTTGGAATTTCAGTAAAACAAGTTTAACCGAGTTGTAGTCAAAGTAATTTTGACCTTTTGCTATTTAAGTGTTTGAAAGTCATGACTTCTCGTAGAGTAATTATAAAACTTCTTAATCATTTACTTCTATTTATTCTTAAAATATTTTTGTGGTTGGTTGAAAGAGATTTGTATATGGCTAAAATTCCGCCTGGTTATTATAACGAAAACTTAATACAATACAATATAATTAAGTGTAATACAATTAGATATTTTAATGACGTGCTGAAATCAATTATTAAATAAATTGAATATATCTGCGATGGACCTTTTGAAGCCAGCCTCTCGGTCCTCAATGATACAGAGAAACCTGTACGATTATTGGACCAGCGGGACTTAATTTATAAATGAGAATTGTCTTTATTATTAGGGTAACCATTCGAAATATTTTGGCGGACAGCCAATATATATATTTTATTGATTTAAATGCGTCACTTACTGTACAATTGAAGGAGTCACTTACGCACTTCAAATATCTCCGTTTCAGGAACAAATTTCTGTGTCATGTAGCAAAAAACCAATCTCTTAATAACAACCAATTTTGTTCTAGGAATGTCCTTCGTATCAGATCGTCCTTGTTGAGCGTAAAAGCGCTTCTTCTTGTTGCATGGTTAGCAAAACCTATATGGGAGCCAACTCTATTATGATGCAATATTTTTTAGCATTGTGTGCTATGCCGCCAGGTGCTGGCCCTATAAAACTTGGCTCTTAGTTACCAAAAGGGTGCTAAGTGGTATACAGTGTTAGACGCTATTGGATATCGCCAAGACTTATAGGACATACTTGCTGATAGCTTTCTTGGTATGAACAGGGCTCGTCCCGTTGAATTTGGAGGTCCAGCATCGAGCTATGACTACTATTATTGGTAAGGTAAACCTGCTTAGATATGTAACGTGCATCTTCATCCCTTGCCAGGGATGATTCCTCGAATGATTTAAAGCCCACTTAGATGGCCAGTTGTCAACTTATGAACAACGATGGTTGTAGTCCCCCGTGGAAAGACAGACAATAACTATAAAATAATTCATTTTTAAAATTTAGATGGACAGATAAAATATTGGTCACCCTAGCAATCGGCTATACATCAAGTAACTAACATTCTCTCTATAAACCAATATGAGTCAAAACCGCAGTTTGATATGTAGATTTACTTCGGCCGAACTCGGCAATTACCGCCGCGCGAGCCGAACAGCTTACACGAAGCTGCGACGTATATTCGATACCGGTCTCTAAAGTATTAAGGCGCTCTCAGCAGGGAAACCAGAACAGCGTAAACGGGTTAAGGTTGATACGATCTTAAGGCTACGGTAGTTTTCACACTACAAGGTGGTCTCTTGGCCACCTTTGGTTTGAGACCGCACTCGCTGCACTGTTGGGGGCGTATTACCTTAACACTTTAAAGGAAGGTCAATTTTTTTCTTATACTTTTTTTTTAATATCTTCTGCCAACTGTTGTTTTGGTGCAGCTTGCGAATTTTACATTCAATTAATACAAGACTAAAAAATAATGGGATTCAATTATTTCATACATACGTAAGATTATGCAGCAACTAGGACAGAGCGCCAGATTTTTCTATCTGAACCAGCGGCGGCTGGTCTAGAGGTGCGTTGGTGCGCTGAACCGGAGAATTAAATTATATATTCGCAAACATGAATTCCAAAAATGTTAAATATTTGTATAGATTAAATATGTATAAGAATACTGATAAATAGTACGAGTATGTATTTATAAGTGAAAATTAAAAAAAAATTAAATAAAATTTAAAAAAATATTCCTTTCAAATTGACCGGCCAAGTTTGCCAATACTACCGGAGCGATCTCCAATACGCACCGTACGGAAACGCAAATTCATATAGGGCAGACAGAGACATACAGTAAACCGTGAGACAGCGATATTTCAAATTCACTCAGTGTCTCGAGGCGTGGTGCTCAGCGCACCAGTGCATCAGCAGACCGGCCGCTGGTGATCTGCACACATGTAAGTTACCATACAACTCCATGTGTTTCTCTTTAGTTTTCCTTCTTTCAATATTTGTTTTGCGTAGGTGGGCGTAAAATGCATCTCGTGGGCCGAATCTGATCCTCGGGCCATAGTTTGGCAATGCCGACCTTAAGAGGACGATCGGTGCCAGATATCGAGTGCGACAACGCGTTTTCGGATGCAGCGTCAACTTTAAACCATCACGGCGATGAGGCAATCGAGGTGGTTTGGTAATGTAATGATTATTTTTACACATAAATCTATACCTGTACAGGATTTGGAGCAAAAAGGATGTCAAAATGCATCCCTGCTTTACCCTTTTTGAAATATTAAACCAATCAGATAAGGCACCGTTCACTATAATAATTGTTCTTCTTTCGGCATATAACGACAAATACTACGAACAATTTTAAATTCAACAAAAGGTTGATGTGTTTAGTAAAATAAAGTTGAGCATGAAGTCTGAGATGGTTTGGGCATGTAGAACAAATGAATAAAAACTAATGAAACAAATATACAAGACAAATGTAAGTGAAACGCGTGGTAGAGGACGACCAAGGAAACTGATTGGATCAAGTGAATAATATTTTGAAATAAAGAAATATAAAAGTTAGGTAAATCGTAGGAGTTATATAAGAATATATATGGATGTAGAATAAGTTAAATATGTGTGTGTCACGATTGGAAAGTTTGGAGGTCTCCCCACTTAGTATACCCCGGCAGGGAAATGGCGTGATGATATTCTTGAATGGGTGTTACTATGACATCACCAAATCTACGCACTGACGTAAGTACAGCCGATGTGTTTTTATTATTTTATGGTTTTCTTATTAATGTATTTGTTTGCCTTCGTTATTCTTTTATGTTGTTGATCTTAAGTTAAAGAATTCTGCTAGTTGGGTAGTATATTCTCAGATGATGGAAGAGTTAAGAACGACACCACATGGCGTGTAGCGTTAGGAAAAGATAATGGGGCACTGAAATATATAACGAAGCCGCAAACTATGAAAATCTGCTAAGATGACAAGTCCACAATAATATTTTGATGTGAACTTTGATGTATGGGAGTGCAACGTGGAAGTGGAAAGACTGAAATGAGCGGATTAAATGTTGTAGAGATGTGTGCATTGAGGAGAACATATAGAGTGACAGAATACGGAATGAAGTAATAAGGAATAAATATAAACTTAGGGCTGATGTGTTAAATAAGACGAATAAAAGTACGTTGAGTTGGTTTGGGAATGTAGAACGAATTAATGAATAAAGACTAACACAACAGATATATACTGCATATGTGAGTGAAAGGCGTATGAGAGGAAAACCAAGGAAAATTTGGTTGGATCAAGTGAATAATATTCAGAAAGGAAGAAATGAAGGAAAAAAGAGAAATCTGAGACGTTGTATGAGAAGGTATTTGGATGTAGAAGAGGCAAAATATGTGGGTCGCGATATGAAAGTCTGGCGCTCTCACTACTAAGCATACCCCGACAGAGAAACGACGTAATGGTGTGCATGAATGTATGTAACAATGTCATCACTTAATCTTACACCCTGACGTAAGTACAGCCAATTATATATTTTTTTATTGATTGTTGTCGTATTTATATTATATGTATATATGTTATTTGTTTGACTTTGTTATTTTTTTTTATATTGTTGATTTAAAGGTCTCACGAGTTTATTCGAATAAAATAAAATTCAAAAAAATACGGTTATAATTAAGTCATAACATTTTTATTTAGAGCCTCGATATTGATTAATTACACAATATAAAATATTATCGCCATCACGCGTTGATAAAATAAAATAAATACGAGTCCCTCACTGAAAGGGTTAGATTTATTACATTTTTATATTTCACGGAAGATCGGAGGATGTTATAAGCACGATCTTTTTAATGTCGTGTATGTTTTTTCTTCTTTTTCTTTCGATTACGTTTTGTGAGTTTGGAATCATTTCCATCTACTCTGGTTAACAACTTCATTTGAACGCATTAAAGCAAAAATGGACCAACCAAAATTCTAATTGCTTTGAGATAGTACATTATTATTATACGAAATGTATGAGGTGGGTGAGAAAGATAAGCCGAGGAAAAAGGATTTTATTTGCATCCAAGTGTTTTAAGTTCTATCAGGCATTATTTGTATATCGAATGAATTGATTTCAAGCTTTGTTTCAAGTCTTGTAATGGGATGTCTTCATGGTATATTTTCAATTTGTGTCTAAGAGATTTTATCCGGAGAGAAATATAACTTTAAAATCGATTTTGTCTTCTTCATCAAATAAATTGACTATTCCGAATTGATCCAACAGAGTGGGGTATTAGGATACAGCTTTTACCGTTGGTGGTCCTGTGGTGTGGAATGGTCTGCCCTTTAGCGTTATAGATATATGGGTGGTGTATGCAGCTTTAAAAAGCACTTGAAGGCAACCCTTTTTGGGAGGTTTTATCAAAATTTACGAATGTATGAGCACTATACACATAGTACGGCGCCTAAAGTCACACGTGGTACATATGTATATCGGAAGATCTACGAAGGTTTCTTTAAAGTTCGCCTTTCCAAGATATATTTTTACTGCTTTTCTTAAAAAATATGCTTTTATTAACATATGATATGCAGATGCGGGGAAGTTCCTGATATAATGGCCGCAGCTATCACCTTCTTGTCCTTGCACACAACCTTAAAAGATTTATTTTGCAATATTTTTAGTAGGTTTGAGTGCCATTGTGGAAAGTCTGGTGAAGAAATAGTGCTTTTATAATTATTATTATTGGTGTCGCTAAGTGCACATGTTTTATCATTTTAACTTTTTTGGAAAATTCAGTTAATTTTGTGTTTTCGTTGATTGATTGCATTTGATATTTTTTCTTTTAATGTTCATATTCTTCTTCTTCCTAGTGTCATGTCAGATGCCCCCAACGTTGACTATCACCTGAGAGTAAACATCTGTCCCCGGCAGCCCGAAAAAGATCCCCAACGCTCCTTATACCAGTCCAATCACGTATATTGCGGAGCCAGGAGGTTTTCCTCCTGCCAACACCTCTTCGACCCTCTATTTTGCCTTGGATGATCACCTTACAGAACCAAATAGGATACCTTTTGGATTTTAATATTAGTTAGCAACTCTCTATCAACTTTGGCTCTTTGAAGAACCTTTGTGTTGCTGACAGGGTATCCGTAGCCTTCTCCGGTGTATCAACATTTCGAATGCTTTCAGTCGGTTCATACTACCAACTTTGAGGGTCCATAATTCCATTCCATATAATAACACTGACCAAACGTAGCATTTGACTGTTGGTACAGTACATAAAGTCAATTATGTTCATATGCTTTACATTATTGACTTCATGTACCGTATATGTTCTGAATAGTATTGATCTATTTTAATTGTTCATATTTTATATTTTGTATATGTTTTCATAATTTGTAAAAGACACTGAAGTTGGACGTCCCAATTGTTCTTTCGAATCTGTGTCTAAGAGATGTTCCTTCGGAGAGGAGTAGATGATTTCTTTTTCATCTAACAAATTGGTTGTTTCAAATCGACCCAATAAGGCGAAGTATTATAATCAAGCTTTTGCCGTTGCTGATCCAGTGGCGTGGAAATGCCGGCCTCTTGCTGTTGGAGATATGGGTGGTGTGGGCAGCTTTAAGAAGCATTTGAAGATAACCCTTTTTGGAAAGTCTTATTAAAATTCAGGAAAATTAAGACTTGCAAAAGGTCTGTCATCTTTTTAGCTAACTTAATATGGCAATAGTTTTAAAAATTCTGGACTACAGTTTACAGGACACTAAAATGTATGTTAAATCGCGAGTGTTAAAGATCACGTTTGAATTGAATATTTATTTTATTTATTCATTTCAGTGTCTAGACAAGTGTTACCCAATGTGGGGCCCACACCCCACAGGGGGGCAATTTGATTTTTCAGGGAGCAATTCGAAAATTGACTCGTGCAGAGTTTAAGTTAACCATATTTCTATATTGTGGTTCACGAGCATGATACAAGTATAACAGATATAGCAATCTGGATCGCAGTTAACTTCACTCCACTGTCGCGTATACGCCGTGACGTAATACGCGATTTTAGATTCAGTTCTCCATTATATTTTTTGAAAATTTATTTACTGTGTTTGCTTATTTCCTAGTGATTTCTTCCTAAAACCCATCATTTAAATTTCTTTAGTGAACATTTAAATTTTTTCATATTAAAAATTATGTATATGTATATGTTACGTAAGGGTTCCACGACAAAGCGGCTGAGACAAAAGGGTTAAAGTTTAACCCTTTTGTCGCGGCCGCTTTGTCGCGTCACCGTTACGTAGGAGGGGGCATAAGAATTTTAGAAAGGCTAAGATGGGGCATAGCACAAAAAACGTTGAGAAACACTGGTCTAGACCATCAATTATGCTACGTATTTCTAGTAGGAGGCAATAGAGATCGCCCTATCATTCGCATTAATCAGTTTCTGCCTAGAACATGTAGTCCCTATTCTTGGAACTACTAGCATATCCTGTGAGCCCTGTATATCCCTACAATCCTATTTAGTGCTATTTTCGTTCAAGAAGGTTCATATTTACGTGTTCACCTTGCACGTAGTCACTCTTACTCGTGGTTGGGAGACATCGTTGTCTTGACCCCAGAAATGAATTTTCGGATATAGAACCACTGGATGAGGCACGGAAATCACAGTTTGTCGTCGCACATGTACTAGTAGATATTACTATCGCACATCAAGAGGCAACACATCGCTTATGATGAACTCTTTTACCTGTGACCCTTATATTTTTTCAGGTACCATCATAAATTGGACCTGAAACCCCTCGTGATAGTCAAGTGTTTTAATATCCAGACCACAGATTTCACTTAATATAGATATGATAGATACATTGGACTGAATGAATGAATGAATGCTAGTTAGGTTGGATCTTTTTTGCATATATATGTCCATCTGTAATAATGTAATTATATTATACGTACATAAATATGGAGGCATAATTGATATATCTATCTCTGCCACAATGGCGATCCATTTTTATATCAAAGTATGAAGCAATTAAATAGTGGATTCCTCAGATATGTATATGAGATTTGAACAGTGGCGGTATCTGGAAATATTCAATTGGGCTTTTATTTTTTTATCCATTCTCCATGTCTTTCGATGATGATCTTGGCGGATTAAAACAGGCCGTAAAGGGACCCATTTGCTAATTGGTCGAAATACATACATATATACCATCACGTTGTTTCCGTGCTGGATAAGGCAGACATGATCTCAATCAACATGTTTCATCTTCTCCACATCCATAATATTTTCATACAGCTTCCACGATTTCTCAACTTCATACTTTTCCTTCTTTCAAAATATCGTTCACTTTATCCGATCATACTTTCCTTGGTCTTTCTATGCCACCCTATGTATATTTGTTTCTTTAGTTTTTTCTTACTCCTTCCTTCCACATACCCAAACCATCTCAGAGTCCTCTCCTGCATCATACTCAACGCATCAGCCGTAAGTTTACATTAATCTCTAATCACTTTATTCCATATGCTGTCATATTCTTCTTAATATATGCATTTCTATTGCATTTAATTGACTCATTTAAGTAATTTTCCTCGTCCACGTTTCACTCCCACACATTGATAAAGGTACTAAAATACTGTTGTGGGCTATCATTTTATTAGATTTTGATACTGTCCGGTTCGATCATATATGTTTTAGTGCCCTATTGACTGTCCTATCGCTACACGCCGTTCGAAATCCTCGTAATTTTTTCATTATCAGAGAAAATACTAGTTAAATAGAAAAATCGTGAGAAGGGATTGTTGGCATTAATTAATCCCTCCAGGTTGTTCTGTATACTCGTACAACGAAAGCGTAATAAAACACAATACAACCCTATTCATCGCATATTTTTTTAATAATTTATATTAAAAACACTCCATATGTATAATATTAACACCACTGATAATAAAAACAGTACCAATACATCATATTTACCAATAGAATGTAATTAATGATTATTTGATACGCTTCAAGAAATTTTTAAACATCAATATTTTTCTTCCAATATTTACTGCCCGCCGTATTCCAATTAAGGTAAATAAATCGAATACAAACTCACGATCAAAGAATTAATTCCATAACCTTTTTAGCATTTTAACAAATTTCTTAATAAAAATACGTACAATTTTATAAATTACTTGACTGAGACCTTCTGGGTTTGAGTCTAAAAAAACTTAACACCCAAAAATGCAGAAAGATAAGGGCTGCCGGGGAGTTTTCTTTTTTTTGTAAGTTGTCAGTTGCATATTAATTCCATCATCATGTAACAGCATTGGGTATGATGAAATAATTCTTTCTTCTCTATCGCGTGCTCAATGCTGAGCGTTGTGGTCCTCTCGAGTTCGGCACATCGAGTACGAGTATCCATCCCTCCCGGTCCTGGGGCATGCTGAATAGAACACTTAAAGATAATCCTGTGAACTCCTTTATTTGATCAATCAAGATAGGCCCTCACATTACGATGGTAGTTGAGGGCATCATCTTGATGGAAATAAAAGTCCTCCTCCCCCCTTAACTCCTTAAGAATGCTGTGACAAATTCCAACATCAAATCTAAGTAAACGACACGATGTAAAAGTGTGTAAGTATGCATTTTTGGGGCATCTACGAGTATATAGTTTACAAAGCATATCCTTAAAATGAGAACTCTTCTCTCGCTTTATTCCACTCAATTTAAAGTTTCCTCAATTGAATTTCATTTCTCAGAAAATTAATACATAACTTGATTAAAAGTGGTTGCCTTTATTTCTATTGGAGTGGTTTGATCTCAAATGATGACCAACAATGTAAAACAAAACAGGTACTTTATACCATGACTATGTGTTACGAATCTTTTGAAATTTGCATATCCTTTGTTAAGCACACTACACCTTCTTAAAAAATCATTTCAACATGAGCTTCTATTATATTATATTATTTACAATTAACGCATTAACATTGTGGAGGTTTAAAGACATTGTAATTTGTTTTGTCAAACACTGTTTTTTCCTCTTTTTGTAACAGTATAACCCTACTGGTTTCAAGATTTTCAC
This sequence comes from Odontocerum albicorne, assembly GCA_949825065.1. Lineage (NCBI taxonomy): Eukaryota > Metazoa > Arthropoda > Insecta > Trichoptera > Odontoceridae > Odontocerum > Odontocerum albicorne. The sequence goes on along the minus strand of OX463859.1, from coordinate 11,368,905 downwards.
CTTATCATCATCAGCTCCTCTGATGAGGTGAAAGCCTTGAAACCGGTAGGGTTATACCATTACATAAAGTGGAATAAACAGTGTTTGATAAAAAAAAACAAATTACAGTGAGCTTCTATTGTTCGTTTATTTATTTTGACAATTTACATTTCCTTCGACAATTAAAATACGACCTCCGTTGCCTAGTTAGTAAGATGCTTGTCTCCCGACCCAGAGGTTGTGGGTACGGTTCCCGTTGGAACTCAATTTTTTTCTTAAAAGGATCCCTTTTTAAAAGAACTTTATCATCTTTTTGGTTTATTGGAAAATATTGCCACATTGCAATAAGCCCACTGTATACAACGAAAGTGTAATACAATACATTACAATAAAATATAGAAACAAATAGATACCAAAATAATACAGAGTAAAACATAACTAGCATTCTTGATCAACCTTAATGTATTAAAGTGAAGTCTAAGCATTAAAAGAGAGTTATAAAAACAAAATAAATTATGCAGATATAAGTCTACCGTAGAATATCTGATATTTCAATATTTAGCAAAGAAAATAATGCTTGGATAACGTAAAATTAAAAAAATATTGAGAAGATTTGAGCACATTGAGGGAATAAGTTACTCGTATACATGTCTGAAATTAATGGAGAGTGAGGAAGAGTTACACCGTGGAGAGAAAGAAATGAGACAATTGAAGAAATTTTAACTGACGGAAAGATGAATATTAGAAACAGAAGACCAAACATGTAATTATGGACGAGGCGAGGGCTGTGAGCACGGATAGAAAGGTGAAGCGACATTTTCTCTTTGCCTACTCAAAAAAGGGCAATGTGTGATGTTACACATTTAAGAATATGTATAAAGACACTTCATTAAAAATATTTAAAAAAAAACAACTGATTGCGCATGTATCCAATTAATCTAAAAATCCAAAATTCTTACAATCTTGGGACACAAGTAAAAATGTATTGAAAATATTCAAGTTTTCTCTTTTGTAATTTGAATAATTTAGTACTTAAGTTGATTGATTGTATTTGATTTATTTTCATTTCGTGTACGTTTTCTATACATTGGTGATTTCATTCACCATATGTGTTCTGAATTATGTTGATTTTTTTTCAATTGTACATATATTGAATTTTATTTTGTACGAGTATATGTTGTGACTAGTCCACTTACAGTATTAGCTGGGACGGCCAAGGTCTGAGTGAATGTGATGGAATACAAGTAGCCTGAACGAGTGGACTTGTTTTTGCTAAATAATTAGTGTAAGAATTGTTGTCTAGTTATAAGTAGTATGTAGGTGTTAATTATTTCTAAGAAATCATATATTAAGATTGTAAAAAATAAAATAAAATGGCATCTAGGAAAATAAGATTAAGTAAGTTCATAAATTATAACATATAATTAAGATTAGTTAAGTAATTAATGTGTATATAGGTATAGCCTTGACCAATGTTTGTACAATATTTTACTTAGTTCAATATAAAAAAAATATATTGCTTTGATTTGTAAAGGACACTGAAGCTTAACGTCTTCATTGCATCGTTCGAATCTGTGTCTGAGAGATTTTCGTTCGGAGAAGAGTAGAACTTTGAAGATGAGTTTCTTCTGCATCTAATAAATTGATTATTCCAAACCAATCCAATAGGACAGACTATTATGATTGTACAGCACCGGTACAAAGACTGTAAAATGGGTGGATGACTGCCGCTCAATACTCGGAGATTCCGGTTTACTTCTTGTTTTTTCCGGTGAAAAGTAGCAGAGTAAAGAGATTCTCTTTAGCAGGTAGAAGTTGGTTGAAAATAAAACACAGTAGACGTTCCAGAAACTGGGAATATATATTTGAACGAACGAACGAAAACGAGTTCTTTAATTTTTATAACTTTATTAAAACGTGCGCATTTTTCTGCGTCATCGATCTTTTGTCAGTGATTTGAGGGAATACCTTTTCCACTGTTGTGTCATATGTGTGATTGTGTTATTTATATGTGTATACTTATATTAAGTATTTGTGTGATAATCTCTGTTTAATTTATAGGCTCGATGAGCCTTTTTTATCTCTCTTGATTTCTATAATCCGAATTGGATCAACCATAGTTGGGCATGGCGACTACACTCAAAGGGATACGGCAGCTCATGTCAGCGGCCCTGGCGGCGCAGTTCAGGTCAGGCGTCCTCCCGCCCCTCCCGGGGGTCTCAGTGAAGCGACGATGGTGAAGACGGTGGAGATGAGGTGACGATGCTGAAGAAGACGGTGAAGAAGGCGCAAAGCTGTGGCGTGGCTAAATGAGCTTTCTTTGCTCTTTATCAATTACTTCGCTACATGCTCTACCGTCTGAGGGACTGTAGGCTACAAGATCAAAATTTAAGAAGAACTCTGCTAGACCTTTATGGACAATAAATACATATATTTTTATAATATCAGGTGTAGGTGTATAGTGTGGGGATGGGAAGGTGTCGGCTGCGGCCTGTTTGATTGGAGCTTCCCCGCATTCGCATATGTATTGAAGACATATTCGGTGAGAAAACCACAGAAAACTCACCGAGGGAAGTCGAGCTACAGAGGACCTCTGGGCTCTTCCGTTATGCGATATTAACACATTCGGCTTGTTTGTGGAGTGTGAGTGTTGTAGTGCGTATAGTGTAATTCGAAGTCCGAGGCGTTGGCTCGCCCCTCTTGATTTTCGCCTTCAGCCGCGTACCGCCCCACGGTCCCGGTGGCGTGTCGTGTCGCGCCCCGGCCGCTCCTCTGGATCTGAAAAGTTAAACGCTGGGCAGTATCGGGTTGTCTGTGACTTTATAATTTAGCGAATTTGAGTATGTAGCGTGCTAGTTATGAAGGCCCCGTTACGCTTGTCCTCCCTGGCCCTCTCTTGCAACTTGGTCGAGATCTCTCTCCGGTTCCGATCGGCTGAGGATGATGTGATTTGGGAGTCTGTGTTTGTATCTGAAAGGCAGTTCATCCAGTCTCTTGTGACACCCGAGTTTTGCGATGAGCGGGTTTGAGTGCGAGTTTAAATGTATTTTACTGTAAAAGTCTAGTGTCATTTTGTGGCAGTACTCCTTAATGGAGTATTCTTTTGTTCTCTGGTGTAGCTTTTTAAGATTTGCGCCCGGCATTGTCTTATAGATAATTTTAAGTGCTTTGTTTTGTGCCGGCTGGAGTTTATTGTAAATGTAATCTGGAGCGCTGCCCCAGACTGGTGCCGCGTACGTAATTACCGGACGCACTATGAGTTTATACACCAGGAGTTTGTTTTTTCGGGATAAGAAGGAATTTCGGCTGAAGATGGGTCTCAGCGCTGCGAAGGCTACGAATGCTTTCTTTCTGGCTTGTTCAGCGTGGAGCCGCCACGATAGTTTGGAGTCCATATGGACCCCGAGATATTTAACCGATTTACGCCATTCCACAGCGCTGTTTCCCATCCTCAGGAGGGGGAGGCTGCCCACCCTCCGTTTTGTGAACATGACCGCCTCTGTCTTGCCGTCGTTAATCTTTAGGCGCCACTTACGATAGTATTTTGCCAAGGTATCCAAGGCCTTCTGGAGGTAATTACTTGCCCTGACGGGGCAAGCGGATCGCGCGTAACAAGCTGCGTCATCCGCGAAAAGGGCGACGGAGCAATTTTCCGGTACCGGAATATCGTGTGTAAACAGAGTAAACAGGTGCGGTCCGATCAGGCTGCCCTGGGGCACTCCCATTGGGATGTTTCTGGGGGTGGAGAGCCTCCCGCTCACCCGAACGACGAATTGTCGTTCGGATAGGTAGGAGCGGAGAATCCCTATGATGTAAGACGGCGTGCCCGTCTTAATCAGCTTGTGTATTAGCCCGTCGTGCCAGACCGTGTCGAAGGCCTTTTCCAGGTCCAACAGGACCATGCCTGTGTAATAATTCATATTAAATCCCATCGACACGTCCTCGGCCACGCGGGTGAGTTGGTGAACGGTGGAGTGCTGTGTTCTAAATCCGAATTGCTCGTGTTGTAGAGTGTTGTGCTGGGTATGATATGGAGTGTACCTGTTCAGTATCACCTTCTCCAGGACTTTTCCAAGTACCGGGAGGAGGCTTATGGGTCTGTAGCTGGATGGGTTATTTTTGTCCTTGTTCGGCTTGTGTATTGGTATTATTACGGCCATTTTCCACCTGGATGGGAAATGCCCGGTGTGTAGGCACGCGTTAAATATTTTAACTAATTGTATGATTGCGCGTGTCGGAATGTGCTTAATCAGTGTATTGTGTAAATGGTCTAAACCTGGTGCTTTATTATTTTTGAGGGCTTTAATGATTTTTTGTACTTCCGCCGGTGTAGCGAGCGTGTATTCTTGCCGTGCGATGTCTGCGGAGCGAGTGTTGAATTCGTCGAGTGATTCTTGTACTGTGCGGTCTGCGTCTGAGTCACGATAGTGCGATGTTAACGTGTAAGTGTGTTCGTATGCGTCTGCTAGTGCGTTTGCCTTTTCTTCGTGTGATGTGGCAGTATGTGTGGAGGTGATAAGTGGTGGTATGTCTTCGTGTCGCTTTCTTATTCCCTTTGCGATCTTCCAAAGAGTGTCTGCCCCTGGTTTGATGTCCTTTAATTTTGTGTCCCAAGTGGTATTTTTGTGTTCCCTAATGTGTTTTTTGATTTCGTTCCGCAGTGAGTTTAACGCTACTTTATCTACGGGGTGGTGTGTACCTCTGTAGTGTTTCTGAAGCCTGTTCTTTATTTGGATGAGTGTGATGATTTCCGGCGGAAGTTTGGCACGGTGTGGAGTGACATTTTTAAGTGGTATGTAGGTATCACGAGCTTCTTCGATGATGTGCGTTAAGGTGTTTACCGCATCATCTATTTCCTCTGGTGACTTAAAGGTGGATGATGTTAAGTATAGCTGTGTGTTTATGTGCGTCTTGTAGCCCGCCCAGTCCGCACCCTGGTAATCGTACACCGTCCTCGGGGGGCAGGTGATGCGCTCCCCTATGGTGAAGTACACCGGGAGGTGGTCCGATGAAAGTGCATTTATCACTTCCATTCCGGCGACCCCCGCGTGACCCTTTTCGATCACCAGGTCGAGGGTGGACGGCCTTTGCCCCCTCGCTCCGTATCGAGTAGGCTTGTCGGGGTGGTGTAGTGTGTTGTGAGTCGATTCTATGTGATTGAAGAGTGTTTTTCCGTTGCCATTCACATTTCCCTGGCTCCACGAGGAGTGCTTCGCGTTGAGGTCGCCAGCCAGTATGACCCGCGGCCCCATCGCGAATGCCTTCCTCAGATCCCGATTTTCGAGCTTAGCATTCGGCCTGCAATATGCTGCTATGAGTGTTATCGGATTGCTGTCAGTTTCTAGTCTGATCGCAGTCACTTCCAGAGCGATCCAGATGGGATCCGATAAGAGTGTATGTGGTATAGTGTCTCTAATGAGAATCGCCGTGCCTCCTCCCCTGGTAACGCGATCATTTCGGTACAGGGAGTACCCGGGTATTCTCAGGTGTTTGTTTGGATTAAGCAAAGTTTCTGTAATGAATAATATGTCAATGTTTTTCTCACCGATCAGAAGCGTGAGTTCGTCTGCCTTGTTGTAGAGTCCCCTGGCGTTCCAGGTGAGGGCTCTGATTTCCCCGCGGGAGGATGACGCGCTGGTCGGGGCCCCCATCCTAGCCATTGAGCTGTTCCATTAGTTCGACGATGAGAAACGCCTTCTCAATTTTGTCCCTGCATTGTGCCAGCCTCGGCCCCATCTGCATGAGCAGACGAACGATCTGGGCCAGCTCAGCCATCTCGCCGCCCATGTGGTGCGGTCCAGCGGGTTCAGGAGTCGGCAGCAGCGGTGGTCGGCGACCGTTCCTTGGATCTCTCGGGTGGGCGTAGTTTTCACGCTGCGCGTTCTGATGTTGGGTATTCGCGTGTTGCGCGGCTTCGTGAGCGTTTGCGCCAGCGATAGGCTGCGAAGCGCGGGCGTTCCGCGCGGCGGCCTGGTTAATTTGGGTGGGGAGCGTCTTCCCCGCGCCCGTCACGACGCCGCTCCATGAGCGACCCGGTGTCACACGCGGTGCCATCCGGCGGGCGATTGATTCCGCGTACGCTTGCCTTGTCGGGCATTTCGAATAATTTGCGGGATGGTTTCCACCGCAATTTGCGCACGTGGCCGGTGTCTCCTTTGTCTTGGGACACTCGGCTGTCAGGTGGAACTCGGTGCACTTGACGCATCGGGCTCGATGGTGACAGTTCGATGAAGCGTGCCCCAGTGACTGGCACCGGAAGCACTGCGTACCGAGACCTTTCTTGGGTCGGTATTTAACGAGGGTCACTCTGCAGTAGCAGAGGAACCTCAGAGTCACCTTGAGCTTACCCATGTCGGTAACCTTCCCAAAATGGGCAAGGTACATGGGCGCGCCTGTCTTGGTCGTCATTTTGACGACTTTTTGCGCAGGGAATCCCTGCGCGGCGAGATCGGCGGCGATCTCTTCCGTGGGAATATCTGGTAGTCCCCGGATTACTGACCTTTTGGTCTTCTCGTCCACCTTGGTGAACGTGTGGAACTCTTTTTCCTTGGTATCGAGTCCCTTTACGAGGGCGTCGTGATCCTCGACGGAATGAACCGTGATTTTCGCGGTCCCCTTCCCGGTGTATTTCACCTCAAATTGGCCTTTCGCGTTCTCACGGATCAGGCCAATTAGATTTCCGTGGGTTAACTCGCCGAGAGTGATAACCACCGGCGGTATTTTCGATTTAGAGTATACCCTGCGCGCTACGCAGGGTGCCTCTTCCGTTACCTCCCGGAGGCACGCGTACTTGTTTGACTGGACCACGTCGTCGGGTCCGGCATCCTGCCGTCTTTTGGCAGGTGCCCGCGGAGTCTCCCATTTTTGCGCCACGGGCCCCGCGGGAGTCCGTGGCACAAGAACACCGTTTACCAAATCGCAAACGATCCCGTCTTGCATCATAAGCGTCTTTTCGCGCCGTCCGCAGTCGAAACACCCGCACTCCCGGCACTAGCACTGATCACAATTAGCGTTCGATTCGCTCTCACTGTTAAAATTGTTTATAATCACTGAATGATGTAATTTTTCATTCCTTATGTGCAGCCCATCGCTCATCGTAAGCCCCTTTATTCACCCGTGTATGCCGTCATGGCTTGCTCGATACTATGTATATCGCGCGTTCCTCGCTTGCATGGGCCATCTAACTTTTTATAGTGACTATTACGAAGGCCACGTATAAGAAACATTTCATTACAATAGGTACGCAGCAATTACAAATAAATAATATATTTTAGGTGACGCTTAAGTCCGATACAATGATCGAGTTTTTGTTATGACCAGTCCTGTAGTGAAAAATAATGTATCTCGTAGTGCTAGAGATATGAGTGGTATGCGCAGCTTTAGGAAGCAATTGAATACAACCCTTTTTGGGAGATTTTATCAAAATTTATGATTGTACATGAGTACTACACTACACCTAACATAAAGCCACGTGTGGTACTAACATATATCGGAAGATCTACTAAGTTATGATTGTACATGAGCACTACACTACACCTAACATAAAGCCACGTGTGGTACTAACATATATCGGAAGATCTACTAAGTTATGATTGTACATGAGCACTACACTACACCTAACATAAAGCCACGTGTGGTACTAAAATATATCGGAAGATCTACTAAGTTATGATTGTACATGAGCATTACACTACACCTAACATAAAGCCACGTGTGGTACTAACATATATCGGAAGATCTACTAAGTTATGATTGTACATGAGTACTACACTACACCTAACATAAAGCCACGTGTGGTACTAACATATATCGGAAGATCTACTAAGTTATGATTGTACATGAGCACTACACTACACCTAACATAAAGCCACGTGTGGTACTAAAATATATCGGAAGATCTACTAAGTTATGATTGTACATGAGCACTACACTACACCTAACATAAAGCCACGTGTGGTACTAACATATATCGGAAGATCTACTAAGTTATGATTGTACATGAGCACTACACTACACCTAACATAAAGCCACGTGTGGTACTAACATATATCGGAAGATCTACTAAGTTATGATTGTACATGAGCACTACACTACACCTAACATAAAGCCACGTGTGGTACTAACATATATCGGAAGATCTACTAAGTTATGATTGTACATGAGCACTACACTACACCTAACATAAAGCCACGTGTGGTACTAACATATATCGGAAGATCTACTAAGTTATGATTGTACATGAGCACTACACTACACCTAACATAAAGCCACGTGTGGTACTAACATATATCGGAAGATCTACTATACTAACTTATGATTGTACACGAGCACTACACTACACCTAACATAAAGCCACGTGTGGTACAAACATACTATATATCGGAAGATCTACTAAGATTGTTTTTTAGTTCATCTTCTCTAGGTAAGTTTTTAGCGGTTTTCTTATCAATCATGCTTTTCTTAACAAAATATGTTATGTATATGTGGATAAGTGCCTAATCTAATGGCCACATCTACCTTATTTTTGTCCTAACACTCAAGGAAAATATATTTTTAATCTATTAATAAAAAATGGGTCTGTGTCCTGAGTAAGAACACCATTGAGGAACGTTTGTTTTCTAAACGGCGCTATATAAATTGTAATTTTGTAATAATAATAATTAATTATTAATAATAAGTATATTTTTAATAAATATATAAATCAAACGATGAATTCAATAAAACTAACCCAATAATAAAAAAAACGACTATGTGTATTCAATTGTTTATATTAAACATGAACTTTCTATGATCATAATTCACTGTCACCCGTTGTCTATGCACTTCATGATAGAGGTCTTTCCTTTCTATTTTATACCGTCCTCTGACAGCCTTTGAACTTCTGATGGTCGCTAGGAAACCATTGAATTGACAGTGCTTGTTCACTATTGATTTATCATCCTTGCAAAATGATCAGCTTGTTGCCATATCATTCCCTTGAATCGAACCATTATATCGTCATTAAGTTAACTTAAGTCTTCTTCTGTTTTGTATAATTATGCTTTTCTTAATCAAATCAATCCAATAAGGTCAACTCTCTTCTTCTCAGAGTACAATATGACAAAATATGGAAGTGTGGTCAGCCAGTCCTGAATGCCAAGTTGTTGGATGATGGATAAATGGTGCGTCGTCCAAGGTATCCTCAGCATGTGTCTCCAGCATCATATCTCGAGTGCGTCCACCTTTATTCTCATTTTCACCCTCAGTGAGGTATCTTCTTCATATAAACATACATAAATATAATAGTCCAACAAAACCGGACTGCAACCGTTCGTTTGATTTCAAAATTCTTCGCAACATCGTTTTCCAGTTTATTTTTGTTTTGTCAAAATTTCGACCTATTTTTATTTTCTTTCTTTGGGTTCGCAGTAAGTCTGGGATTATCTGTGCATACAAATACATACAAATTTATATTTTAACAACTCATCTAATGTATACATTATAAATGTGAACTAACTGAATTTTAATTTCCTACAAGTCATTTTATTTTTAATAATCTTTTAACTAGATAACAATTTTTCCACTTAATTATTTTGCACGTACATACGAGTATATACCCACTCGTTTAAGCTTCTTGTATTCCATCACATTCATTCAGACCTTGGTTCTCCCATCAAATAGTGGACTAGTCAGGCAACAGATGATACTTCGGAAGCTTAGGTTTATAATGGAAAGATAGGTCGGACTTACTCTAGTAAGCCTCCAGGTAGCGATTAGAGGATTGCTGTGGTGCTATTGGCTTTTATAGAACTTCATGGTCCAAGCAATGATGTGGTGTTGGAAATATTACAATAAATTATTTTTGTTGTTGTTTTTTTGTATCAAAAAGATCATTTGATCGTTGATTTAAAATTCAGTAGTTAAAATATTATATCAGTAGTATAAACTATGTTAACTTCAAATTAAAAATGTTTATGTATCCTATTTATAAACGAACAATTTGTATTTTTTTATTTGCAATGCTCAGGTCTAATTCGTTCTGATACAGATCAAAAAATTGATACCTTTGCTTCCATCTCAATCTATCGTATCGTCTTAATCTTGGCATTTAATCCATTCAATTACTAACCATTAATTATCATTTAAAAAATCAATATATTCCACCACTTAGTTAATTTATTCCTACCGAAACATCTTTATATTCGTAATTCCGGGTTAAAATGACCCTCTTAATGCCCATAGTAATTTCTAAATTAACCACAGCACCCATTTATCATTTTGATCTTAATAGAGATACTCCGGTGGTCCGAAAGGGTTTTTTTCTACGTACAGGCATACCTTGATTTCGGTGTCTTTTACTTCTAATATTTAAAGTTTTTTTAGTGATGAAGTTAATACAAATATCCACCAATAACAATACAAAATAAATCAGTGGTATTTGTTATGAAATATTTAAATACAATAACTAATGAAACTGGGAAATTTTTAATTTCTTCGGTATTTTGTCAGTTCACCAAAGAGGAAATTTCTTGGAAGTTTGTATTTAGGCATACAAGCTATGTGTCAAAATCAAAAGTGAACACGGGACAACAAGATCTCGATGTTACCGCAGTTTGATCTTCTCAAAACTTCATATTTTGATACCCTGTGATTCAAGCACTTACATCAATTTAAGTAAAAATAGTTTTTGCCAATTGATGTTCCAATAAGTTTGCCATTTTGTATTGTATATAATGCAAATGCCATTATTTTTAATTTCCAGAATAACTTAGCTACCGATTAGAAAAAAAACATTAAGAACTGTAATTTGTTTTATCAAACGCTATTTATTTCACTTTATATAACGGTTTAACCCTATCGGTTTCAAAATGTTTACCTCATTATCAGAGTCTTGTTAGTGGACCTATGATGGTTAAATGTAAATCTTAAAACTGGTAGCATTATACCGTTAAATAAACAGTGTTTGATTAAACAAATTACAATGTCTTTAAACCTCCACAATGTTAATGCCTTAACTATAAAACAATTCACATTACGCTTATATCATTTATAGTTAAAACATTAACATTGTGCAGGCTTAAAGACATTGTAATTTGTTATATCAAACACAATTTATTCCACTTTATGTAACGGTATAATCTTACCGTTTTCCGAGTCTTGTTTGTGCTCTTCTGATAATAAGGTGAAAACCTTGAAACCGGTAGGGTTATACCGTTACATAAAGTGGAATAAACACTGTTTGATAAAATGAATTGCAATTTATATTATAGATTGATGGGAAATAGGGGAATGCCTGTAGTTTTTTTTTGTTACACTAATAACACTACAAAATATGTTAACTATCGCATCTACATTTGTATATATTAGAATAACAAGCAGAATCAGATGGAATTCTGAATAGATTGACTGAAAGGTGCGGTTTTAACGGCGTTCAACTGAAATGTTTTAATCGATCGCGATGCTCTCGTCTGATTAAGAATTACAAGGTTCTATAGCTCGATTGAAATATAAAAACATTAATTAGTTTAGTTAAAAATTAATTTGTTTGCCTTGAAACATTACTTCATTAACACGATTATTTGACGAAGTTTAATACACTCTCTTCCGCCAGTAGGTTTCGAGTTTGATAACTTATTACAATATAAATCAGGAGGATTATACAATGAGGTGTGATAAAAAGTGTTTGCGATGTATTTATTACCTTCATGGAGTAGAATTAAAAATTAAATCGTGAAGTTAGCAATATTGAAATATGTCTACTAAAAAGTTTGAAGATGAATGTAGCGAAATCAAAGATTATGGTTACAGAAAGAGGTGTGGATAAAATATTAAGTGATGTATGGATTAACTGAGAGAAACTAAATTAGGTTGAGGTTTTATATTTATGTGTGTGATGGGCGAGTTTAACGTGACATTAAAAAAACGGTAACGATAGAGAACTAGGTAAATGGAACACTTAATGTTATATCCAATTGCGCTATATCAAAAGCAGCACAAATGACATATTATATAATAGTATGTCGGTGCCTACCTTGAAGTATCGAAGAGAAACTTGTACTTGGAACAAACATAAGATGAATGCTGTGGAGACACGTGCAATAAGAACATTTTTTAGAATGTCAATTTCTGAATAAATATGGGAAGGAGATATCATAAATGAAAGTGTGGATAAAATGCATCTTTTAAATGCGTTGAAGAAAGAAGCTTCAAGATGGTTTGTACATGTGAAGAGAATGAACGACGGAAGAATGACTAAATGAGAATACAAAATTGAATAGCAAGGTGTGTGTCGATGAGGTAGACCTATACAAACGTGGCCTAGTTAAGTGGACCTGGATTGGAAAGAAAATGAAGTGACAGTGATGGATAACAGAATGTTTGGCATGGCGAGAAGCGTGAATGTAGAGAAGGCGAAAGTTCTGTCCTTTCTACCTACCCTGCAAGGAATACGACGTGATGATACGTATGTTTATGTCAATGTCATTTCTGCCCATGCCCCTTCCTTGAATGCAGCTGCTGAATCTAGAAGTCCATTGACCAACTTGAAAATGTGCTGAAGAAAATTTCTAGCTATCAAATTTAACTTTTTGATAATCCAAATTCCCCCTTGCAATTAAAATTCAACCTTTTGCAAATCAAATTCAACCTTTAGCAAATCAAATTCAACCTTTTGCAAATCAAATTCAACCTTTTGCAAATCAAATTCAACCTATTGCAAATCAAATTCAACCTTTTGTCAATTAAATTCACCCTTTTGTTAACAAATTCAAAAAATTATAATACAAAGATGTACATACAATCAGTACTGTTACGACTGTTATCTAAAGAGATTGTTACAATTATCACATGAATATCGACAAATATAAAATGACCATCAGCTGCTGCAGGAGAACCATTATAGAATAAGTCATTAATTATCTACGTATGTCAGTTTTTGCATACATAATTATGATGAATATTTAATAACTATATATTAAATAAATACTTGTATGCACATCTATGGATCATAACATTTTTAATTTGTTAACAAAAGGTTGAATTTGATTTGCAAAATGTTAAATTTGATTTGCAACATGTAAAATTTCATTTGCAAAAGATTGAATTTGATTTGCAAAAGGGTGAATGGGTTTGCAAAAAGTTGAATTCGAAATGTAAATCTGTATTATTCTACCTCGCGGCTTGAATGCTAGACATGGTTAAGTTAAGATACTGATATCTGCCAGCCAGTACGTATAAATGGCATGCGAAAAATGAACACCGACGACGAACTGATGCTTTCGAAATGTGCTGAATAAATTGTCATAATAAGCAACGCGTAATTTCCAGTAAACGACAATTTTGAGGGAATATGACATCATTCTAGATCTGGTTACTGGTATACCATGAAATATATTCAAGTTAGAAGAGGTGACCTTAAATATGTGACAATCACTGAAGAGAGGTATATATACATCGAATGATGGCCGGATGAGTGATACAAAAAAATTCTCCGAAACCGAAAAATATAGACTCAGAGATGCGACAATAACTTAGAATCAGAGATGCGACAATAAGATCAAACTAACCATCATAACCAACCAGATCAAAGACTCAGAGATGCGACAATAAGATCAAACTAACCTTTATGTTCCGTCGGATAGGAGTAGACTTTTGAGGCCGATTTCATTTTCATCTAATATGTTGAGTAATTCAATAGTAGATCCAATGTCTCCCTCTATACTAGATTGCGACCGAGAACTTGCTTTATTTACTTTTGTCTGGTTGGTTGGAAGAGATTGCCACCTTGTAATAAACCCGTCAGATGGTATTTACAATGAAGTATCCATAAATAAATTACATTAAGAAAATGTTTTAAGTAACTTTAAAAATAATATGAGTTTACACAAACTAAGGCACTAGCATTTTAAATAATACAATTATGTATATATTTAAAAATGTCAAAGAATAATTTGCCAACCCTAATTTCATACATAAGAGTCGAACCCTTGATTTTGATTCATAAAAAACATAAACTCAACCGCCAATTCATATACTCGTGCAAACCCAACCGCCAATACATGTGTATTTAAAAATATAATTTGCATTTTTACGACTTCTTTCTTACACTGCGTAATTATGAATGTATATAAAAACCCAATCCACAATTTACCTGTGGAAAGACACATGTTTTCAAACCCAGGGGTTACGGGTCTGATTTCCATTGCTTCAAATATTTTACACATACTATACATTAATACGTACCATCATGCCGCTTTCCTCCTGGTGCGAGAAGACTTTCCCATCTTAAATCACGCATTTCGTTTCTTTCAAATCCATACACCTTCTCGTATTAACCTTACGTTTTCTCTTACTTCTAAATTTTCTTTGTTTCAAAATATCCTTCCCTTGATCCAATTATACTTTATTTGGTCTTCCTGTAACACTCCTTCCACTGACATTAACACAGTATATTTGTTTGTTAGTATTTGTAATTTATTTTTATCAACCACTGTTTAGTCCACTTTTTTGTGACGGTATAACCCTACCGGTTTCAAGGCTTTCACCTCATCTTCAGGGGAGCGCAAACGAGACTTGTTTGCGCTCCCCTGAAGATGAGGTGAAAGCCTTGAAACCGGTAGGGTTATACCGTCACAAAAAAGTGAAATAAACAGTGTTTGATAAAAATAAATTACAATGTTTTTAAACCTCCACAACGTTAATGCCTTAACTATAAACAACATATTTGTTTGTTAGTATATTCATTCATTCGTCCCACGTACCCAAATCATCTCAGAATGTTCTTCATCTTATTCAACACACCAGATTCATCTTAAGTCCACATTTTTATCTTTATTCCGTATACTATCATACATTGTCACACTACGTATTTTAAGTGCATGTATTCGTACAATATTTATTCAGCTCTTTTTAATCTTTTTTCACGTCCACATCCCATATATCAAACATTAAAAAAAAACTCAGTTTCACTATAGATTTCCCTTACGAGCCTCGTTAAAATCTTTTTAGTAAGTTGGAAAAAATCGTCTTCTTCTGTGTGTTAATGATGAGGAACGTGATCCACACTAAAATTTCTATAAGTTTTCCATATTCTTCTTGAGTCCTCACTGCATTTCGTTGTTCAAAGAGCTATTGGACTCTAGATCTGATCGCTCCAGCTCTACTCCTGTGACTTTTCACATTGTCAGTGCCCATGAGTATCTCCATGCTCACGTTGCGTGAAATGTGATCGAAGAACTGAAAAATAAATAAAATAAAAGGACAATTTACATAACGCCGTTTAGAGAGCAAACTATTTTCAAGGGCGTTCTATAACACTTTCGTTGTATACAGTACAACCTAGAAGGATTTTTACCACGTGAGATTTTTTACAACTACCCACTAAGATTAAAAGTAGTACTGAGAGGTTTAAGCAACTGAATAACTCCCAGATATCCCCCATCTTCCAGGCTGAAACCCATTCCCAGTTTCATAAAAACCACTAAATCTCCGGAATAATCACCTGCTGTTATTATTCGAGTACATTCGGCTCCACGTATTTGATAATTTTATTTTTGATGTAATATACTTATAACATAATGTTTGTGTTACCGCTGTCTTCATTTGAATAATTTTTTTTATAATGATGAACAAAATTAAATTTTTTGTAAAGGTGCGACCGTTTAAAACAAATTTATAAAAAAGTTAAAGGACTTTTATCAAATAACACATTTTTGTCTTTCTTCGGGAAACAAGCACTTAACTCTAAGTCAAGCGTTATACCATCAAGTTCATGGAGGTTGAGAAGGATAAATGAATACATGTCTCTATTTAAAACATATTATTGAGGCACAAAAAACAGGGTTACTACAACCATCTGCCAAGCGCCAAACCAGATCTCTTCATTATGTCGAGTCGGTATTGTCGCAGGACAACAGCAGCTCGCACTTCCCCTCGAGGGGAAAGGCAAAGAGGCTTTGTGTTGTCAAAGAAGCGGTATACATCATTGGCTTTTCACGCCCTTCCATACCGATTATCGGGGATGTTACCTTAATGTCATTAAAACAGGGTTGTCAAAAATATTTTTTTTAAATTTTCATTATGTATTTTTATCCATTGTGATCTAATACGATTATCAATCTTCCTATGGATAAAATACACCTTTATATGTATTGGTTTCTTGAGTGCAAAATGTTGTACTTTAGCAAGCACACACAGATACATCCCAAAATTCCAAAAAGATTAAACTTCAAAGATGATTGGCAGGTTCAATTTCTCACATCCTCTCGTTAAGCATGTTTTGTACAGCGCTTTTTTGTCTTGCTTAATAGCGCAACAATAATTTACGATAAGCAGTTCGAGGCAAGTATATAGGAATCTATAAAAAGCTATCCATAGAGAACGAAAAAAAAAAACTTTTCAAGATTATATGGACATTTAAAACTAACGAGAGATGAACAATTGACAAAATAAATTGAGAATTAAAACGCGAATTAAAAAAAAAAGGCCTAGATATTTGAGGTCGAATCAAGTCAAAAAAAATACAGAAAGACGGAAATATATAATAAAATTGAATTCACAAACATTCATACTAATTAAATAAATAAAAAATCATGTTTTACATAAAACATAAATATCGGTTCATCCCTTAAAACTTCCCAATCAATTTCCGATTTCCCCTTATTTGTAGTGATTCCGCCACCCCATTGTGGTCCTCCTAATATAAGTCAATGGGGCTATAGAGTATGGTGTAAAGGTACCCAAATGTAGGCCTCCAGTGACAATGGGGGCGAGGAGAGAATATCCCATTGTGGTAACTGCCATG
Organism: Odontocerum albicorne; assembly: GCA_949825065.1. Lineage (NCBI taxonomy): Eukaryota > Metazoa > Arthropoda > Insecta > Trichoptera > Odontoceridae > Odontocerum > Odontocerum albicorne. The sequence goes on along the minus strand of OX463859.1, from coordinate 11,352,146 downwards.
GATGTTATGCGCCGTAACTACTAACAAAATAGCTTTTAAATAAGTTAGTAACTTGGATATACTTAATCGATGTACAGTAACTCATAGAAGTTGCATATTAAAAAAAACATGGACACTGTAATGAAAGGTTTCCTTACTTATTACGTGTGTATATAACATTTTAATTTTTTTATTTATTTATACATGATTTAAAATTTCATAAAAATATAATTTATAGAAAAACAGCAGGTAAATATGGAAAAAAAAACAGGTAAATATGGAAAAATAACGGGTGAATATGGAACAACAACAGATTTTTATGGAAAAACCACAGATAAATATGGAAACATAACAGGTAAACATATAAAAAACAACAGGTACAGGGATCTCGGGTTGTTATCTTTCCTTTGTCGCATTTGCAGTAGCCTGTATCTTACTGAGGACATATGACGTGTAAAAATAAGTCAATGTTTTTTTTCTTCGATTGTTGATTATACAATACCCCGTTGCAAACTTCACGATATTATTTTAGTACCATCTTCGATGTAAAGGAGTGAAACGTGGACGTGGAAAAATAATAAAAAAGACGAGTAAACGCTGTAAAAATGCGTACTTTTTGGGTAATAAAAGGAGGGTGACAATGTATGACAGAATATGGAATGAAGGGATTAGTGATGAATGTTCACTTAAGACTGATGTGTTGAGTATGATGAATAAGAACACTCTGAGATGGTTTGGGCACGTGGAATGAATAAAACGGTAGAAGAAAACCAAAAAAGCGTGGTTGGATCAAGTGAATGAAGCGAAAGTAAGAGAAACGAAAGATGTATGAAAATGTTCATGGATATGGAAGAGAGGAAATATGTGTGTCGAGATAGGAAAGTTTGGCATTCAGCCCTCTACCAGCCCCCCAGGAAAATGTCATAATTGTATGTATTTGCATCATCATTATTAATGTTCAAAAACGAACAAATAACCAACGTTACCTTACTTTCACCCTGTATAATTCCATCTCACCCTCTCGTTTGATCTAAATGTCATAATTAGGAGCAATTGTGGTGACTGAGTAGATTCGATAACGCGTGACCAATCGTCCCCAAATCTGTACGGTATGTGGCCGTACTCGGTATCCTTGCAGGATCAGGATGAGGAAGCATAAAGTACCTACCGTCCCATAGATATTAAAGGATCATTACTTAATTAACGTATATCTTTATATACCGATCTCATCTCGATACTTCGATGACTAGACGAGAAAAAGTTAATAACTGAAAATGCGAGTTCTTGACTTGGTGTTTCTTTTATTGATCTCACGGTATATAAAATAGTTCGTTGCTTTGTTGGTAAAACGCCTGTTTTACAACTTGAAGGTAACAGGTTCAATACCCGTTGATACCCAATTGCTTTTACAAAAGGGTATCAGTGCACTTTTCATTTCAGGTCTCTTAAACGTAAAAAACTCGATTCACTTTCAAAGCATGGAGTGTCTCTTAGATCTAGTGACGGCAGAATCCTTTCAATACACATCACAGATAATCTTTTACAGTTCACTTAGTCCAACTTTTACAGTTCACTCAGTTCAAATATACACATCACAGATAATCTTTTACAGTTCACTCAGTCCAACTTTTACAGTTCACTCAGTACAACTTTTACAGTTCACTCAGTTCAAATATACACATCACAGATAATCTTTTACCGTTCACTTAGTTCAAATATACACATCACAGATAATCTTTTACAGTTCACTCAGTCCAACTTTTACAGTTCACTCAGTTCAAATATACACATCACAGATAATCTTTTAAAGTTCACTCAGTCCAACTTTTACAGTTCACTCAGTTCAAATATACACATCACAGATAATCTTTTACAATTCACTCATTCCAACTTAAGAACAATCTTCCTGGCTCAATCATATGTGTTACATCCTAATCGATATTTAAGAATAAACCAAAGAAGCATTATTTATCTCAAAATATTCCTCGTCCTTGACTATCGTACAATTCCCATCCTAATCGCTTTTTTCCTTCAAATTTATATTTTATTTAAACTTTTGTTAGTTTTTCTCAAATATTGTTTTCATACACTTCGTTAAAGATACGGTAATTGATACCAATGAAAATTATAAAAGATGAGTTGATTGGTTGGAAGTGGCTTTAAAGTAATAAATTCAACAGATGTGTTTACATGAAATCGTAAAATTATAATAAATTATTTACGAGTTTATTATTTAGATATAACACAGGTAGATTTATTTTAGGTGCACTAGACGAAATTATGTACCGCTAGTAGATTTTTACAAGCATTAGACAAAAGTGACTTGTCACGTATGTTTATTATTTAGATACACCACAAGTAGGTTTATTGTAGAAGCATTAGTTTATCATTTAGATGTACCGCTAGTAGATTTATTTTAGATACATTAGACAGAACATGGTACGTATGTTTATGTTTATTATTTAGATATACCACAAGTAGGTTTATTGTAGAAGTTTATTGTTTAGATGTACCGCTAGTAGATTTATTTTAGATGCATTAGACAGAACATGGTACGTATGTTTATGTTTATTATTTAGATACACCACAAGTAGGTTTATTGTAGAAGTTTATTGTTTAGATGTACCGCTAGTAGATTTATTTTAGATGCATTAGATAGAACATGGTACGTATGTTTATGTTTATTATTTAGATATACCACAAGTAGGTTTATTGTAGAAGCATTGGTTTATTATTTAGATGTACCGCTAGTAGATTTATTCTAGAAGCATTGGATAAAATTGACATGGTACGTACTCATATGTTTTATGTCTATTATTTAGATATACTACAAGTCAGTTTATTGTAGAAGCATTGGTTTATTATTTAGATGTACCACTAGTAGAATTATTCTAGAAGCATTTGATAAAAGTGACATGATACGTATTCATATGTTTTATGTTTATTATTTAGATATACTATAAGTAAGTTTATTGTAGAAGCATTGGTTTAATATTTAGATGTACCGCTAGTAGATTTATTCTAGAAGCATTGGATTAATATGACATGGTACGTACTCATATGTTTTATGTTTATTATTTAGATATATAGTACTACAAGTAGATTTATTGTAGAAGCATTGGTTTATTATTTAGATGTACCGCTAGTAGATTTATTCTAGAAACATTGGATTAAAGTGACATGGTACGTTCTCATATATTTTATGTTTATTATTTAGATATACTACAAGTAGGTTTTTTGTAGAAGCATTGGTTTATTATTTAGATGTACCGCTAGTAGATTTATTCTAGATGCATTGGATAAAAGTGACATGGTACGTACTCATATGTTTTATGTTTATTATTTAGATATACTACAAGTAGGTTTATTGTAAAAGCATTGGTTTATTATTTAGATGTACCGCTAGTAGATTTATTCTAGAAGCATTGGATAAAAGGTTACATGGTACGTACTCATATGTTTTATGTTTATTATTTAGATATACTACAAAAAATATTATTATGTTGCACTTTCATTGCATATTACATCATGTCGAGTTTACTGAAATGTAGTAATCTCTTCTAACCAATTAGAAAACATTAAGAAGGCCTTAAGTGAAAATAAGATTGGAATCCTTTTTAAAAATATGAGTACGATTGGAAATCGAACCTACGAAATCAAACAATGTAATGGTTGGTTGTAAGATATAATTTTTTTGAAATGACCCTGCAATATTGTACAACAAACAGTAATATATTTTAGTAAATAATTAAATATGAAAAGGTGGTATGGAATGAAAGAAGATTGAGACTTTATTTTTGCACCTAAGTGGATCGAACCCAAAGCCCTCAGGTTGGAAGACAAGCGTTATGCCATTTTTTTTGAGTTTATTTAAAGTTGTAAATAATACAAACGAATATCAAGAAAATGTAAGTTAATAAACTTTACGACTTCTTTATACTGTGAAATATTTTATATATACTGTGAAATATAATATAAAAAAATATTGTCTCATCAAGAGAAGGAAGCACGATCCAAAATGCGTGGACTGACGTGTCGTCCTTGTATTTCCTCTTAATATTCATTTTTTGTCATTTTGTAAATATAAAATATAATGAATTTAACCAGGGATTGACAAACTATTAAACACTTATTTATTTCATATTCAATTACATTCGATAATGACCATTGATAATTAATACAAAGCACAATTAAAACTCAAAGAGCGAATATGATAAATACAGAAATACAAGATGCTTTAAAATAATACAAAAATATCAAAACACTAATATGATTCATATAATATGATGTTAAAAATTATAACATAGCACTACAACACAATATGCCTAATCCAGTGGACCCAGAGTCGTATGCCGTGCAAGAAAAAAACCAGCATATACTTCATTAACATATTTCAATGAGTCAAGACTTTGACAATCAAAAATATGAATGACGCCTTCATGTATCTTGACCAATTTGTGACTATCATGGAAGAATGTGTTCCCAATGAAGAACGTATATCTCAAGTACGTAGGGCGATTGAGAAAGACACAGCATGTTATAGAACTCTTTATCAAGAAAAGAATAAAAGGGTGGTATTCAACTAACTCTTGACAAGTTTATAAAGAAAACGCCTGAAAGCACTTAAACACGTCTCGTTAACTTAATTATATACGAGTTTATTGATAAATAAATATTTTTAATATATTATTGATAAATAAATATTTTAAAATAACTTTTTTGATGTTTTTTTTTACATCCCTCTACTATCGAACATTCGCACACATTTTCAGGAACCAATTATGTGCGAAAGTCGAGGGCCACCTGCACAAAAATATATTCTGTCTAGTGAAAGGCTGCCGCAGAATAATCCCAGCAATCGTCTGGAATGAAATATTCTTGCCTTCGGAACCTTAGGTTGGATCTATCAAGAATGTGTGTTTGCTGAAGCGCAACACCTTGCACACAATAACATGAACAGGTGTCTTCCATAAACAAGATGGCTGATAACTATATTCTATAATAAAAGATAACCTATTGCATCTTACCATTAAAGATAAATATAATCTTTTTAAGTCGCTTTTAAAGAAATCCAATGAGAGTGCAAGTTTTTCAGTGGCTGGTAGGTGGTTCCCGAATCTAACGACATACATTAAAGAATGACGTGATGATGGAATAGCTATTAAAATGGAGTTAAGCCTTCTGATATGAAGAATTTGTTTCCGGAAGTTACGAATAGAAGACCTTCGTGGCCTAGTAGGTAAGATGCCTGTCTACCAGTCCGGAGGTTACGGGTTCAAATCTCCCTGGAATCCAGATTTTTTAAAAAGTATTCCAGTCTGATTTTCACTTAAGGCCTCTTTAACATCTTTCTGGTTGGTTGGAACAGATTGCCACATGGCAATAAGCCCACCAGGTTGTACTTTATACAACGACAGTGTAATACAATACAATTGAATGAAATAGCTTCGGGCTTATCTATCATGTATCATTGATGTCCAGAAAAATATTTGTCAACAATTGTGTATTATATTTCTTTTATAGATAAGGCATTAAACATTGGTTTAAATACATTGTAAATTGTTTTATCAAACATTTTTTATTCCACTTTCTGTAACGGTTTGTGCTCCCCTGATGATAAGGTGAAAGCCTTGAAACCGGTAGGGTTATACCGTTACATAAAGTGGAATAAACAGTGTTTAATAAATTACAAATTATGTGTATTGAATATGCAAATATGAACGCCGGTAAAAAATATGCACAGTCAAAATAATATTATTCATGTGTCATACAAATTAATATTCTGAAAAAAAAAGTTTTTTAACACTTTTATTTCTATATTCTGAATATTGAAATGTTATTTTATGGTCGTATGAATTTCGTTATATTTGGCTTGAATTTCGTTATATTTATTTTTTCTATTAACTTTGACAAACTCTGATTTAACCGACCATGAGATGCTCAAAATACCATTCTCAATTTAAGCATTAACAACCATTTAAGTCAAAATTAGTTTTTGAGTGAGAAAATAATGTTTTTGTAGTCAGAAGATCTACCTGGGAGCAATTTTGGCAGAAAGGCAATTGACAGTAATGCGCGGAACTAATGTAGTCAGGACCGCCAAGATGTTGGCCAAAGTGAATACAACACCAGGTGAAGAATGGGCAGAGTACTCCATCATCATTAGCAGCAGTGAGATGGCTGAAGGTAAAGTGGCAGATGGTTATAGAATGACATTGATGTCACCTTGAAAAATGGATAAAGAGGGATATATGTATTATATTTTTTATGCAAACCGTATTATAAACCCAAATCATTTCTCTTTGCGTTTGTTAAGATTTTTATACATGCATTGGGTTAGACTGCTTCTATTTAACCTGGGTGTTTCGAGTTCGTTTGAGACGATCATTACGATCGAAGTGGATTAGTGGTAAAACAATTTATTTCCTCCCTAGATTGTAGAATTGCAGTGAGACTCTGGAATCAGTTAAACACCAATGTTAGTCGACTCGCTCCATCCTTGGCATACTTTAAGAAGCGACTGAAAAAACTCTTTATTACTGGTCAATAATATAACGTGTTTTATCCAGATTTTTCGTTCCTGTCCATCATCCCTTCCTTTTCCTTTGATTTATGATATCTCACTTTATATGAAAAGGAATGTTCAGTGATTGTAGGGCTTTGTGGGGTTTATGGGCGTGTGCTCACGTACATCGATTTTGTGGGGATGGATAGTCATTTGAATATTATTTGCGACCATGTAACTTACGAGTACTTCATTTACTTTTATGGTTGATTGCAACAGGTTGCCACTTGGCAATAAGCCTGCCAGATTTATTTGCAATAAAAGTATTAAATAAATAAACGAGTAATAAATAAATGGAATTCGATTCCCGATGGCAATCATAAACTATAAAAGTGTCCCATGATGTATAGTTTAGTATAAAAGTAAAAGTGATGACCTTCTTTGCATAATTGGTGAAAAAATGTTGACTGAGTGATTTAATATTTCAAAAGGGGTTAGCCAAGTATGTGTCATGTCACCTTAGTTGTTTCTTATTTACAGAGATTCATGTGTGAAGGAACTACATACGTCAATGGGTGGCGTACGAATGTCGAATGGGAATGTTTATGCATCGCCGTATGCTGATAATATGATGGTAAATTGTATGAGATTTGTAAAGAGTATCTGATATTGAATGTTGGGAAATATCATGGTGGTGGAAAAGTGAAGGAAACGTAAATGTTATACATGGGTTAGAAGTGAAAGATTGGAAGTAAGTTAAAGAATTTGGCTATTTAGGTTGTATTTTCTATATTGGAAGCGTTATGAAATATATCAAACGATATGTAGCGATAGGAAACAGTCAACGGGATACTAAAACATATGTCACTTTCAGCTCATGTTTGCCCGGTAGACGATAACGGAAAGTTGAAATTAATACTGCAAAGTGTTATATACTCGAATTGTACAGTAGTACTATCTGCGAAGATGATATGCCACAACAGTATTCTACGAGAAGTATCAATGTTGAAGTATGTAAGTGAAACTTGGATGTGGGAAAATACTGATGGAAGTCGAACACATGCTATAGAAATATGTTAGCGTGCACTGAGACGAATATATGAGGTGATTAACATATATATGACAGAATACGGAACAAAGTGATCAGGGATAAATGTGAACTTGAGGTATTGAGGGTATTGAGTATGATAAAAACTTTAGGTATTGAGTATGAACTTTAGGTATTGAGTACGAACTTTAGGTATTGAGTACAATACAAAAAAACACTTTGAGATGTAAATTCGAATGAAAGACGGGATAGAAGAAGACCAAAGAAATAATCGTTGGAACAAGTGAATGACATTTTGAAAGAAGTAAAAGTATAAAGTTAGAGAAATTGTAGGAGCTGTACGAGAATATGAATTAATGTGGAAGGGCATAATACACATATGTGCGTCGAGATAGGAAAGTCTGACGCTCTGTCCTTTTTGCCTACCCCAACGTGATGGTAGGTATGTATGTATGTTTTAATTTATTTAACACTTCATTGTAAAAAAAAACCATCTGGTGGGGTTATTGCCATGTGGCAATCTCTTCTAACCAACCAGACAAAATTAAATAAAGGAAGTTGTATGGTCGCAAAAAATATTCAAATGGTTATTCATCTTTACAAAATTAATGAACAATATACATAGTAAAAGTGAAATATGAAAAGGTAGGGATGGTAGAGAGGAAAGAAAAATCAGGAATGAAACACGTTTTATTACAAACTTGAAATTAAGAGTTTTTCAGTCGCTTCTTAAAGCACGCAATAGACGAGGCGAGACTAACAAGTCTGTAACTGGTTCCAGAGTGTTAGAGCATGGACAGTAAAGTATGACATAAAAAAAAGAAGAGCGATGATGCATGTACACATTTTAATTACATTACGAGGTAGACGGCGTTATGGTATGTACACATATATTAACTATAGCACATCATGTATTCATACGAACAAATGTGTTATGAAATGATATGGCATATTTTTTGCAAAATCTCATTGCGAAAAGAAATCTATTTAATAAGTCCCGTTTCGTATTCACATATAGTAATACATTCAAAGTGAATGTATCATATTTCGCACACTAACAAAATTGCAAAGCAGCAAATCAAACTCCCATTATTTCCAGCGATCAATAAATAACCATTTGTAATAGTATGCCTCACAGCGGCCGGTTTGGGGCCCATTTGTCACGCCCTTCCGACCAACTGCAGTCTATTAATATTAACTAGTGCATCCCTAGAGATTTGTAGCACAATGTAAAATAATTGCAAGTCAATAGTGTTGAAAAATAGAGAGTGAAGTTGCCTTCGGAACGACATTTTATTATGTTTGTCGGTAAAATTGAACCAAAGGCTTTTGAATATTTATTAAAATGTTTGTATTGTTTTTGGATAAACAGAATTTTTAACTTTGTCAATTCTTACCTATGAATATTTATTATTATGAATTATTGTCTATTTAGTGATACTGTGGACCATTTACCAACTAATGTTAGACTTACGCCGTCATTGGAATATTTCATAGATCGATAGAAAGAAAACTAGAAAAAAAGTAAAATAATTCATCTGGTAACAACACTCGCATATTAGACGTGTTACAGTGTTGTTGCAACTTCACGTGCGGTAGTATTGCTAACGCGTTCGATGACGAAATGTTTATTTCGTATCTACTACAATCAAATTTCATTCGTTCGAATGGAATCCTTCATTCATTGATTATTTAAGAGCGAAGTCAAGAGTCAACAGTGTCTTCGGTCCAATTTGTCTAACTTTTGAGTTTAGAGCCATTGTAGTAGGCACGATATTCTCAATTCGTCATCACACGTAATACAAATACTACTGTATTTGAAGAGATAACAATACTTGCGTACATATAGAGCGTGTGATTATTGGTACCAAAAGTACCCATTTATCATACTGGGACCCATTATTTTTTCTAGAACTATCGGAAATCGAACCCAATACACTCAGTGCATAAGTCTAATAGCTTACCAAATAGACCGCGAAGGTTCAATATGAATGAAAGAATCATACACGTATTCGTGAATTAACTTACAACCTTACAAGACTGGATTTACGGCGTTTGCAAAAATGGCTGACTATATATTCTACTTTGCCCCTGAATTTAACTCGGTGGGAGGTGACCAAATAAAGGTGTAAGATGTAAACACCACTGTGACAATAGGTCCTGGCAATAAATCTTACTGTGGGCCACCAATATACCCCTCTGGGAACAACGTGTCGCATATCGGGACATTAATCGACCAATGTAGAAGCGAATGCATGGATAAAATGGTTTTAAGTAAGATGAAGAAATGAGATTTATGATGGTTTGTAGATATGAAGAGAATGAATGAAGAAAGAATGACTAAACGAGTATATAAGTCAAGAGTGCAAGGTGTGCATGGAAGAGATAGACCGAGGAAAATGTGGCTGGATTAAGTGGACAAAATTTTGAAAAAAGGTAAAATAAGAATTATGAATACTATAATGTTCTACAAGATTCATTACTGTGGAAGAGGTGAGTGTTTGAAAGTTGTGTATTTTAATGTTTTTTTTTGGAAATTCGTTATCTCTGCCTACTCTACAAGCGATACAACGTGATATTTATAATATGAATGTAATCGACGCAAATAGGTCAATAATATATGATATACCCGATTGGTGGTCGAATAGAAAAACCGATTTTTAAAGATTTTCTGTAAAGAGTTGTATTGTGTTACACTTCCTTTGATTTATTGCCATATGACAATGTCTTCCAGTCAATAATAACAATTTAAACGATATCTTAAATAAAAATAGACTCGAATCCCTTTTTTTTTAAATGAACACGTAGATACCAGTTTTACAAAATACAGTTCAATATACAACAAGATGTAAGAACAAAATATATAACAATCATAACTCAAACATGACTCGTAGAATTTGTAGTCAAAAAGAAAAACACGTTGCTTTTTTATGATTATGTGCGGTATATTGTGGGATAAACGTTTTGGTATGTTTGAAGTGATGAAGTGTGAGGAGTTTGATTTCGCGTGATGTATATGGTACATGTGTAATTGAGTGTCACTGTTTGTCAGGTTGATGAGAATGTGGAACGGGGTTTTATATAATCGAAAATTGGAAAGAAGTATCGATTTATTTTTTCATGATATATGTCCTCAGTGATATACAGGCAAAAGCCTAGTTTACTGGGGACACGACAAATGAAAGGCAACAAACCCAGATCCATTAAAATTGTGTGTCGAAATTAAATTACCTGTTGTTTTTTTCGCAAATTATGTATATTTCTTGTCATGTGTAAAATAAATTTAAAAAAAAATACTGTATTTTGGATTATGGGCTACGGTAAGATTTTTTATTGCATTTCCGTCATCCTATATACGAGTAGTTGAACGTGAATTTGGTGCGATCACAAGTATTTTGACTAAAAAGAGGAACCTACTTCAAATAATTAACCGGGAAGATTTAAGGATGCTGACAAATATAGACCCTAATATAGAAAAATTGGTAGCACACGGCCAGCCTCAAATTTATCAAAAGTATTTAATTTTTTATTTTACTAATTTGATTCATATAAATTACAAATAATTGTGAGCAACTTTATATGATTATGTGCAATTTAATTTCTTTGATCTCATTTTAATAAAAAGCTTTAGAATTTCTGATTCAAGTTGTTTTACTTCAAAATAAGCTTTTTGAATTTTAACAATTATAAGATACACGCAGATACACGAGTACTTTGGCAAAATTAAAAGCACAACTTCACTAACAGTTGTATTATTAGTTGAGATAGAGAAAGAGCTTTCCCGAAGGGGGTAACACTTTGAAAATTACGTGGTGAGTTTAAATTACGTGGTGAGTTTAAATTACGTGGTGAGTTTAAACAAATTGGGAACCTTTGATGTAGACCAACATAGGTAATCGTGGTGAGTTTAAACAAATTGGGAACCTTTGATGTAGACCAACATAATCGACTAATTAATTCGATATTAATAATATTTTAATCACAGCTGTCCACTTGTTTGCAAATATAAAAACAAGATTTTATTTACTGTTTTGTTTGTCTCAATCCAATGGAGTTCTATGGATTCGCACCCGTTTGAGGGAATAAGTTGATAAAATGAGCAATCTAAACCGGTTGTAAATCTACAAACCGATAATTGAAGCATTCTAGTCCTGTATACTCCTTTTTCTTAAGGCGCGTCCACAAAATTTGTTTATTACCCTAAAACTCATCCCTTCATGTTGATTGTTTTTTTTTTTACAGGATATACGTGGAAAAGGTAGACTGTTGAGAGTGACATATATAATAACTAGACGATTGATGGCCTCGTTGCTAAGTTGTACGATGCTTGTCTTCCTCCCGGGGGGTTGCCGTTCGATTCCCATTGAAATCCAAATTTTATGGAAAAAATCAGTTTGTTTTGACTTCAGGTCACTTTAACGTATTTCTAGTGGAAGAGATTGCTTCGTGGCAATACACCCGCCAGCTTGTACTGTACATAATGAAAGTATCACAATATAAAATAATATATGACGGTGTGCCTGAATAGAATAGTTGGGAGACCTGTTCACTTTGCCCACCTCGCAAGGGGCATAGCGTGATGATATGTAAGTGAGAATAAGTATTTTTATTTTCATTGTTTCTGTCTTTAGAGGCTGGAAAGAACAAGGGATGTTTCTGTCTTTAGAGACTGGAAAGAACAAGGGATGTTCCTGTCTTCAGAGACTGGAAATAAAAAGGAATGTTTCTGTATTTAGAGATTGGAATGAACAAGGGATGTTTCTGTCTTTAGAGACTGGAAAGAACGAGGGTTTTTTTTATATTGATGTACTTAATCCTATTTTTCTCAAATTAAAAATATAGCTATATTCAAAGCATTTAATTGTTTCCTAACTTAATTTGCATAAAAACATAATGCAAAAAAATGAGAACGTTGTAGTCAAATTCGTAATGAATAATTTATTTGATATACCATATGTGTTTAGCTGTTGAATTATTTTAAGCAATTGAGTATTGCATAGCCATTTTACTTGAAATAAAAATATCTACACATGGAAAAAACATTTATGTCCAAAAGTTATATGGTTTCGTTATTATGAAAATTTTCTCCAAGAAAGGATTTAGTCCAAAACAGGTGTCCGTATTTTCAATTTTCAGGTAATATGTTTTTAAGTTACTCATTTTTTTTGTAATAATTCTTATAAATAAATAAACTATCTTTATTTTATTTAATTAAAAACTTGATTTTACATCACCTTCCGAAACTTAAATTGCATTTATCTCAAAACTCAATATTTGGACTTAAATGCTTTTCGCATAACAACGACGAAATACTCGTATACTCGAACCGGACAGTATCAAAATCAGCTAAGATGATAGTCCACCATAGTATTTAGGTACCAACTTTGATGTATGTAAGTGACACGTGGATGTGGAAAAAGACTGAGAGGAGTCAAATAGATGCTGTGGATATGCGTGCATTGAGAAGAATACATTAAGTAACAATATATGACAGAATACGGGATGAATGTAAACTTGAAGCTGATGTGTTAAGTAAGATGAATAACAGTAAGTTAAGATGGTTTGGACGTGTAAAACGAATGAATGAAGAAATACTAACATAACAGATACACATTACATATGTGAGTGGAAGGTGTACGAGAGGAAGATCAAGGAAAGTATAGATAGATCAAGTGAATAATATTCTTAAAGAAGTAAAAGTTGAAAGTCAGAAAAATCGTGGTGGTTGTTTGAGAAGGCGTTTGGATGTGAAAGAGACTAAGGATGGGTGCGTCGAGCTAGGAAAGTATGATGCTCTGTGTTCTCTGCCTACCCCTACAGGAAAATTGAGTGATGGTATGTATGTACTCGCATGTATGATATATTTGGCAATTATTCTTTTCATTATGATGAAAAATTATCTCATTGTAATTTGTTTTAACAAACACTGTTTATTTCACTTTACGTAACAATATAACCCTACCGGTTTCAAGGTTTCCTCCTCATCATCAGAGGAGCTCAAACAAGACTCTTGTTTGTGCTCCCCTGATTATGATGTAAAACCCTTGAAACCGGTAGGGTTATACCGTTACATAAAATGGATTTAACAGTGTTTAATAAAACCAATTACAATGCATTTAAACCTCCACAATGTTAATGCCTTAACTATAAATAAAAATTATCTCACTTTTGGTTTAAACTAAAAAAACGTATTTAAAATAAGGTACAAAAGGTGTGAATTAAAAATATATTAAAAAAATTTATGTGAGATGTTTTCTTTTGTACTCGTATATGCAAGACGAGTATGATTTTCACCCGAAATGTGGGGCGTTTTTTAAATCTGGATTGATTTAATTTATTCAAGGAATTCGAGACTGCCTGGTCTCGAAAAAATAATCCCTGAGAAGTAACCAGTACAGAGCTTTTCCTCTAATTAAATAAAACTGTTATCTTAAGTAGATTGATTTGCAATAATTAGTTCGTAATTTCTAGAGTAGCCAAATAAACATAATTTGTTTTGAAACACGTAGTAACCATCAATTTTTTTAATGCGTGTTAATTGTTTATTTTTAGGTAGACGAGTGAATCATCTATTGTTGGAACACGTGTTAAACGTTTTTTTAAATATGTTAAATTGTCTTTTATTCAAACACATGTTACCTGTCTAACATTTAGTTATTATAATTGCAATAAGTCTACACTTGTTTTCACTGTGTAATACTCGTATTTCTCAAAAAAGAAAACAGAGATGTTATAATCTACGAGTATACGATAGTTGGAACTTGTCTTTATTTTATATAATATATTTACCTTTTAAATTGTTTTTTTTTAAACAATTTTACACATTTTTCTTATCCCGTTAAAAAAATAAATGTAATTTCTTTGTAAATTATCTTTTATTGCTAAAATCCACACCGCTTTATTCCACACAAGAAAAACATTATATCTTATACTCCTCGTGATATAATATTCGAACAGAGTCAACTCCTTTTGTTAAACGAGTACCCTCGGTATTAAATTCGACGAGGATATGATAGGTGTGTATTGCAATTTGGAAATCTGGTGATCATTCATCTTTGCCTGCCTTGATAGGATGAGGAGCGATGACATGTATGTTTTAACTAGCTCTATGTTTTTTTTAAAATTATTTTTCGTTTTTATGTATTATTGTTATCATGGTTTTTATGAACTCGTAGTATTGTTATCATGGTTTTTATGTAGTATTGTTATCATGGTTTTTATGTAGTATTGTTATCATGGTTTTTATGTAATATTGTTATCATGGTTTTTATGTAGTATTGTTATCATGGTTTTTATGTAGTATTGTTATCATGGTTTTTATGTAGTATTGTTATCATGGTTTTTATGTAGTATTGTTATCATTGTTTTTATGTAGTATTGTTATCATGGTTTTTATGTGGTATTGTTATCATGTTTTTTATGTAATATTGTTATCATGGTTTTTATGTAGTATTGTTATCATGGTTTTTATGTAGTATTGTTATCATGGTTTTTATGTAGTATTGTTATCATTGTTTTTATGTAGTATTGTTATCATGGTTTTTATGTAGTATTTTGTGTCATGGTTTTTATGTAGTATTGTTATCATGGTTTTTATGTAGTATTGTTATCATGGTTTTTATGTAGTATTGCTATCATGGTTTTTATGTAGTATTGTTATCATCGTTTTTAGACACTTAATCCCACCTCAATAGATTTATATGTACTTTTGACCTGTCTTTTCTAATTTCAAAAGCAAAGCACTCTTGATGTAAAAATATAAGTCGAAAAAGCGCTATAAAGCTCATTTACTTGTTGTCAGCATTCCTCAAATTGTCTTGAAAATTATTTTGGAAATCATTTAACGGAGACGACATTCCAATGCTTGTTTGAAAATAAAAGGTGGTTTGATTAATTGATAACAGAAAAACACTAATCGCAATACACACCTATCATCTCCTCATAGAATTTGATACCGGGGGTACTCTTTTAACAAAATGAGTTTATTCTGTTCTAATATTATGCATGTGTGCATGTGTCACGAGGAGTATACGAGTAAGATATAATATTTTTCTTGTGTGGAATAATGCGGTGTGTGTCTTAGAAATAAAAGATAATTTACAAAGAAATTACATTTATTTTTTTAACCGTAAAAGAAAAATGTGTAAAATTGTTTAAAAAAAATAATTTAAAAGGGTAATGTGACGGAAATGTAATACATTCTTTTACATACTGAAATTCGACAACCACCTACCTGAATAAATAACCACATACCTGAATAAACAACCACCTACCTGAATAAATAACCACATACCTGAATAAACAACCACCTACCTGAATAGAATATGTTGCTGTAATATTACGGAAATGCTCTCCGCCGTGTACAAATCTTCTCTTTCTTTCTTCTTTCTTGTTGGTAATAGCTATTCCACTAAAAATGATTTAATTTTGTACATCCTTAATTTGCTTATAAAAACTGTTAAATATTTTATTTTATTTTGATCACAAGAAGAACACAACATGTGACATTTATTTCTGCAATATTTATCTATTGGTATGATTTTTTTAGCCCTGACTATATTCCCTTTCCGGTTTACATACTTTTTCCCTTGACACTTTAATTTATGTTGCTCCTTAAGCTTAATCACTTTATTTCGGCGAACCTGTAAGGAAGGTGTTTCAGCTGGCGTATCATGATTCCCTTCTAGTACTGCTTCTTCCTCTTAGTGTCATGTCAGGTCCCCCCAACGTTGAATATCACTTGAGAGTAGATATCTTTGTCCCCGGCAGCCCGACAAAGATTTCCAACGCCCTGTATGCCAGTCCGATCATGTATATTGCGGAGCCAGGAGATTTGCCTTCTGCCAACACCTCTTCGGCCTTTTACTTTGCCTTCGATGATCAGGTGCAGTAATTTGTACTTTGCTCCTCTAAGTACATGGCCCAAGTAGGACTCCTTTCAGATTTTAATATTAGTCAGCAACTCTCGATCAACTTTGGCTCTTTGAAGAACCCTTGTGTTGCTGACCATATCCGTCCAGGGTATCCGTAGCATTCTCCGGTGCATTCACATTTCGAATGCTTCCAGTCGGTTCATACTACTTACTTTGAGGATCAATGATTCCACTCCATGCAATAACACTGCGGCAGGGATATAATTTGTGTTTCGCTCATCAGCAGAATTAAGTTGCACGCGTACGAAATTCTCCGATTCCTCCATCATCGGACTCATGTATTCCTCTGAAGTCGTTAATACGTAGTCTTTGTCTTTTATAGAATCGTCAGAAAAATCTACTGTTTCCTGCATATTGGTCTTACCTTCTTTATTTATTAAGTTCCTTTTTTGCAAATTCCATTATTTAATGAGCTCGGTTTGAATACATGCTAAATTTAATGAGCTCGGTTTGAATACATGCTATATTTATAGTAATGAGCTCGGTTTGAATACATGCTATATATTTTAATATTTTTTTACAGTTCGTACAGTTTGTAACAATATGTAACATGACATTTTTTGGCTCCTCGTTCTTTTTAATAAATTGACATATCAAGTTTATTTAAAAGATATGTCTTTTGTTTGGATAATGACTGTCTGGCATGTGTCGTTTGCGAACGGGCCACAGCGTAGTGGTAAATCAACATTACAGAATGGGTATTATGGATAATCCATACTGTAAGTGGGGTCTGGATGATGAAACTATAGGCCATGTTTTTTTACGGTTGTTCATTGAGATACAGATTGGATTTACTAAAAGCCATATGTTTGCCGAATCCAATGAATGTAGCGTTTCATCTTTCTTTGAGGAACTTTTCCATTTATAGATCGATTGTTAAATTTTTTAAGCTTAATTGAAACTTTGAATTATCTATAATCGTCATTTTTTATAATTGTTTTTTTTTTATTGACTTACAAAATTGCACAATGACTTTAATTAAGTGTCAAAAAACATCCTAGTTTGAGTGGATTGCCTATATAAAAAAAATGAAAACGAAATATATGAGTTTCTTTAATTGATATTGCAAGGAACATTCAACGCAGAATATAGTAAGTGCGTGAAAAAGACGCACCACCTCCCGGTCGAAGAACTTACTGGAGTTGTTTCATTATTGCACCACATCTTTGTTCACAGCTGCTGCCTCAAACATCAAGACAACAATGATGATCGGCAACTCCAAAAGGCAGAGAGATTTAAAAAAAAGAATAAAAGGGTTCGTTAAGAAATAGGTTTCCATAAATATTTTTCTAATCCCATGAATTGCTGACCAAATTCAATTAATCTCTACAATTCATTGGTTTATGGTTTGTCTTCATTATTTTCTGTCGAATGAAAATGTTATTTTCGAAGTAGTTTTTCACGGTTCAACAGTGATCGTGCCAAGGGGTTGTAAAATTAAATGGAAATTAGAGATGGAAATGGAAAAATCTATGGAAATTATACGGTGCTTCACAATACAAACGATCCGTAGAAATGCTTCGCTTTTCCACATCATGTCGAAGTATGGAATTAGGAAAATTGCTTCCTAAATAGCAGTTATGGGAGTTGAATCGGTTGTCTTTGTAATTTCAAGGAGTTTTAAACGGTTGTGTATTTTCTTTCTTCGAAAATTATTTGAGAACTTCTTTTATTGTCCTTTCTTATACAAATAAAATAAAGATTTTTTTTATTAATACATTTGTATTTTATGAGACCCAAGATGTGGTCAGATGGAGACGACAGCGTCGACGATACTGGTACCAACATGTACAGAGAATGATTGCCACAAGAATTCCATACATACTCGTTACTCTGCATGAGGTGCCGGATGGACGGCATCCACCAGGGAGACCCCCGAAACGATGGAGAGATAGCTGGAGCTCAGCATCACAAGAGGACAATCCTGTAGTAACAGACTCTTAAGTCTACAGAAAGTTGAAGAAGAAGTATTTTATACTTAACATCATCATCTCGCTATCGGAATAGATTCTTATTATAGTAGGAAGATATGACTGATCTCCGTATCTATAAGTCAAAGAAAGGATGTCAGCGACATACAGGAAGATAATATTGTCATACTACGGACACTTCGATCGATCTCCAAATAGACTAAGGAGCGTAGCTTAGACATTAATCCTACGAAGTCTGAAGCGATCCTCATTGGCAGTCCTCAGCTTCTAAGTAGATTCAATACTGACTTACACCCTCTTATATTTACTTGATGGCTCTATCATTCCATAAAATAAAACATTTAAAAACTTAGGAGGGCTAATAGATACTCTCATGGTGAGATCAAATAAATGAGGTATGCCTAAAGATCTTCTTCAGCCTTCATTCCCTTAAAGTGTTGCCAAGATTCCTACGTACTAAAACCAAAATGTTTCTCGTGCAATCTCTGCTCTTTCCGGTTTCGAACTATGCAGACGTCTGTTATTGGGATATAACGGAGGAATAGTTGGAAAAAATATTATTTTCAAAATGTATGTCTAAGATTTATTTTTAACTTGAAAAGTGCGATCATATCACTTCATACCAGAAGGAGCTGAACTGGATGAACGTTAAAAATAGATGCCAAATTCACTAAACATATCTATTGTTTAATATCCTTAACTGTCCCAGCGCCACTTTTTATCCTGCAGAAAATTTTCAGCGTCTTTCCGATCAAGAACTTGCGCTACGCTAAAAAAAAGATGGTTTATTGGCCTTCCCAGTTCACCGCTTTTTTTAACGTCGTCTTTTAATGTCCATGCAGTGAGACTCTGGAAAAAGTTATAAACCAATGTGAGACTCGCTCCGTCCTCGAGGTGCTTTAAGAAGCGACTGAAAAACTCTTAATTTCTAGTCAGTAATATAATGAGTTTCATTCCTGATTTTTTCCTTCTCCATATTTTCCTTTTATTGGTGATATCTCACTTTACTTTTATTATGTATATGTTCATAAATTTCATAAAGGTGAATAATCATTTGAATATTTTTTGCGATCATATGCCTTGCTTTGTTTAGTTTTGTCTAGTTGGCTGGAAGAGATAGCCACCTGGTAATACGGATTGTTTTAATTACCAGATTGTTTGAAAAAAATAAATTATAGAGCTAGAAAAGATGAAGACACTTTAAAGAAGTTGGTAATAACTAGAAGGGTGGCAATCAAGAGGACGATCTTCATAAAAGTGGAAAGATCAAATCAAATTGATGACTAGTTCATCATTGAATGCTGCACTCATTAAGATTTAAGACCGCGAGAAGTGGAGGCGAATCATCGGTTCCAATTATAAAGGATTTTCACTCTTCCCAATTTTACAATTTGATTAATTTAGGTATTTCACACTTTTCTTGGTCTTGTCAAACGTAGTATATTGTACCATCTATACAACTTCTTTAGATTTTCATTTAAATCATTCATTCTTTCTAGTTGACGAAATCATTTCAACTCTCTTTTCTTCATCTTAAATGTCTCTTCTTTCGATTCGCATTCTTTCTTCCATCTTTTTATCTAACTTTCATATATTTTTCGTCACATCCTAAAAAAGTTAATGTATTTTTTCTTACTATGGCAGTACTGTAGTGTAAACAACAGAATCCCATAATTTGTATATCCCATCATTTGAAGTATCCTGAGGCTGCATATTCCTTTTTCTCAAAGTGCGTCTATAAAATAAATTTATTGTCGTAAAATTCGTGTATTATTGTCGTTTAATCACTTTACAAGGTATGCGTGGAAGTGGTAGACCGAAGAAACCGTGGCTATGTCAAATGGACTACATTTAGAAAGAAGAAAAAGTGAGAAGTGTGAATAATAGAATATTGAAGAAAAGCGTGGCCAAGTAGTTAAGACACTTAGCAATCAGCTCGAAGATAACGGGTCCGTTCGATTCCCATTGAAACCCAGATTTAAAAAAAACATTTCCATCTGGTTTTCTCGTTGGTTCTCTTTCACACCTTTCTCGTTGGTTAAAAGAGATAACCACGTTGCAATTAGCACGCTAGGTTGTAATGTATACAGCTAAAGTGCTATACAATAATACATGACGAGTTGTATGAATGAGGAGGAGACGAACGTTCAGTGCTAGGATATAAAAGTATACAGTTAGAGTGCAATACAATAATACATGACGAGTTGTATGAACGAGGGGAAGATGAAAATTCCGTGCTTGGATATAAAAGTATACAGCAAGAGTGCAATACAATAATACATGATGAGTTGTATGAATGAGGAGGAGACGAACTTTCAGTGCTAGGATATAAAAGTATACAGCTAGAGTGCAATACAATAAGACGTGACGAGTTATATGAACGAGGAGAAAACGAAAATTCCGTGCTTGGATATAAAAGTATACAGCAAGAGTGCAATACAATAAATAATACATGACGAGTTGTTTAAATGAGGAGGAGACGAAAGTTCAGTGCTTGAATGTAAAAGTATATAGTTGGAGTGCAATACAATAATACATGACGAGTTGTTTGAATGAGGAGGAGACGAAAGTTAAGTGCTTGAATATATAAAGTATACAGCTAACATAGAGTGCAATACAATAATACATGACGAGTTGTATGAATGAGGAGGAAACGTAAGTTCAGTGCTTGGATATAAAAGTATACAGCAAGAGTGCAATACAATAATACATGATGAGTTGAATGAATGAAGAGGAGACGAACGTTCAGTGCTAGGATATAAAAGTATACAGCTAGAGTGCAATATAATAGTACATGACGAGTTGTATGAATGAGAAGGAGACGAAAGTTCAGTGCTTGGATATAAAAGTTTAGAGATCTGTTCTCTCTGATTACCCCGCAAGGGACACGGCTTGATGATATATAAGCAGGCATTGTATTTTTATTATCATTATTGCTGGCTTCAGTAGATGCGAGGAGTAGGGAGGTATGTGACCTTGAAAAAAAAATGTGACGGATTGAAATAAAAAAATACAAGTAATCTACTCGTATTGCAAACATTATTTGGTTTCCAATATAAATTTGCATGATAATGTACGAGTATTACAATACAAGGGATATGTTTTTCAAATTTCATAATGAAATAATTTGTGTAATGTATATAATATATACATTTATTTAATTCTTATTGAATTGAGGATGACGCATTTAAATGTTTCGTATGTTTACTTAGCTGAACGAAAAAAAATTACTAATAATTTCATTAGAATAAAGTTATGCAAGAAAGTAACCACCTTTTAATTTGACGTTCAATACATGATAAAATGACAATTTATGCAACGGAGTTTGAATTATTGGTATGATTTTATGACTAACATATTAAGTAGTATGAGGATTTTTTCTGACGACTTCAGTAACCCGGTTGGTAAACCGTTGGTTTTCCAACCGGGGAGTCTTCAGCACGATTTCCAGTCATACACAAAAAATACAGATGCGTGAGACTTTCGCGCGGTAGAAGTGAAACTTCTTAGCTCCTAGGACATGTTGATTTTTTGCATTGTTTCTTTCCATTTGTTAACGATTTTTTTTTAGGATTAGTAAATGGTTATATTAATTAATTAATATAAATAAATTTTATTAATTAATTAGTAATTAATAAAAAATTATTATTAATTAATTAGAAATTATTTTTAATTAATTATTGAATAATTGTTATTTATTATTAATTATTGTATTAATTAATAATTAATAAATATTTATTAATACTTTATTAATAATAATTATTATTAATTAATAATTATAATTATTAGTAATTAACTAATAATTATTAATACTAATAATAATTATTAATATTAAAAATAATTATTAATATTAATAATAAATAATTGATATGAATTAATGATTATAATATTAATATAATATTTTAAATTTTTATTAAATAATATTTATATTACAATTCATTAATTTATTATTAATATTAATTAATTAATTATTATTAAATATTAATATTATTAATATTAATAATATTAATACTAATAATATTAATATTTTTAATGATAATAATTATTTATAATAATTGTTATTAATTCGTATTCATTATAAATTAATTATTTATTAATTATATTATATTTATTACATTTATTAATGATTATTAATTAATTAATTAAATTTAGTATTATTTAATTAATGAAAGTAAATATTAATATTTATTATTATAATATAATATTTAATTCTATATTTAATAAATAAATAAATTTATCGCTCATTTATCAAATTATTTATTTATATTATTAAAAATTATAAATTTATATTTAATATTTATTAATTTTTTTATTTTATTAAACAAAGTAAATTATTGTACAAACATTTGTCAAGGCTATACCTATATACAAATTTATTACTTAACTAATCTTAATTATATGTTATAATTTATGAACTTACTTAATCTTATTTTCCTACATATCATTTTATTTTATTTATTCAATCTTAATATATGAGATCTTAGAAATAATTAACACCTACATACTACTTATAACTAGATAACAATTCTTACACTAATTATTTAGCAAAAACAAGTCCACTCGTTCAGGCTACTTGTATTCCATCACATTCACTCAGACCTTGGTCGTCCCAGCTAATACTGTAGGTGGACTAGTCAGGCAACAGATAATGCTTCGGGAGCTTGTGCTTATAACGGAAGGGTAGGTCGGATTTACTCTTGTAAGCCTCCAGGGCAGCGACTAAGGGATTGCTGTGATTTTGTTGGCTTTTATAGAACTTCATATAAATAAATATTAAATCTCATTTGAAATATTACCATTATGAATATAAATAAATATTAAATCTCATTTGAAATATTACCATTATTATTATAAATAAATATTAAATATCATTTGAAATATTACCATTAAAGTTGGAGAAAGGGAAGCGTTTCATTTTTCGTGACGTTCTTGCCAATTTGCCCTGCCGGGCCTATGTAAGTTTCACTTCAAAAATGAAAGAAAAAAGGGATGCCAGTATTAGTTAATGAGTTTTTTCTGGTAATAATGCTCGTGCGTATTGAACGTGTGCGAATTTTGTTGCCTATCAAAGTGCAGTAATATTTCAGATACGTGGGGTAGCGAACTGAACTTGCCTATTCAAATGGTTCTTGACCCGAAATCTCGATTACTGAAGCTGAAGACAATATTGTGTCACGGTTACTCTTCTCAACATAAAAACATGGATATTGACGAATAGGAATGAATGAATGGAGTAGGCACATTGAAATAGTTAGGGCATGAAGATGAAATTAATAGTAGCAAAACAAATACAGAGTAAATTTGATAAGATGTGGTAGAGGACGACCAAGAAGGGTGTGCTTGGATTTAGTAAATAAAATTTTTATAAAATAAACAAATAAAACACATATTTCACTTTTTTTTTTTTTTTCAACATAGCATTCATTTAATCACTTAAATCTTAGAAAAGACGTTTGTTTCTCTTTGTGGTGTTACGTTTATGATTTTTAATAAAATATACATTTAATTTTGTATTCACCACTGTTGTATTTGAGTTCACTACCGGTTTTTCAAGATCTTCGTCTTCCTCGTCAGGTGAAATTGAACTAAATTATGTCTAAAATACATTGTTTCTAATTGTAATAATATGTACAGGAGAAGGGGAGGGGAGAATTGGCTTATCAGGGGAGAGGAGAAGGTAAGCGTCTGACGAGGAAGATGAAGGTCTTGAAAAACCGGTAGTGAACTCAAAATACAACTTATTAAAACTCATAAACGTAACACCACAAAGAGAAACAAACGTCTTTTCTAAGATTCATGGGATTAAGTGAATGTTATGTTGAAAGAAGGAAATGTACAAAAACAGTGAAAGATGTGTGTCGCGATGAGGAATTCTGGCGTTCTATCTTATTTGCCTACCTTGACAGGAAAGGGATGTGATAGTATGATATAACTACCCCAACAGGAATTATTTCCTTTCGTCTTAACTATACCGTCGTTATTGTGCATTATTGGTATCCTGCTTTTAAGATATTTTCACGCATTATGCCACTTCAATGTATTGGTATTTAGAGCTGCATTTTATAATTTCAAAAACTAAGCGCTTATGGGATAAAAATATACTACAAAAAGATATATAAGTTTAGGGTTGTCAGCATTCCACAAAAATAATTGCCGTTTGTATGAATTTGGAAATCATTAAAGGGAGAGGACAGACATTTCATTAAAAATGGATTTCAAAATTATGTAATGTACTTGTTCGAAAACCAAACGTTGTTTGCCTTGAGATTGAAAAATAATAGCAACAGCGGCTTTTCACAAATTTGATTTGATGTGAATATTTTTTCATAGGTTGAAAATATGTCAGAAGACTTAGATATAAGACGGGTAGAACTTTTGGTTGGTTCAGTCAAGATTCTAAATAGGTTACCTAAAGGAGGATTTAATATTTCATTTGACTGAACGGTTTAATATTTCAAAAGGGGTAAAGAAAAATGTATTGTATCACCCTGGTTACTTAATATTTATATTGGTTCACGTGTGAGGAACTAACTACATAAGTCAATGCTTGTCATAATGTTGAATGGAAATGTCTGCGAATTGCTGTACGCTGATGACATGGTAGTGTTAGGGAAGAATGAAGATGGATTATGGATTATGATGATAAATTGTATGAGAAACGTAAAGAGAAAGATTTGAGAATGAATGTGGTTGAATTCTTAATCATAGTGATAGAAAAGTGTGACAGGAAAAGTAAATGCGATATACCATATGTGTATGGGTGAGCAATGAAATATTTAGTTGAGGCATTTAGAGATTAAAGATTAACTGAGTGGTTTAATATTTCAAAAAAGGATGTGTTATGTCAACTTGGTTGTTTGATATTTACATAGATTCACGTTTGAGGAACTAAAGAAGTCAACGTAGGACATAAAAATTAAGAAATGGTAGTATTAGCGAAGAATGAGGATGAATTAAAGATTATAATAGAAAAGTCTATGAGAGATTTAAAGTGAAAGATTTGAGAATGAATGTTGCGAAATCCAAAGATATGGTGATTTATCGAAATCCTAAGATATGGGATATTTTAGTACAACTTTGATGTATTGGAGTGACTCGTGGATGTGGAAAAATACAGAAAGAAGTCGAACACATGCTGTAAAAATAAATAAATATAAGTTAATTGATAGCAACATAGTATGTAAATAATATATTTAAATACACTTCAAAAACACATTAATTGCAGAAAATACATCTAAGACAGATACTATCAAAAGGTCTAGGCTTATCTAATAACATTACCTTGGCCAAGATACGTCCCATCAATATAGGGCGAGCCCAGTGACGGAGACACCAGATGTTTTTCAGCCAAAATCCTTGCACATGTAGAATAAAAAAGAAAGAAAAACAGAAAATAAAAAGACAGAAGAAAAAAACACAAATATTACCTCAGAGTAATTCAAACAAACAGATAAAGGTTCCCTGACAGCAACACAATGTGTACATATATATGATATAATAAACACATTCCGAGTATCGCACACACATCTCAAAACAAACTACAGAAAACACATTTAAGGTAGAATACATTAAAAGGTCCGGGCTCATCCCACAAACATTTTCCCGGACGAGATACACCCCACTAATGTAAAGCGAGTCCGACCGCAAGGACATCGAGGAATGAGTGCACTGAGAAGAATAGATGGTAAAATAATGGTATGACAGCAAACGGAGTTAAGTGGTTTGGAATGAAAGTGAACTTAATGGCTGATTTTTTTTAGAAAGCTCTAGAAGAGCACTCTGAGACAGTTTGAACATGTAAAACGAATGATTATCTTGCTAATGGGGGTGAAAGATGTGGTAGAGGAATGAGAATTTGATTTCGATAGTAGGAAATATAACAATGAAGAGATATTGTAGGACTTAAATGAAAAGGTGTCGAAATGGGACATTACGGCACTCTGTCTACCCTAATAAGGAAGTGGCTCAATGGTTTGTATATATACGTAACAGGAGGATCATCTTAGAGATGACGATAAAGACAAAGAATCGTATAGGCTATTTTATTGTCAGATAACGATGTCCGAAACAGAAGAACTTACAACTTTAAAGATGAACAAACATAATAATAATAAAAGTACATTTTTATATCGAGGTTTAGAGAGCGAACTCTCCTAAAGGGCGCTCTAACTCAGGACTCAAACCCATTATTATTGACAGCCTTAGATATGATAAAAGTACACTTTTTATACATATCGCGGTTTAGAAAGCAAACTCTCCTAAAGGGCGTTCTAACTCAGGACTCAAACCCATTATTATTGACAGCCTTAGATACAATAAAAGTACACTTTTTATACATATCGCGGTTTAGAAAGCAAACTTTCCTAAAGGGCGCTCTAACTCGGGACTCAAACCCATTATTATTGACAGCCTTAGATACAATAAAAGTACACTTTTTATACATATCGCGGTTTAGAAAGAAAACTTTCCTAAAGGGCGCTCTAACTCAGGACTCAAACCCGTTATTATTGACAGTATTTGATACGATAAACGTACACTTTTTATACTTGTACATATCGCGGTTTAGAAAGCAAACTCTCCTAAAGGGCGCTCTAACTCAGGACTCAAACCCATTATTATTGAAAGCCTTAGATTCGATAAAAGTACACTTTTAATACATATCGCGGTTTAGAAAGCAAACGTTCCTAAAGGGCGCTCTAACTCAGGACTCAAACCCGTTATTATTGACAGTATTTGATACGATAAACGTACACTTTTTATACTTGTACATATCGCGATTTAGAAAGCAAACTCTCCTAAAGGGCGCTCTAACTCAGGACTCAAACCCATTAATATTGAAAGCCGTAGATACGATAAAAGTACACTTATTATACATATCGCGGTTTAGAAAGCAAACTTTCCTAACGGGCGCTCTAACTCAGGACTCAAACCCATTAATATTGAAAGCCTTAGATACGATAAAAGTACACTTTTTATACATATCGCGGTTTAGAAAGCAAACATTTCTAAAGGGCGCTCTAACTCGGGACTCAAACCCATTATTATTGACAGCCTTCGATACAATAAAAGTACACTTTTTATACATATCGCGGTTTAGAAAGCAAACTTTCCTAAAGTCCCGCTCTAACTCAGAACTCAACCCCATTATTATTGACAACCTTAGATACGATAAAATTACACTTTTTATACATATCGCGGTTTAGAAAGCAAACATTTCTAAAGGGCGCTCTAACTCTGGACTCAAACCCATTATTATTGACAGCCTTCGATACAATAAAAGTACACTTTTTATACATATCGCGGTTTAGAAAGAAAACTTTCCTAAAGGGCGCTCTAACTCAGGACTCAACCCCATTGTTATTGACAGCCTTAGATACGATAAAATTACACTTTTTATACATATCGCGGTTTAGAAAGCAAACTCTCCTAAAGGGCGTTCTAACTCAGGACTCAAACCTATTATTATTGACAGCCTTAGATACGATAAAAGTACACTTTTTATACATATCGCGGTTTAGAAAGCAAACTCTCCTAAAGGGCGTTCTAACTCAGGACTCAAACCCATTATTATTGACAGCCTTAGATACGATAAAAGTACACTTTTTATACATATCGTGGTTTAGAAAGCAAACTCTCCTAAAGGGCGTTCTAACTCAGGACTCAAACCCATTATTATTGACAGCCTTAGATACGATAAAAGTACACTTTTATACATACTGCGGTTTAGAAAGCAAACTTTCCTAAAGGGCGCTATAACTCAGGACTCAAACCCATTATTATTGACAGTATTTGATACGATAAATGTACACTTTTTATACATATCGCGGTTTAGAAAGCAAACTCTCCTAAAGGGCGTTCTAACTCAGGACTCAAACCCATTATTATTGACAGCCTTAGATATGATAAAAGTACACTTTTTATACATATCGCGGTTTAGAAAGCAAACTCTCCTAAAGGGCGTTCTAACTCAGGACTCAAACCCATTATTATTGACAGCCTTAGATACGATAAAAGTACACTTTTTATACATATCGCGGTTTAGAAAGCAAACTCTCCTAAAGGGCGTTCTAACTCAGGACTCAAACCCATTATTATTGACAGCCTTAGATACGATAAAAGTACACTTTTTATACATATCGCGGTTTAGAAAGCAAACTTTCCTAAAGGGCGCTATAACTCAGGACTCAAACCCATTATTATTGACAGTATTTGATACGATAAACGTACACTTTTTATACTTGTACATATCGCGGTTTAGAAAGCAAACTCTCCTAAAGGGCGCTCTAACTCAGGACTCAAACCCATTATTATTGAAATTCTTAGATACGATAAAAGTACACTTTTTATACATATCGCGGTTTAGAAAGCAAACTTTCCTAAAGGGCGCTCTAACTCAGGACTCAACCCCATTATTATTGACAGTATTTGATACGATAAAAGTACACTTTTTATACATATCGCGGTTTAGAAAGCAAACTCTCGTAAAGGGCGTTCTAACTTAGGACTCAAACCCATTATTATTGACAGCCTTAAATACGATAAAAGTACACTTTTATACATATCGCGGTTTAGAAAGCAAACTTTCCTAAAGGGCGCTCATTACTCCAAACTTGGTTCTTTATAATAATAATGAAGTATTGTCTTCTCTGTTATATGGTCAGATATTTGGACATGTACAAAAGCTATGATTAAAATAGTTTGAAGAATTTGAAATGGGGTTCTACAGAAAAATGCTTCATTTAATTATAGAGTAGAATGAAGTATAGATTTTATCTCTCTCCCTACCCCAATAAAGACATGGTGTGATTGGTACGAGGCATCATTCGATAAACTCTAAGCGTTCATTCGATTGTTTAGTATTGTATTATGCTTTCATTGGGGGTACGTATGTTTATGCAGAGTTATTTTGAAGTGTAAATAACTCTGCATAACGTCTTCCAACTAATGATTGTAGAGAATGGCAAGAGCTTTGACTAGATGTTCAGTCTAGTTTTAATTTAAGGTTTTTTTGTTACATATCTTGTTCGTTAGAAAAGATCATCACATGGCAATCCTCCCGTTATGTTAACTCGTAAAATGAAAGTGTTAAACAATGTCAATGTAGGATACGATAGGTTATCTATCCCTTGTGATTGAAGATTATCTATCATTAACCATCTTATGAATGGAATCCGCCTTTGCATGTATTGGTTTGTCATATGCAAGTTGTTGCAACTCAGGGAGCATTTAGCCATGAAAGTTAGAACTTAAAGTTCCGTTGCCATGGTGATTAAAATCCCATGATGATCGGCAAGTCTATTCTGTAGCAGCATGCCGTTCAGTTGCGTTTAATATAACGTTATTTGTGTTACTCGATAACGTTACACGAACTGTAGATTAGCAATATATTTGCTATACAAAACATAAATTCGGATGTAACATAGTCTAAAATGGAAACTGCCAGTAATCGAACCTTAGAAACCTGCTAGTTTAGCGTAAATGCTAATCGCCAGACCATGGTCGCTGCCTCACTATGATAAAACATGTTGTAATCATCTGTTTTGTTCGCCATAGGAAATCTAAAACTTCGAATGGAAATCAGCCTTAAAGTCACGCAGGTCGTTTGATAAAATTGAAAGTGTACAAATATGTTTAAATAATTTATATAATATTTATTGAATATGAAGTATAGTGTTGTCATTGTATAACTACACTTCATTGTGGCACTTGTCTTACCAACCAGATTACAGTTAATCAATGAAGTTAAATGATCGCAAACAAATATAACTAATTAATAAAAAAATCATAAGCAATATAATATCGTCAATCCAAGGTTAAAAGGAAGAAATACTAAAGAAGAAACTCGGGAATGAAACAAGTAACATTACTGACTTAAAATTAAGAGTTTATTTAACCATTTCTTAAAACATTTCAATGATGTAATGAATAGAACACAAGTAACCTTAACAAGGGTCATCTTCCATCGATTCTCTGCCTACGTGCAACTGTTTAACCCAATTTTTCACTGTGGAATATGACGGAGTAGATTTTTCATAGAGAATATCTAAACGTCGTTTAATTTCAGCAATCTTTTTACTTATTTTGAGAGAAAATAATTTTTAAACATTTCAGAATATAACGAAACAACACGACTTCTATAGGCATACTCGTACTACTGCTGGTAGATGTATAAATTTTTTGTTGTAAAATCACCTGATTGTGGCTAGTATGGTGTCCATTCATTGAAGTGCATGGCCGCGCGGTTACTAACTTGAATTATGTGTGGAAGGTCGCCAGTTCTACTCTCGCACTGTGCTGCTTCCCTCTACTGTTCGGGAGTATAATGATACCTATGACTTACTTGACGATCATATTTATTCTTTCAGAAAAAGAAAAAAATCATGCCGGAGTGCTCCGATCGTCTCGCTTCGAAGTGACAGATGGCTAATAAATGGAATTTGAATAACTCCAACCACATGGAAATAGCGATGGAGTTTTTATTTTCACTTCCCGATGTTGAAGAAATGTCAGACATAGAAATTGACGATGGTGCACAAGAGGAATTGGATGCACTTGGTAACGTGACAATTTCGCAACCGGATATATCGATGAATGTAGAAGAGGATTAATTATAATGTTCATTTTAATGTTTTTTTTGCATTCATTTGATAATTCACCTGAGTATATACGAGTATTTGGAAAAGAATATGCAAATCTTTGATTATTTCTCGACAGAATAATAACACAGAAAGTAAGCATTTATGAATTTAAATTGCATCATTCTTTTTTTGTGATAACATTTTTGTTATTTTATTTGACTTCCGAATTGAGTCTGAAAATTGAATAAAACATCGATCAATAAGCACCGGGACTAACTACTAAAACAAAATTTGTTTGGCAACATTCTTCTTTATTCATCAACATAGTCTCCTTCAAGAGCGATACATTTATTCCAACGCTTACCTAACTTTTCTATGCCAGCCGTGTACAACGATTTATCTTTGGTTTCAAATATGCGTTAGTTTCGGCAATCACCTCTTCATTGGAGCCAAATCTCTTTCCCTGGAGCGTCTTTTTGAGGTCTGCGAACAGCCAATAGTCGCTGGAGGCCAAATCTGGGGAATATGGTGGGCGCGGAAGCAATTCGAAGTTCAACGCATGCAATTAGGCCATCGTTACCATCGACTTGTGATACGGTGCATTGTCCTGATGAAAGAGAACTTTTTTCTTCTTAATATGGGCCGTTTTTTTGCAATTTCTGCCTTCAAACGCTCCAATTATGCTAAGTAATATTCGCTATTGATGGTTTTTCCCTTTTCAAGGTGATCGATGAATATTATACCATGCGCATCCCAAAATACGGAGGTCATAACCTTCCCGGCCGACTGTTGAGTTTTTGGTCGCTTCGGACGACTTTCACCGGCTGCTCTCCACTCAGCTGACTGCCGATTTGATTCCGGAGTATAGTGGTGGATCCAAGTTTCATCCATTGTCACATACCGACGATTCTGTTTATTTCGCGTAAACAGTGCCAAACAGCGCTCTGAATCATCAATGCGTTGTTGTATCTGTTCCATTGTGAGCAAACGCGGTACCCATTTCGAATAAAGCTTTTTCATGACCAAATTAGTATTCAAATAGTGTAAACACTACCAAATGATATCTTCAGGATGTCAGCTATCTCATGTAACTTTACTTTGCGATTTTCCATCACGATTTTGAGGGTTTTTTATGTTTTCTTATGTAACAGCCTCATTTGGACGACCAGAGCGTTCAGCATCATTTGTGTCTGTACGACCGCGTTTGAAATCAGCATACCACCGACAAATGGTCGTTTGCGACGGAGCAGAGCCCGGATAACACTTTTCAAGCCATCGCTGAGATTGAACGGTATTTTTTCCCATTAAAAAGCAATGTTTTATCAACACTGTAACTCAATGACACAATGTCGGAATGTCATGAAAGTTTTACACGTAACTTCTAAAGGCTGGTACTAACTGAGAATGGTGTGGATTTGTAATAAAAGGCACCATATGTTGGTTAGACCCGGGACTTTTTGATCGATGTATTAAATGTACTTGAACTTGGTGATCTCCGTTTTTTAACTATTATCAGAAAAATGTTTCTAGAATGAAGTCCACAACAGTGTTTTAGTACCAATTTCAATGGGAGAAGACCGTGTAACACAATGTGATGAGAGTAAACCGTGTAACACAATGTGATGGCAATACTTGACAGAATATGGAATTACCATAAGTGATAAGGGATGAATGTACACCTAAGGCTGATGTATTACGTACGATAAGGAAGAGCTATATAAGATGGTTTGGGCATGTAGAACGAATGCATGAAAACAGACTAACAAAAAACACAATACGAAAATTCAAGGAAAATGCGAGGCAGAGATAACCAAAGAAAATATGAATGGATAAAATAAATGATATTTTGAAAAATGGATACGTAAAATATCAAACTAATCATAGGAGTATTATGAAAAGGTGTATGGGTATAGAAGAGGCGCAGAATGTGTTTCGAAATTAGAGTATCTGGCGTTGTATCCTGTGTGCCTACACTGACAAATAAATATTATGATCGTATGTATGTACACGTACTACACGCATGAATGTCATAAACAAACTGATCAACGATTTATTGGAATAAAATAACTAGTCCATAAACACAGAAAGTTTGAAAAGCACTGATCTATACTACGAAAGATATTAGAAGTTGATAAAAAGAAAGAATTTGCACTATAATTTTTTTATGTTTTCAGAGATGAAGTTGATTCTCCTGCTTGTCTTCATATTCTCGGTCAGGGATGCGCCCGCCCAGGAGAATCCCCTTGATGGGTTCAATGTGGTTGCTAATGGGTTGTCTTCTGGCGTCAGCCAAACACTCTTCACTGACTGTAAGTAATGAACAATGGGTTTTAACGTCATTACATATTCACCAAAATCTCAAAGTTTTCTTCTCATATTTACACTGAATGTTTGATTTCTAAATCTTTCATAAGTTATTTGTCCTACATTCTCAAACTATATGTTAGCAGAAAGCTATTCTTTAGTCTAATTAGACGTCTATCACAAGTTCCCATTCATCCAGTCACTTCATTCAACTCTTCTAAAAAAATAGGTACCTAATGGAATATAATGCGTAAATACTGAAATGAGTCGGATACAGAGTGCTGCAGAAATGCACACACTTAGAAGAATACATGTGGTGACAATGCATGAGAGAATACGGTATTAAGGGATCAGGGATGAAAGTGATCGCGAAGATCGACTTTTACAAAATGTACTTGGTCCGAAACACACCACAGCAGAAAGAACACTGAAAATAAAAGGAGAAACTTGAAAATTTAGAAGACAGCGTTCTTGATAGAAGTTTGCCATGGATAGGCCATGTACCAAATTGTAGTTGACACGGTTAACAAATATCATTTAGCGAACTAAACAGCACGGGCGAAGGCCACTTGGCTGATTGGGACAGAGGCTTTTATATGGTATAACGTGAAGCAAGACTTGGGAGACTAGGAGTAGAAGGAGACGCGGAGGGACTTTTCTGGACCAAGTGCAAATAGTAATTTCATATGTTAGCGAGATTATAGAAGTGCGTCAATTCATACTTTGGTTTATTTGAACTAAGGGATACCGATCGTTCGTATTGCGGTCTGCGTCGTCAATAGAGACGCGCACTTATCGAAGTGGAAGCTCGTTCACTAAAATCCACGATCGACCAATATCTTCCTCAGTACGATCACATACCGTATTCTTGTAAAGTAGCATCAACGCTGTGCGATTGGAGCTGCGAGCCCACTCACTGTTCGCCCTCGCCACGACTTCAGGACGCTGTGAAGGCGCGGTACAGGCCTGATTGCTTGTACGTAGACGACGAACTATTGTTCAACCCGGAAGTGTCGCAGACCCTTTGCAGGCCTGGCTGCAATTGGCTTCTACAAATACGTCAACGTTTTTGAACGCACGTGCTGGACGCTTAAATCCCAGAGCATCAAAGGTCGTATTCTGTGAAAACTCACTGAAAGAAGGTAGCCATAATTTATTGTATTAGAACTGCCCAACTGGTAATTTTTGAATCCCTAGTACGCATTTAGTGGGTGTATATATCCAACTATTGTGTCTACGGCGTAGTCGTTGTAGAATTGCCGATATTTCTTATGTGCTAAGTGATCATATGTTTGTTGATGTAGAATTGCCGATATTTCTTATGTGCTAAGTGATCATATGTTTGTTGATGTAGACTTAGCGATCCATCTTTTATGGGGTTCGAATATTTTCACAAAGCTTAAACGTGGAGCTTAGATATTGCAATTCATTGTGTCCTATTTAACTGTGGGATCTTTTTTGAAATATAATTCGTTTTAAATTGCAGATATATAAGTTGTTTTATTGAATGTACCTGTCCCCTGGAATTATAGCCGTTTCGCAGCCAACTCATATTGAATGTACCTATCCCCTGGAATTATAGCCGTTTCGCAGCCAACTCATATCAAATCTTGAGAGTAAAGACTACTGTTCAGTCTAAATTCCCAAATTCAGCTATCGTGGGGATACTTGTTGCTTGTGTGAGTTGATGTTGAGATAAGAATTACAGTAATTTTCAGTTAAAAACATACTTCCTATTTACATGTCGCGCTCACACCACTATATGAAATTTGAATCTCGCGGATAAGCAATCAGCTGAGATGCTAACAATACTGCGGAAACAAACCGAATCTCGCCGGGCGGGTGTCGGCTGTCAAAATCTGTAAATACGCAATAACTCGTATTGACATGATTTAGAGTCAGATTAATTAATTCATTCATATTGAATAAATCAAGGTTTGGGTAGTTCATAATGGTAAATCTCGTAATTTTTTAAGTATTTTAAATTAAAATGGAATATTGAAATATCTCGTACATCGAAACTCCGCAGAAAAGAGTTTTTAACACCATATCATACACGCTCTTAGCTTGTTAATATTGATAACTTTTGGACTTTAGTTTTTTAAAAAGGTCGAGGAAGAATCGAAAGTATTGGTAAAAGCATGAGGTTTTATTTAAATAACATATTACTACTACTTTTTTAAAATAACATATATTACTTACCTGTCCATACACACAGCTACATATTTAGGCCGAAAACTAACGCATCTAAAAAGTGATTGTGTACGCCAATGCCACTTATTTTAATTTTCATAAATTTTATTCTTCGCCCGAGTATATATTTGGAAAAAAATATCGAAATCTTATTATATTTCTCGACAGAACATTATCACAGCGAGTGAGTATTTTTGCACGTTTTATTTTATTTATAATATTAATTATTTATTTTATTTTTACCTAAAACTGACACTCGGTGCCAGTTTGTATAATTCTCCTCTCGCTTTATGCGTACTATTTACTACTTTCGTTGTGATGATGGCGAGTCCTCCTGGAGAGAAAATCAACTTCCTAAAAATACATTTTCAAAAAACGTTAGCCATTGCTCTAACACAAATATGTTAGTAAATGTTTAATACTTTCTAATTATTTCCTTGTATCAGGGCGCGCTTAAACTCCCCTCGGGGGTTTTCTTATTGATGTCCCTTCTGATTTCTCCCTTACCACAAGTGTTTTACCTGCAATCTTTTTAATTTTATATAATCCCTTCACCCTGTTTCAATTTATATGGTAGCTTCATTCACACATTCTTAGTCTGAAGATAAAGTAGAATCTCTCGAAACAGGGAGGAGTTTCGTGCAGCTTAATGTAAGATTACCTTCGGCATAATCGGCAGCTCTGATCTTGTGGCGACAAGGGATAGTCTTACAGCTCGCTCATTTCCTTAAGCTTCCTTTATCTTTAAAGATCTTGTGTAAGACCCGATAGTAAATAATTTAATTTAAAATATTGTCACAGTACCTGGTACTTTCTGTCGGTGTCATCCTTTAAATTGGCTCCCCCTAAGAACAGCTTTCCAACAAAGTATGGCCAATTTTCAATTTAAGGAACTTAATTCAATTCTAGAGGCAATGGGGATGGAGAAGAAACAACTACATGTATCTAAGGTAAAGACGATGTTAATTTACAGAAAAAGTGTGCAAAGCTCGGATAAAAAAAAACTTGTCCCTCCGATACAAATTCCGTCACACCAAATTGCCAATATTTAAAATTTATATGACAGATTCGAATATAAAACGTATGATGCGGAGTTGTTCGAGATGGTTTTGATGTGTTGGTTGATATCATGATGAGGTTGAACTAATGTGTGTGATTAGACGAATTATGAATTTAAAATGCACCGTTCGACTTATTTTTTGTAAAAACATTTTTGTCATTTTATTTGACTTCCTAACTCAGTCAGAAAATTAAATAATTGTGTTTTTTATTTTAAATAAATTTGGTGCTTTTTATTTTAAAACAATCATAATAATAATACTTCTAGGATGAAGTCCACAATAGTGTTATAGTACCAATTTTAATGAATGGGAGTGAACCGTGGACGTGGGTAAGACTGCAAGGAGCTGAATAAATTATGTAGATGAGTTCATGTGATGGCAATGCTTGACATAATATGGAATGAAGTAATTAGGGATAAATGTTCACCTAAGTCAGCCTGTGTTGAAAAAGACCTCTATAATATGTTTGGGCATGTAGAACGAATGCAAGAAAACGGACGAACAAAAAACACAATTAGAAAATTCAAGGAAAATGACAGGTAGAGATAACCAAAGAAAATATTTTGAAAGATGGAAACGTAAAAAATCAAACTAATCGTAGGAGTGTTATGAAGAGGTGTATGGGTATAGAAGAGACGAGGAATGTGTTTCGACATTAGAAAATCTGGCGTTGTATTCTATGTGCCTAGACTGACAAAGAAATATTGTGATCGTATCTACACGTACACGCATGAATGTCATGAACAAACTGGTCAACGATTTATTGGAATAAAATAACTAGTCCATTAACACAGAAAGTCTGAGAAGCACTGATCTAGTCTAGGAAAGATATTAGAAGTTGATAAAAAGAAAGAATTTGCACTGTAATTTTTTTATGTTTTCAGAGATGAAGTTGATTCTCCTGCTTGTCTTCATATTCTCGGTCAGGGATCCGATCCCTGAATCCAGAATCCCTTTGATTGGTTCAATGTGTTTGCTAATGGGGTGTCTTCTGGCGTCAGCCAAATATTCTTCTCAGACTGTAAGTTATAAACAACGGATTTAATCGTCATTGCATATCCACCAAAATCTCAAAGCTTTCTTCTCATATTTGCACTGAATGTTTGATTTCTAAATCTTTAAAATGTATTCGTCCTACATTCTTAAACTATAGCAGAAAGCTATTCTTCAGTCTAATTAAAACGTCAATTATAAATTCACATTCACCCATTCACTTTATTCAACTCTTCTAAAAAAGTAGGTACCAAAGGGAATAAAACCCGGAACTTTTTGGTTGGTAGACAAGCATCTTACAAATGCTACTGGTTGTGAACTAGACGCACAAAACAGTAGGTGTTTAAAGTAATATTCTCATAAAATAGATCAAATTTATAATAGAAATTAGCAAATGCTTCCTTTGCAAGAATGAGTACAATCTCAATTTGCGTTGTGATGAAAATTAAAACTTACTCAGGCTACTATAAAGACACTAGAAGCTTTTGAAATGTTGAGCTGTCGAAGAATGCTTTGAGTTTCGTAGGTTGAACTTGTCCGTAATAATGATATGTTGAAACGATTGCATAAATATAAGGAAATATTATTCACCATCATGAGGAGGAAGCCAGCTTACTTTGGACAAATAATGTGACATAATTTTTTAGTATAATATTAACATAATTTTTAGTATCGTAGCATTTATTTGTCATTGATAGAGAACTTATATCTTGAATAAGAAGAATAGAAAACGGAAAGTATTATCTATCACCAAAAAAAAAAACAAAGTAAGAATTATTTGGATTTTTAACGAGAAAAAATATGCTTTTCTTTAATTGAAACAAAAGAAAAAAAAAAACGATTCTCTACTTTTTCAAGGATCCGAAGACGAGCTAAATTTGTATTACTTGAAGAATCTGATTCTATAATATTTTCACCAGAGATATTGTATAAAAGGATATGTTTTATATTGAAATATTTTTATTCCAGATTATTTTAACTAATACATGAAAATTAAGAAATATTTAGTTACATTTTTGACACGTCTTTTAAAGGACTTTTTAGGTGGTGCAGATATGCAATGTGTAATATGAGGCATCATTGCAATAATTTGTCATTTATAGAAAACTTATATCTTGAAACATATGAATAGAGATAGAGGAGTATTATTGTATTGTATTATTACACTTCCATTGTATACAGTATACCTTGGCGAACTTATTGCCATAAGGCAATATCTTCCAAACAACCAGAAAGATGTTAAAGAGACCTTGAGTGAAAACCAAGCAAAAAACCTTTTTTTTTAAATCGGGTTCCAACGGGAATCAAACCCGCCACCTCTGGGCTGGGAGACAAGCGTCTTACCAATTAAGCTACGTAGGTCGAGTATTATCTGTCGTCGAAAGGGAAAAGTAAGAGAATGATGCAAAAAAATATTATTTTAAATAATATTTTTTTCTTATTATATTTGCATCAAAAAATACAATATTATTTTTTTAACTGATTCGCAGGTGATAATAAGAACGGCAAGATGACACATCTCGTGGTTGAAGAATTAAGTGGAGTGGTTTCACTGTTGTGCCATATCTTTGTTCATAGCTGCTACCTTAAATATCAAGATAGCAATGATGATCGGCAACTCCAAAGAGTAGATTGACTTTAAATAAGATGAATAGTATTGGTTTTAAAAAAGTTCTCTATACACAAGTGCATTATGTAAATACATGACGAGTTATATGAATGTGTAGGAGACGAAAAGTATGTGCTTGGATATAAAAGTTTGGAGATCTATTGTCTCTTACCAGCCTTCAGGGACACAGGGTGATGATATTTAAGTACACATTATTATTTTTATTATCATTACTAGCTGTGGCCGCGCGTTGCTGTGCCTCAGTCTGGTTAAATGGAAAAGAAAGAAAGATAAAGCACACGTTTTAATTATGTTTAATTTCACAATGCTTGTGGGTATACAATATTTTTTATGTCTTTCAGCCACTCTCAGTCTGTCGCGTTTTTCGCCATGCTCGCAAATGATCGCGTCACTCCAAGAAGTCAATTCACGATATGATTTGAATTCAAATAAATTATCGATTTCACTAAATAAGAAGAAAGAAAGTCATAACAAAAACATTTAAAATTGCGAAACATTAAAAAAGGAACTGAATAATATTGGTAAGTTCGTAGACGTCTTTGTTCTTGGCGCCAACAATAGCTCGTTCACTCAGCCAATCGTGATTCTTATAATTGATTTGAATATTGGGAAATACTTTTTCAACCAATTCTTATTTTGACATCACTAAATTGCAGATTGCACGAATGGCAACTTTTGTCAAAATTTCAAAGCTATCGGTAGAGAACTTTTGGATATTAGTCATTTTCTACATACGAACATTTACATTTTTATTTATATAGATTACTGGCTAAATCAGCTGAGAAGAGCAAGAGGAAGGGGACTTTGATATTGACGTACTTCATCTCATTATTCGCAAATGATAAAAAGTACACTTATTTGATTAAAAATACATTTTGTTTTTTCCAAAGTTATTTTACATACATGATAATATGTTGCGATAGAAGAGGATCATTATTTAAATTTCATAATGTAAGAAGTTGTTTGGTATACGTATAGTATGTATTTGTTTAACCTTTATCGACGAATTGAGGATTATGTTTTAAATTTTATCATATGTTGTTAACCTAGCCGTACGAAAAAACTTCTTTAGAATTATTTAGGAATCAAGTTATGCAACATTTTAACAACCTTTTAATTTGAAGTTAAATTTACAATAAAAATAATAAAATCACAATTAATGTTACAGCATTTAGAGATAAATTTTTTTAACGTCTTTACATCTGCAGCGTATTTGCAATTTATCTAAGAATTTTTCCACGTTTTTTTTTCTTCCTAATCATCAAATCTGTCAACTAAGAATTATTTTGGACTATCATCTTAACAGTTTTTCATTCTGTCTGGTTCGAGTATATATGTTTTAGTGCCAATTGACTTTGTTTTCTTACGCCACAAGGCATTTGATATCTTTCTGAACTCTTCCATTATCTGAGAAAATACTAGCCAAATAATAACTCTTCAACATTTTCCAATCTTTCATTATTCACCCATATGTTGCATTGACTTTCCTTTCACACTTTTCTGTCACCACTGATTCGGCTTTTGCAACATTCACTTTCAGATCTTTTTTTTTGCATATCTCATACAATTTACTTATCAAACTCCTCCATTACTCTTTACTTTCTGCCAACACAACAAATTTTCCTCCTTTCGAAAAATGTATCCATTCAGACAAGGTACCATTCCCTCGAACACGTGCTCTTCTTTCGGGGTATAATGACGCAATACTACGTATAACTTTACATTCCAAATCTTCTTCGTTATATATGTTCCATAGCTTGTCCTTATCTCGTTCCACTGACTATCCTCTACTTAGAAAGGCATTCAGAGGATCCCATACTTTGTTATTAGTTTTTCTTCTTAGTATTTTTATCAAATTTTTTCATAAAGTTTAATTACTACACTCCATTACTCGAATGAATGGCTCTGTGATTTCCACACTCCATTCTTGCACCCTTCCCTTTAAATAGCGGAATCATCACTGCACTGTTCCAGTCTTTCGGAGTATAGTCAGATTCTCAACAAGTTTTGTTTTAAAATAAGTATTGAATTATTTTCATTCTTGAGGGTTCGTTTGAAAATTTCAAAATCATACTGATCTTTTGTTTATTTAATCTTTTTTTTGTATACTACTACAAAAACAAATGTCACTTTATCTCGGTTTTGTAACGCTTCAACTAAAAACAAAGTCCTGTCGAGCATGTGATTTGTAGATGAGGTGAACGTACGGGAGGGTCTGCGCATATAGGGTCGGGCTGTTCTCTCATAGAATATGACAGGATCGGCGTGGACGAGCAGCTCGAGATTGGCTTTGGAATGGCGAATATTTTTAAAACATACAGTCGTCTAATTGCTGATGTTTTTCATATAACACATAATAAGAGTTTTTTATATCAATATTCGTATCTGTTAGAAGTGTGCGAATGTTGTAACCTGTCCATGTGCGGTAGTATTTCAGACACGTACTGTAGCGAACTGTACTTACCTACTCAAGTGGTTCTCGACCCGAAGGCTCGATTACTGAGGCTGATGACAATATTGTATCGCGGTCACACGCCTCGACATATTTGTACGATTACTGAGGCTGGTGACAATATTGTATCGCGGTCACACTCCTCGACATATTTGTACGATGAAAAAATATATGTTGAGGATTATATACCATAAAAAGGGATGAAAGAGGTAGGAGACAGAGGGGCACTCTCAAATAGTTTGGGAATGAATAACAAACAAATACTAACAAAAAAAATTAAAAGTGTATATTTGATAAGTTGATAAATTTGATTTACTCGTATGTTAAGCGATACCATAGAAATGAATGAATTAAGTACGACAAAGAAAGACATCTTAAAATATTTACGGTATTGAGGACAAACGAATACTAACAAAACAAATTAAAATTGTACGTTTGGTACGAAGTGGTGCTAATGGACGGCCGTTGTACGTTTGGTACGAAGTGGTGCTAATGGACGGCCGTTGTACGTTTGGTACGAAGTGGTGCTAATGGACGGCCGTTGTACGTTTGATACGAAGTGGTGCTAATGGACGGCCGTTGTACGTTTGGTACGAAGTGGTGCTAATGGACGGCCGTTGTACGTTTGGCACGAAGTGGTGCTAATGGACGACCGTTGAAATAAGGGAATGTAAAATATGAGAATTTCGATGAGAGTCTGGCAGGGAAAAGGCGTGACGAAATGTGTGTTTTAACCACCAGGAATTGTTTGTAAACTTTCGTCTTAATTATGCTTTCGTTTTATTGCATGATTAATGTTCTGGTTTTTAGATAATTTTCAACATTATAACACCTCGGTAATTTTGTTCTTTACATTATTTCATAATGTCAATAACAAAGCCTTGTCTGGGGGATTATTATGACGACAAAAACACTATGCAACTCATATACTATATTCGTTGTCAGCATTGTATGAAAATAATTTCCGTGAGTATGATTTTGGAAATCATTTAACGGAAAGGATATTCCAATAAAAAATATTTCAAAGAAATGTACTTAACTTGTTCGAAAACCAAATATTATTGACCTCACCATTGAAAAATAAATGAAACAGTGGCTTTTCAACAAAAATATTAAATTTGACATGCTGTGAACAATTTGACATGCTGTGAACATGCTGTGAACAAAATATTTTTTTGTAGGTCAGATACTCGTAGATGTCGAAAGACTCGGATGATGTACATGGCTGCGCGGAAACGCACTACACTTCCATGCAGAAAATCACCGGTTCAAACCCCGCGCTGTGCTACTCTCCTCGAATGACACAGACATTTTTTCCGGCTAGTGTTCGTGGGCATAAGGATAACTATGACTTTGGTCATATCTATTCTTTCAAAATTAGAAAAAAAGAAACATGCCGGTGTGCACCGATTGTCTCACATCGGTGTGTCAACGGATCTAATATAACGGTGTGTCCGGTGAGTTTTCCAAGGGTATAGAAAGGATGTGTTATGTCACCATGGTTGGTTAATATTTACGTAGATTCTCGTTTGGGGTACAACAAGATTCCACGGGTGGCATAAAAATTAGGACATGCTAGCGTCTAGCGAAGAATGAGAATGAATTGTGAATTATAAGAAGCAAATTGTAAGAGATATGTGTAGAGAAAGATTTGAGAATGAATGCTGCGAAATCTTATGACATGGTGATAGAAAAGTATGACAGGAAAAGTAAATACCATATGATACGGTGAGCAATGGAAGATTAGAAAGATTTGAGGAATTTGCAGTTAGTGAAGTATTACTTCAGGGAGTGAAGTCGAATAAATGCTGAAGAAATGAGTGCACTGAGAAGAATACATAGTGTAATAATGGTTGACAGCATACCGAATTCAGTGATTAGGAATGAATGTGAACTTAAGGCTAATTTGTTGAGTTAGATCGAGAAGAGCACTCTGAGACAGTTTGGGCATGTAGAACGAATAAATAGAAAAATATCAGATAACGATGTTTAAAACAGGGCAACCGACAACTTGAAAGGTGTAAATTAATATTTACAATAAAATTACAATTTATGTTGCGCCGTTATGAGAGCAAACTCTCCTCAAGGGCGCTCTAGCTCGAAACTCGACCACATTATCCTTGACAACCTTTGAAACGATAAGTAACATAGATACATAATATTTTTTTCATGACGGTTATTTTGGTTTTTAATAATTATGATGAAGTATTGTCTTCTCTGTTATAACATATGGTGTTTGTACATTTGGAGAAGTTACGATTCAAGAGTTTGAAGAATCTGAAATGTGGTTGTACAGAAGAATGTTTTGTATGAAAACAGGACAAAATGAAGTTGCGCTCCTACCCCAATGGGTACATGTGTATGAGGAATCAATCGATAAACTTTAATTGTTGATTCAATTGTTTGACATTGTATTATACTTTCATTCCAGGCATAACATAATATACATAAGGTATTAATCAACAGTTCTCGCGACTAACCAACATATGGCGCCTCTAATAACAAATCCATACCATTCTCAGTTAGTACCAGCCTTTAGAAGTTACATGTCAAACTTTTATGACATTCTGACATTGAGTTATAGTGATTTTAGTGACGCTACTTTTGCTATTTTCAAAACAATGGAAAAAATGAATTTCGTGTGTTGATTTTTCATTGCTTTTTAATGGGAAAAATAGCGTTCAAACTCAGCAATGGATTGAAAAGTGTTATCCGGGCTCTAGTCCGTCGAAAACAACAATTTTTCGGTCCTATAATGATTTCAAACGCGGTCGTACAGACACAAAATAAATTATGCTGAACGCTCTGGTCGTCCAAATGAGACTGTTACACCAGAAAACATTAAAAAAAACTCAAAATCGTGATGGAAAATCGCAAAGTAAAGTTGCGTGAGATAGCTGACATCCTGAAAATATCATTTGGTAGTGTTTACACTATTTTGCATGAACATTTGGTCATGAAAAAGCTTTTTTCGAAATGGATGCCGCGTTTGCTCACAATGGAACAGAAACAACAACGCACCGATGATTCAGAGCGCTGTTTGGCACTGTTTACGCGAAATAAACAGGAGTTTTTGCGTCGGTATGTGACGATGGGTGAAACTTGGATCCAC
This sequence comes from Odontocerum albicorne, assembly GCA_949825065.1. Lineage (NCBI taxonomy): Eukaryota > Metazoa > Arthropoda > Insecta > Trichoptera > Odontoceridae > Odontocerum > Odontocerum albicorne. The sequence goes on along the minus strand of OX463859.1, from coordinate 11,307,427 downwards.
CACTATACTCCGGAATCAAATCGGCAGTCAGCTGAGTGGAGAGCAGCCGGTGAAAGTCGTCTGAAGCGACCAAAAAGTCGGCCGGGAAGGGATGGCCTCCGTATTTTAGAATGCGCATGGTATAATATTCATCGATCCCCTTGAAAAGGGAAAAATCATCAATAGCAAATATTATATAGCGTTGTTGGAGCGTTTGAAGGCAGAAATTGCAAAAAACGGCCCCATATGAAGAAGAAAAAAGTTCTCTTTCATCAGGACAATGCACCGTGTCACAAAACGATGGTAATGATGGCCCATTTACATGAGTTGAACTTCGAATTACTTCTGCACCCACCATATTCTCCAGATTGTGCCCACGGCGACTATTGGCTGTTCGCAGACCTCAAAAAGATGCTCCAGGGAAAGAGATTTGGCTCCAATGAAGAAGGGATTGCCGAAACTAACGCCTATTTTGAAACCAAAGATAAATAGATCTACACGGCTGGCATAGAAAAGTAAGGAAAGCGTAGGTGTATGAATGTATCGCTCTTGAAGGAGACTATGTTGATGAATAAAGAAGATTTTTTGCAAAAAAATGTTGTTTTAGTAGTTTTTAGTAGTTTTAGTAGTAAGTCCAGGGAATTATTTATCGATTTGTTATGCAGGGCTATTTTGAAGTGGAAATTTCTTCCGACTCATCAGAGAATAGTTAAAGCTCTGACTAGAACTCAAGTCTGGTTTACAATTAACGTCTCTTTATTATCTATCTGGTTAGTTAGAAAAGATGGCCGCATGCCCGCAAGGCTATGTACAACGAAAATATTAAACCATACAATGTATGATACAATAGGTTATCCTTTGTCATCGAGTATTATTGTTAGCCATATTTTGAAGAAAATCAGTCCATGCGTTTATTGGTTTATTATGTCCAAGCTCTTGCATTTCAGAGATGATCCCTATCATGAAAAATCAAGCCCAAAGTTCCGTTGCCAAGGAAATTAGAAGACCTTAAACTTCCAAGACGATTGGCAGGTTCATTCAGCTGCAGCATTTTGTTCAGAAGATTTTAATATCATGTTAATTTTGTTGCTTAATAAGATTATAAATTGATTTAAATAGTCTCAGAGGGAAACCGCCAGTAATCAAACCTTCGCATAAATGTTAACCGCCAGACCACGGCCTCCACTTAATTATGAAAAACAGACTATAGCAATTTATTATTTATTAAAATTAAACTCGAAAGCTTCGATTGAAAAACAATCAATCAATCTTCAAGTCACACAAGTTGTTTGGTATCATTGAAAATACGAATGAATTTATTTAACATTTCATTGTATAACAATCTGGAAGGTTTATTGCCTGATGGCACTCTTCCGACCAACACGACAAAAGTATATAAAGGGAGTTACATGTTCGCTCAAATCATTCAATTAATATAAATTACGTAATGTAAACAAAACATTAAGGACAATACTTTGCCTCTGGAGTTGAGTAACCCTGCATCAACATGTATGAAGGTTTTAATTCTGCAAAGCAACTTGCATCTCGTTCTACTAATGAGGCCATATGTTTTCTATATTTCAATATCTATCCATAAAATTTTCAAAGATTATTAAATAATTTTAAAACAATGACTGTAATTTATTATTACTACAGCTTTTTATATCTTCATGTTAGTTTAAGATAAAGTTGTATTATTTGTCAATAATTTTAAGTACTTGTATAATCTGTCACATGTTCATTTGTACATAAAGACACTGTTGTGTCGTTAATTAAATAAATAAATAAATTATTATACATGCCCGCGGAGTAATACACTAGGCTTCCGTGCGGAAGGTCGCCGGTTCGAAATCCTTGACTACGATGCCCAGGAACATCGACTTCTGAGAGATGTGGTATGAAATTTAAGTTGGAACATCGCCTGATCATACATTGGACGTGGCAGGTGAGGTATCTGTTTATTGAGGTTAATGAACATGCGGTAACGCACTGAATTTCTTCGCGAAAGTTCGCCGATTCTCACTCCGCGCTGTGTTGCTTCCCTCGAATGACATGGGTATTTTTTCCGCCTACTAATCGGGGATATTAGAATACCTATGACTTCAGTAATAACGATTCTTTCAGAAAATGATAAGAATCACGCCGGTGTGCTCCAATCGTCTCACTTCGGTGTGTCATCGGATCCAGTACAACTATGTGGCTGGTGAGTTTGCTGGTTTGCAACGGTTCACTCACAAAAACATACGGCACAGCTTCGCTTTCCAAATGAATTGACGTTGAAATAGCGCGAGGATCCTCAACAAACAAGCCCAGCAATGATCTATCCATACACGCTCTAACTTGTTAAGATTGGTAACTTTTGGACTTTAGTAGTTTAAAAAGGTCGAGGAAGAATCGCAAGTATTGGTAAAATCATAGAGTTTTTTTACATAACATATTACTTAGTATATGTCCATACACACAGCTACATATTTACTTAGTATCTGTCCATACACACAGCTACATATTTACTTAGTATCTGTCCATACACACAGCTACATATTTAGGCTGGAAACTTATGCATCTAAGAACTGATTGTGTACGCCAATGCCACCTATTTTAATTTTCATTCGTTTTATTCTTCGCCTGAGTATATATTTGGATAAAAGTATCCAAATCTTTGCATATTTCTCGACAGAATAATAACACAGCCAGTGAGTATTTTTGCACATTTTATTTTATTTGTAATATTAATTATTTATTTTATTTTTGCCATAAACTGACACTCGGTGCCAGTTTGTATAATTCTCCTCTCGTCTTATGTACTCGTATACTATTTATTACTTTCGTTGTGATGATGGCGAGTCCTCCTGGCGAGAAAATCAACTTCCTCAAAATACATATTTAAAAAACGTTAGCCATTGCTCTAACACAAAGATGTAAATGTTTAATACTTTCTAATTATTTCCTTGTATCAGGGCGCGCTTAAACTCTCCTCGGTTGTTTTCTTACTGATGTGCCTCCTGATTTCTCACTTGCCTCAAGTTTTTCAACTACAAACATTTTTCATTTTACATAATCTCTTCACCCTGTTGCAATTTATATGGAAATCTAATTCAAATATTGTAAGACAAAAAATAAAATAGAATCTCTCAAAATAGGGAGGAGTTCCATGCAGATTAACACTTCCCTTACTGTGCTAAAAAATCCCGCCAGCCACTTTGCTGGACTCTAAGTGTACAGTAAAAAATGTATGTTTTAAATTAAAATTATGCAAAATCTGCCAGGTTTTTTTTTGTTATTAGCTATAAAAACCATTTTGTTATGTATTAAAACGTCGAATAATATATAATAAGTATAGGAAAATAGGACGAACATATAATCAAAGTTTAACCCTGTGGAGAAAGTTATCGCAATTGGTGCACGAAATAACTTTTGTTTCTATTCTTTGTACTAAACACACAGGTGTTTGACAAATATTGCAGAATAACCTGATTTTTTTTCTCCAATTTTTTTAACAAAACCCACAACTTCCTCTTTTGAGGACCTCACGGGGTGCCAACAAAGTAGTATTTACTGATGTTTCGGGTTTTGACTCGCCACAATGTGTTAAAACTGTATTGAAAGCATCTTGTTGCTTGTGATATTTGATATTGCTATTTTTCCTTTTTAGGATAGGGTAAACTACGGAGAGATGCCATTCTTTTTGTTTGAATGTCTATAAAAATCAGGTTTGTGAATGGGTTTCAAAAAAAATTTTATTATTTAAAAATGTAATTAACATACTATATAAAGATATAATTAAAAATTCTTAAACACAATTTTAAAATATTAAAAAACAAAAACTAGTTAAAGTGGCGTCTCTCCTTCACTGTGTGGGAGAGATGCCATAGTACGAGTATGAAGGATAGATGCCATATGTTTAATTTTTCTTCTTTAGATTCTTCTGTCTTATTGGTTCCCTTCCACAGTTGTTGCAATGTGAGGTGGGGTGGGGCATACATTGTACATGATTCGTGGAGCCACTTTAAACATACCCAACATTTTATCCAGCCAGCTGTTTTTTTTTGTAACAAAATAATTCTCCCAGCATTCGATACATTCAATGTTGTCATCTTCAACTGGAATTCGTTTCTGGCGTGATGGCGATGATGTTGACTCCATGTTGCGTTTTCTAGCTGTTCTTTGTATCAGATCAGGGTTCAAAGTTTTTTGTGCTGCAAATGTTCCGGTGATGTTAATACTGAACCAACTTGTTTGCGCTTCACAGTAGAAATTGACAGTGTCGGAATCGTACGCGCCACCTCAACAATATTTGAGGAAGTTGTTTTATCTGTAGACGGGACTGAAGATCCAGGTTGTGGCGGTAATTATTTAGAAGGAGATGATATTGGTCACAATGCATTGTATATTTGTGGTCAAATCAGATATGAAAAAAAAGTGATCAGGGATTATACGAGTATTAGGATTGAAGGGAAAAATTCCGCAAGCTTTAAAGCTCGATGCTGGATTTCCCACAGTTGCTGCTTTTCCCCAGGCGTTTCCTACAAAAGTTCCAACTTCTGATGGTTCTATCTTTGTTTCTTTCCATCCAGGAATCAGCCTCTTGTGAATAGTACGTCTTCAGAGGCTTACAAATACTTCGATCAAGTGGATGTTATGCCTGGGTAGTATGACTTGGTAAACATGTAATGATTACATCGTTTTCATGTGCAAGGTCGAGAAGATCTATGGATTTACAGTGAGAGGAATGGCCATCTAATATCAGCACTGTATCCCCTTCCTTGGGCTTTCGAGGTATGAAATGTGTTTTAAACCATCTCATGAACAGATCAGTGTCAATATAAGAGGACTTTTTACTCATATATACCTCGGAACCGTTTGGAAGACCATCAGAAAATTCAGGTTTCATATTGACACCTTTCATTATCAATACAGGTGGTAAAAATCGACCCTCTGCAGGAAATATCATAGTTTCTCCCTTTTCACGTGGAGTAATTACGTGGACGTTCTTGGCTCCTTTTGTAGTCAATACTTTTCCTGGTTTATTTATCAACTGTATTTCACTTTCATCAACATTGTATATGTTTGCAGGTTTATTTAACAAGTTAATTAGCTATCATTTCTTCTTCTGACAACTTGAAACAATTACTCACTTTATTTATATTTATACCTTGAGCTCTCGCGACTGAGAGGCCTTCAGCTTGTCTTGTGGCAATATTAGGATTCCTTTCAAGAAAATATGTTAGCCATTGGTAGCTTTTTTTTAAGTTTGCCTTTTTGAATATTTTCTATGGCTAATTTTAAATTTTCTTCTGTCCACTGTCCTCCAAGTGCAGTATACTTACGAATATATTTTCTTGGCATCCTTAATTATTAAAAAAAACTACGTCATATAATGCAAAAAACAATACACATTACTTGGTATCTTTCCTAATTTTGTGGGTGAAAATTAAGTCAGCAAAATCATTATTGTGCAAAAATATTTTATATTGTATTATAAATAATCCATATTAAGTAAAATAAATACTCACTTGGTTTGTTGCGTTTGTTCGAAGCTTACAATCGATACAACTTTGTCACTAGGATAAAATTTCGACACAATTTTTAGCACAAAAAAAACGATATCGCTCTGTAAATTCAACGTCCGTTATCACAGTCGAACAAGTACTAACTTGTTAGTCGATGTTACTGAGCTGCTACTAAACTGTATTAAAAGAATAGTCATCTCGTCCACACTTCTCGAAATCTAAGGAGTATGGCGTCTCTCCTCCTATGGCATCTCTCCGTATTGGCCTTTGCCAATTCCAAACTTAACTCTCTTATGAAATATTTTCGGCGGCATTTATTATTTTGTTTCCACTCTGAATATTTATCTATTCATAAGAGGTATGCATTCAATGCAGCCATATCTTTGATTTCCATAAAACGACAGAAAGGCCATCTTCTCGTTGACCTTGAGCAATAGTTATTTGATCTCCCGTATCTACTCCAATTGGAGCTCTAGTCATTTGGTCTCCCGTATCTACTCCAATTTTCGTATTATTATAATGATTTATAATTAGTGGCTTTTGTTTTTCTGAATTATCAATTTCTGCATCATTGAATTGAGGGGATAGTAATAATACTCCTTAATTTTTTTTGGTACATACGAAACAAGTATTTCATTTTCAGCAAAACCAAACATACTACTATGGATTGTTTTCTCTGTAGACGGTAAAAATTCAAGTGGGGTTATTCTTTTTTATTTTTTTGAAGCGTGCCAGTTCGAGTTAAACCTTGTTACAAAAAATCATCGGCTAATTAGATGGAGGTAAAAAAAATATATATGGTTATCCCCCTGTTAGTGCCATACTGCAGTTGAACAATTTCCATAACTACTCGGTGACCTTGATTTATCTCTGCGATTATTTATCATACCAGAATAAACTAGTAAAATTGTTATGTTCTCCGTCGCAGAGTCAGCAGCAACCCAAATGTTGATGCCATATTTATCAGGTTTAGACTTCATGTACACGCAAAATGGACTAAATAAACAGAAATTGTGAATTTTATAAATATCAAATACCGACCATTTTGTTCCTAACTGGGCAATGGGCAAATATTTCCCACGTCTTTTAAAAACTTATTTCGTAAATATTTACAATTAAAACTTAAACTAAATGGATAATGTAAAAGAAAAATTCAAAATTAAAAAAAAATGTCTGGACTTACCTTGCTTTTTCGCGACATTATCAACATTTTTTTTCAAAATAACGCTCACCACTTACAAAAATGCAACAAAACCGATGTGTCAAAATTAAAGGAGTGTCATTCCGACAACCAACCTTCAAATCAAGTGTTGCCAGTTTATAACCATAAACAATACATTGAAGTTTCTAAGCAATTGACATATGTGGAAATATATAAATCACGGCCTTGAAAAACATTGAATTTTTATGTGAGAAAAATGTTACCATAGCCTGATAAAGGGTACTATCGTAATAATAATGCTTCTAGGATAAAGTCCACAACAGTGTTTGAGTACCAACTTTAATGAATGGGAGTAAGCCGTGGACGTGGAAAAGACTGCAAGGAGCTGTATAAATGCTACAGAAGAGTTAATGTGATTACAATGCTTGACAGATTATGAAATGAAGTGATTAGATACAAATGTGCACCTAAGGGTGTTGTGTTGAGGAAAATAAGGAAGAGGACTATAATATGGTTTGGGCATGTAGAAGGAATTCATGAAAACAGACAAACAAAAAACACAATAAGAAAATTAATAGAAACTGCGGGGTTGAGATAATCAAAGAAAATATGATTGGATAAAGTAAATTATATTTAGAAAGATGGAAACGTAAAAAAATCAAACTAATCGTAGGAGTATTATGACGAGGTGTACGGGTGTAGAAGAGGCGAAGAATGTGTTTCGAAATTTAGAACATCTGGCGTTCTATCCTGTGTTCCTATACTGACAAACAAATATTGTGATCGTATGTACACGTACACGCATGAATGTCATAAACAAACTGGTCAACGATTTATTGGAATAAAATAACTAGTACATAAACGCAGAAAGTTTGAGAAGGACTGATCTAGTCTAACTAGAAGATGTTAGAAGTTGATAAAAAGAAGAATTTGCACTGAATTTTTTTATGTTTTCAGAGATGAAGTTGATTCTCCTGCTTGTCTTCATATTCTCGGTCAGGGATGCACACGCCCAGGAGAATCTCCTTGATGGGTTCAATGTGGATTATAATGGGTTGTATTCTGACTTAAGCCAAACACTCTTCACCGACTGTAAGTTATCACCAATGGGCGTTATCGTCATTTCATATCTACCAAAATCTCAAAGCTTTCTTCTCATATTTGCACTGAGTGTTTGATTTCTAAATCTTTCATAATGTGTTCGTCCTACATTCTCAAACTATAGCAGAATGCTATTCTTTAGTCTAATTAAAACGTCAATTATAAATTCACATTATTCCAGTTACTTCATTTAACTCTTTTTAAATAATAGGTACCTAAGGGCAATAAAACCCGCAACCTTTAGGTTGGTAGACATGCATCTTACCAAGGTGACTGGTTGTGAACTAGAAGGACAAAACAGTAGGTGTTTAAAGTAATATTCTTATAGAATGGACCAAATTTGTAATAGATAAATTAGTAAATGCTGCAGTAACTTCGATGATCGTTATTTGTTTACAATATTCAAGTATGGTAATATTTTAACTGTTTTGAGATATTTAAGTAAAAACAACATCATCACGTTGATATAGGAAACATAGTCAATGTGGCACTCAAACATATAGGATCGAACCGAAGAGCATAAAAGGCTAAGGTGATGTCTACAACAGTATTTAGTATCAATTTTAATGTATAGAAGTAAAACGTGTACATATGTAAATACTGAAATGAGCCGGATACATGCTGCATATATGCACACACTTAGAAGAATACACGGGGGACAATGTATCAGAGAATACGGAATTAAGTGATCAGGGATGAAAGTGATCTCAAAGATCGACTTTAATGAAAATAACTTGGTCCGAGACACACCACAGCAGGAAGAACACTGAAAATAAAATGAGAAACTGGAAAATTTAGAAGACAGCTTTCGTGATCGAAGTTTGCCATGGACAGGCCATGGTATGTACCAAATTGTAGTTGACACGGTAAACAAAGATCATTTGGCGAACCCAACAGCACGGGAGAAGGCCACTTGGCTGATTGGTACAGGGGCTTTTGTAATATATAACATGAAGCAATACTTGGGAGACTAGGAGTTGAAGAAGACACGGAGGGACTTTTCTGGACCAAGTGCAAATGGTTATTTTATGTGTTAGCCAGATGACAGAAGTCCGTCAATTCATACTTTGTTTTACTTGTTATTACAGGCACAGCCATAAAGATACTTTTGGGCGTGAGTTATACACAAATGAAGTCAACATATCCTCCAGATACCTCCCGCGTGGCTATAGAAGTACGCACAGCATCTAGAATGGTAAAGGTCTTATTTATTTTTTTACTTAGTTTACATATTATTTGAATTTAAACCAATTACATCAAATAAAAGTTATGTGTTTTTTTATATGATAAGGAAAAAATCACACTATTAAATAAAACTATTTTTTATTTCCAGGAAAGGTTCAGCCTCACCAACGGAGCCAACGACATTCTTTCTTCACCCCTGTTCGACATCAATCTCCCCGTAGTCATCTACATCCACGGCTTCGCAGAAAACACTTATTCCTTAAGCGTACAATCGATCACCAGTGCTTTGATCAAGAAAGGAGGCTTTAATGTACTATTTGTAGATGCCAGCAGTCTCCTCGGTTTCTTCTTTGTGACGTCGTCTACTAATGCACAATTTATTGGAGAAGCACTTGGAAAACAGCTCGCTATCCTTGACAAAAGTAAGTAATGCCAATTTGATATTTAAATATCAAACGGGGAACTCCGTGGCCCGGTTAATACGATTCTTCTATTCTATGTTTTCCTCCGTTATGCTCATCACAGAACCTAGATTATTGATCTTGCGAGAGATTATACTTTTTAATTACGATGAAAAATATTATTAAGCTATTCTGTGCTGGATTATTTCCATATCAAAGTGCAGTCACATTGTTTTCTCTTGACATATTTACACTCGTAGTGTATTCAGGGCTCTCTAAGTAGGCCATAGCAATTAGTTGGTTAACTGGTGCCATATTTTTTATGAGGACAATCCAATCGGAGAAATGGACTGTTCTTGCGAGATCTTCATGAAACTGTTCGCGGATTTAACATCGATATTGCTGGCTGGTGACCAAGTAAGTGATGTCATGGATCCAGGGCTTGTTTTGTTCTTTCAATGTATGCTGCAAAACTTCTATGGATCACTGTTTGGGCGACGATGATCAATCGGTATACGAGAGTTTTCTCCATTCGTGTTACTCACAAACCAATTCAATGGCGTTTTGGTAAAGAGGTACAAGTCATCAATTACTTATTTGTGAGTTTGAAGTTTAGCAACACTTGTATTCCTGAAATACAGACCTCAGGTAAATTTTAAAGGTAAACTTTGAATACATAAATTATTTATGTATTCAAAGTTTACTTTTAAAATTTACCTGAGGTCTGTATTTCAGGAATACAAGTGTTGCAAAACTTCAAACTGACAAATAAGTAATCGATGACTTGTACCTCTTTACGAAAACGCCGTTAAATTGTAAGTTTTTATTCTTCTAAAACTTAATTTGAAAATATTCTAGATGGTGTAAGCAATATTCACCTAATTGGATTCAGTTATGGATCCCACATCTCAGGGTTCGCTGGTCAGACCTTCATCCAGCTCACAGGCAAGAGGATCGCGAGGATCAGTGGACTGGACCCAGCTGGACCATGCTTCTTTGTTGCTGATGCGAATTCGTCTCTGTCGCCAGGCGACGCTGAATTCGTAGATGTTATGCATACTGATGCGGGAGTCGCCGGAATCATCAAGCCTCTTGGTAGTATTATTATTTTTTGAAGTCATGTTCCCACATGCTTTAACCCAGCGATTTTAAATCATTTCATTAATGCCTGCCTCTCAAAAAAAAATCAAAATTGTCAGTCAAGGGCAAGATGTCTCTTTCATATGCATGTTAGCTTACGGCGTCCTTAGTTTCTTTTTACCCCTTCTCATAGCTGAGCCAGCTTAACATTGTAGGAATACCTACCTAAATAAATTAATAAATAAATAATTGTCAAAATGAATAAGTGAATTGTTAAACACAATTAAATTAAATTAATTATTGTCAGATAGTAAACATACAGGGGCAATGACCGATGAAGAATTCAATGATTGTCACACACTATGAACAACAACAATATTTACTATTTACAACGTCTGCGAATTGGCTAGCCATCTCCAAATATAAATAATTAACCTACCGCCAGTTCATGCGCTAGAGCAAGGCAGATATGTATCGCGAATGTATTCACTCATTGGTATAAATTACTCGGACGCCGAGAAATAAACATATTATTATTATTGTCATTCATTCAACTGTCAAGACTTGTTATTTATTTTACCCGCTGTCCACTTATCGTTTTATATCCGCATTCCTGAGTCTATATTCATTGAATACAAATCAAGATCATCATGACTTATAGAGATAAGCAATCCGCTATATTGATGACTCTGAACGAGAAGTAACGCAGATCGACTAAAACGAAGATAGCGATGTCGATATCAAAATCATCAGCACGTTCTAATAGGACACACGCTACATTGATAACGACCATCGTCACAACATGTTTAATTTCAGGGGAGAAAAGATCGAAAGTTCTTAAAACTTTTAATTTTTACAATTCAGTATAAGTGCACTATGAGATGATTTGGACATGAAGAACGAATGAATAAAAAAGAAGAAGAAAACAAATATTTAGTACTAATATGAGTAGAAAACTAGGTAAAGGAAGTTAAAGGAAAGTATGATTGGATCAAATAAATGATATTTTGAGAGATAGAAACCTAGAAACCCAGAGAAATCCTCTTAATATGAGAGGGTTTATGGACGTGGAAGAGTTTAGCATTCTATCCAATCTGCTTATAGGAAAATGGCGGAATGGTATGTATATAAAAAATATTTTTTTTTATTTCTTTTCAGGTGACGTCGACTTTTACCCAAATGGCGGTTCTGCTCAACCAAACGCTCCATTTATACCCCAGTCTCATATGCGCGCCATATACCTTTACGTAGAGTCCCTATTTAATCCAACAGCCTTCGTTGCAGTAAAGTGCGACAACTGGAACACATTCTTGGAAGGGACTTGCAGTGGTAATAAGAAGACCATCATGGGATATGATACTCCAACAACTGCCAGAGGTATTTTCTCCTTGAGAACCAATGGCGTTTCCCCTTTTGGTATTGGAAATGCCGGATCTAAACCGATCATCTTTGATTAGAAAATGTTTTACAAAAAGTATATTTTCACTTAGCGAACGAAACAGTGGTCGTTTGTTCGCTAAATAAAACACCAGCCGAATACCGTTCTATTTCAACTCGATTCATATTCGGGTACGAATGCTTCAGATATTCGCTCACTATCTAAATATTCTTCACTTACAATCCTGGTACATTAAAATTTAGTCTTGTTTATATTTAAATTGTTAATTACTCTGTTGGTTACATTATTATCGATATTTGTGGAACAGAAAACGTTGAAAAAAAATTAAATTGAAATTGTAAATCTTTAATTTTTACATTTGTATCACACTTTCACCTTAATTACTTTTTAAGATGTATTTTTTTCTTGATAACCAATGGTGTTTTACATTTTGGTTTTGGGAATGCCGGATCTGAACCTTCCGACAGTCGTGGGTTCCAATTAAATTCTTTGAGGAACATCTTTGGCTAGAAAATGTTTTACAAAAAGTATATTATCACTTAGCGAACGAAGAAGTGGCCGTTTGTTCGCTAAATAAAACACCAGCTGAATACTGTTATATTTCAATTAGATTCATTTTATGTGTGTTTAACTACTATACAAATAATGTTTAAAAGCTCCAGGCATTCGCTCAATATCTAATGACACTTCGCTAATAATGCTGGAACATCAAAATTTAGTTTTGTTTGTATCAAAATTGTTAATTACTATGTTGATCATATTACTATTGATATTTGTGGAACTGAAAACGTTGAAATAAAATTGAATTTGAATTGTTAATATATTTTTTGAAATTTGTGTCACACTTTCGCCTTCTTACTCTTTTATATACCATATACAAAAAAAAGAGTTTAAGTTTTATGTCCTATATGTAAAAAATAGATTAAGTTTAATAAACCTTAAACCGTTTTTTACATATAGGATATAAACCTTTAACTTTTTTCCCCACATGTAAAAAAGAGTTTGAATTGAATGTCTTATATGCATAAATACTTATGCAGAAGTATACAGGAGTAGGGCACATTATTAAAGAAACTACATTGATTGTTTTTTATGCGTTTTCAAAACAATTTATATTTATTCGTTCTACGTGCTCCATGCAGTACATCCGTGTGACCGTAATGCCATGTTTACACGAGCTTAGTACTTGTCCTTAGTACTTCTCACTAGCACTTGTCACTCGCACTTGTATCCACGTGTAAACAAGCATATTAGTACTAAGCATTAGTAAATCTTAGTACTAATATGCTTATCGTCACTAAGCAACTTTGTACTAATGACAAGTACTAAGCTCGTGTAAACATGGCATAACACAACTACAAGTAAAAAAAAAACAGAGGTGGCTGAGTCCTAATAATTATAGATTTAAACTAATGAAACCCCCAAAAAATTATAGATTTAAACTAATTAAACCCCCGAAAAATTATAGATTTAAACTAATTAAACCAGTTCGTCAAGATATTGAGCAAATATTCATTGTGTTATATATCAACTTAAGAAAAATCATATTTGAATGTATTTATATTGTATTAAACTCTCCATGTTCCACTTATAAAATACATAGTGAAGATTTAGAGATCATCCGTCTACACTTACCTGATTACGAACTAGTCATAGCCGGTGATTACAACCTTTAGTGTATTAAGTGGAATGAAAATAATACTGACATTACATCACAAAATATATCTGACAGTGCTAAACGCATATCAGATATGACTGATTTTTAGGCTTCAATCAAGTGAACAGAATTACAAACAAAAACAATCGTACCCTAGATCTTATGTTTGCAAGTGAAAAAAATGTTTTAGTAAGTCAAACAGTATATGAACTATTGCCAATAGATCATCACCATCCACCCTTAAATATATGTATCACGACAGACGTTGAAGACAATGCAAAATTTCCAAAATATAACTATAATTTTTACCAAGCGTATTTTACTCATGTAATAAATTATCTAGACACGTGTGATAGGGATGCTTACATCTCCAGAAGCCTATACGATAATATTAATTTATTTTATCATTACATTAACACAACTATTAAAAAAGTTGTTCCCTATAAGATGATAGTCCAATCTAAGTATCCAAAATTGTTCAACAGAGAGTAGATGAACCTCGTAATAAAGAAAAAGACTGCACACAAAATATTTAAAACATCTAGAAATATATCAGACTACACAAAATTTAATGAACTACGCAAAAAATATAAAGAATCTCTCCAAAAAGCGTTTCTCTGAATTTGTAAAACAAAGCGAGAATAACATCAACAACAACTTGAACAGCTCGGAGGATAAGCGTGATGACGAGTTTCTCTGGAATGAAAGTGCTCTGCGCGAATGCCTACAGCATGGAGCAGAAGATCGAGGAGCTGATGCTGTTGGTGAACAATTCAGGTATAGATATTGTGCTTATTACGGAAACTTGGTTAAAACCTGTATCTCGTGTGAGAGGCACCGGTGGCTTCACCGTCTATATATCGGATCGCTTTTCCGGTAGAGGTGGAGGCACCGCGATCCTCATCCGAGACACAATACATCATACCCAACTCCTTACGCTCACCCTGACAAACTTGGAGGCTACTGCTATCAGCCTCAAGGTTGACAGGGAGACAGTCACCATTGTGGCAGCATATTGTACCGGCTATCGTTCACTTCTGGAAAAGAACATCGAGGCAGTGCTGGCTTTGGGGCCCAAGGTCATCATAGCCGGGACTTCAATGCCAAGCACCGTTATTGGAACTGCTTGAGAGCTAACCCGAACGGAACGACGCTGTACAATTATATGGAAAACCACAACTGTCAAATACTCTATCCAAATCAATATACCTGTTTCACCAACCCCCGTAGTCCTTCTATACTGGACATTACCGTAGTCAAAAACTACCCTAACATCTCTGGCTTGACTGCTCTAGAAGCTCTCTCGTCAGACCACACCTCCCAGTCTACTTCACATTGGGAGTGAGGCCGATTGCTAGCCTCAGGGAGCAGTACGACTACGCCAATGCTGACTGGACGGGTTACAAAACCTACTTCCACAACCAGCCCTGCCTATCACCTGAAACTCTGGTGAGCCCACAGGACATCGATGCCGTGATAGATACCATCTCCACCTTCATCCATAATGCTCGTGATGAGAATGTTCCCCTCAAAATTGTCACTCCATACGAAATAACTCTTACTCCTCATATCAAACTCCTTATATCTCTAAAAATCTAACAAAAACAGACCTACATACGTACACTAGACAAACGTGACAAAACACTCCAAGATGAAATCGTCCTCCAAGATGAAATCAAAAAATAAATCCGTTTACTTAAAAACCAGCTATGGCAGAGAAAATTGGCGGCTCTAGAACCGGTTAACGGTACTCTTTGGCGAGTCGTCAAGGGTATCAAGTGCTCCTCTCAAAGTATACCACCTCTGCGCACAGCCTCAGGGTTGGCTGTTTCTGGCATTGACAAGGCTAATGCCTTGGCGGACGCTTACAAGAATACGTACTCAATCACTTCCGACCTTGGAAATGTTGATGTCAACAAATCTGTCGAGGACACTCTCACCAGCTTTGCTTACTCCCCGACCAACCAAAACGAGGTGCAACTTTGCACCCCGTCCGAAATTGGTCGTATCCTTGACAGACTTTAAACACAAAACGCACCCGGTCCCGACAATATACACAATAGCCTTCTTAAACAGTTACCACTCAAAGCGAGGAATTTTCTTACTAAAATAATAAATGCCTCACTCCTTAATGCCTATTTTCCGAGTATTTGGAATAGCCAATATTGTTATTATCCACAAGCCAAATAAACCTACCGAAAATCCAACTAGCTACAGGCCAATCAGCCTTCTTCCAGGTCTTGGCAAGATCCTTGAGAGAGTGGTTGTCTCAAGGTTAGTGTTCCATCACGAATCCAATAATACATTTCCTCATGAGCAATTTGGATTTAGGACAAGACACAACACGGTCCAGCAACTTACACGTGTCGTGGAAGACGTGTCGATGGGATTGAATAGGAACAGAAGTACTGGCATGGTACTGCTGGACCTTAAGAAGGCTTTTGATACTGTCTGGCACGATGGCCTTCTACACAAACTTCTCCTTACTGGCACTCCACTCTATCTTGTGAAACTACTTCGATCCTACCTTTCCAATAGAAGTTACACAGTCACCACTCATCATTCTACGTCATCCGCCAGGCCCATCCCTATGGGTGTCCACCTTAGAAATTTGTTTTGTACTCGTTTTAAGTTTGTGCATGGGCGGCGTAATGAAAATACCATATTGATGAGTTGTAGTCAATGCGGCTACGTATCAAAGAGCAGAACAGCAGTTTTAATGTTCGGAAATCCGAGAAATGTTGGGCAGTTCTTAGTACAAATCCCAAGGTTTTTAAATTCTCCCGAGTGATTTTGTCCACATGTTCTATAAATTAAATTCCTAAATTATTCGAGTCTTATCTAATACAAAATCGTTGATTCGATTCGCAGTATTATTATCACTCAACAGCATGGATTTATTTCAGGTAGATCCACACTGACTAATCTACTCGAATATGAAAACTTTATTTTCAATTCGTTGTCAAATGGAAAACAAGTGGACTCAATTTACACAGATTTCAGTAAAGCATTTGACAAAGTATCACATAATATTCTATTAAGTAAACTAAAAGCTTTAGGGATAGTCAGCCAGCTCTTACACTGGATCGAAAGCTACATTAAAAATTGAATACTTACTGTCAAAATCGATGGTTGTCTTTCATATCCCTTTACAGCTACAATCGGTGTACCCCAAGGATCGCATCTAGGACCAATATTATTTCTCTTATTCGTTAATGATATACTCGTAGTTGACACACCTAGTGACGGAGAGGTTTTACTTTTTGCTGATGATTTAAAAATGTTCAAAACCATAAGAAATACTGCTGATTGCCTTAAATTACAAGAAAATTTTATTAAATTACAACAATTGTGTGCCATCAATAAACTGCACTTAAACCTGAGCAAATGTGAGTCCATTAGTTTTTATTGAAATAAAAATGCAATTAATCACGAGTATTCTCTAAATCAATATACATTAAACGTGTATCTTCTATAAGAGACTTAGGAATTACATGTGATGAAAAACTTTAATTTATAGAACATGTGGACAAAATCACTCGGGAGAATTTAAAAATCTTGGGATTTGTACTAAGAACTGCCCAACATTTCTCGGATTTCCGAACATTAAAACTGTTGTACTGCTCTTTGATACGTAGCCGCATTGACTACAACTCATCAATATGGTATTTTCATTACGCCGCCCATGCACAATCTTTAAAACGAGTACAAAACAAATTTCTAAGGTTCATCAATTTTAAACTTGGACTACCACATAACAAAGAAATTATCCCTACTCATTATGATAAATGCAATGAAACTCTCGAAGCTGTGTGACAAGAAAAACAGTCGATATAGTATGTTACTGCTATACAAAATCATTCACTCAATAATCGATGAACCTCACTCGCAAGCATTTTATTTCGTATTCCCACTAGACCCACAAGACAGCTCAATCCTTTTTATACCGAAAATTGCTATACTAATTATAAATTAACTCCTCTTCATGTTAATTCGTATGCAAAGACTTGGAAATTAGTTTTGCAACAATTTAGATATTTTTAATATAAGTATACCATATATACAATAGTATGTTAAAGTATTCCCCAGAATATCACATCAATATTCAAGAATAGCTACTAACTTGGTGCTCTCCTTTATTAATATAAATAACCTAGTATAAATGAAACATTAAGGACATTACTTTGCCTCTGGAGTTGAGTAACCCTGCATCAACATGTGGAAGGTTTCGATTCTGCAAAGCAACTTGCATCTCGTTCTACTAGTGAGCCCATGTGTTTTCTATATCTCAAGATCTGTCCATAAAATTCTCGAAAAATCCAATTCTTGTTCCATAAAAGCGTTGTTCCAAATCTAAGTTCTTTACCCCTATAAACCTTTACGTAAGTATAAATTCACCCCTATAAAATGCATTCTCCTTCATCTTCTTTATCCCTAATCCCATTATTTCTTAATCTGAAATACATTCTCCTTCACCGTATTTCTAGACCAAGCATTTGGCCTCTAAAATTTTTCCTTATCTAGTTTCTCAATAACGATCCAGTTGAAAAGGCCATAGCATTAGGCACCCAGGCCTGCTCCTTATCATCGTCGAGGGAATGATTGAGGGCAATAACCAAAGAGGCCGCCCCAGATATAGCTACATGGACCGGGTGATCCGGGATGTGCGCTGTGGCAGCTATCAGGAGATGAAGAGACTAGCGGGTGACAGAGATGAGTGGAGGGATTGAGTGCTTGGTGCAGACCAATCCTAGTATTGTAACCCAGAAGAAGTTTCCCTCATCTAGACTTATCATTTCAGCTGATATAAATACTCTCCGGCTAGAATATATTATATAATTCTAGAGCCCTATTTACTTTGTTTTTTTATCGCTATACGCTATTCGATATCCCACTTAACTCTTCCATCATCTGAGAAAGCACTATCCAATAACTTTTTCTTATATCGCAAATATTTCACTTTCCTGCATGAAATATTTATCATAAAAAGGAGCCGGCCTTAAACTATTTCCCGAGCCTATTTTGATGTTGCCGACCATGCCCTTATAAAAATATATAGTATAGAAATCAATACAAATATTCGCAGTATTAAAAAAGGGGGCCTTTTTCATTTTAAAAAGAAAGATAATTTAAATAAAGATAAACAACTAAAAATACCACGAGAATAGAGTGTCCCACATTTTAAATATGTGGGATTTTGGCTGAATGATCAATGGGACCAGTCTCAAGAGATCTAAGGATACAGATGCCTCGAAGCTGCTTCTTGAAAATTCTGATAATCCTTTACAGCAGAGGTTCCCAACCCCGTGCCCGCGGGCACCATGGCGCCCGCGGAACGATTCGTATGTGCCCGCCACTATTTGACAGAGACAGAATTTTTTCATAAACATTAATTAAAAATGTGAATTATTTTTATTTATTTGTCAGAGTTTTAATTTTTTTGAGTGCCTAGGTTTATTAAATACGTTCGTATGTTTGCGATATTGTATGTATGAGTGGTTCCTTTGCTGACAGTACTTGTCGCAACTTGTCTAGCGGCGAGCCAGACTGCACTCTTCACGCTAGCCTGGAACGGGGAGTGCTATTTGTACATCACTCCTTGTACACGCAGAAAACCCGAAGTGAACGAACGCCATGAACTGAGCCGATGAACGCCGAAGGCGCCAAAACACATGGCACATGACTCTGATAGCTCTGTCTGTCAGTGAAGTGAAAGCAATAAGCATGGCCCCGACAGCCAAACTGACAGTAGTCACGGAGTTTGACTTTAAAGACTGACTTGGAAATATGTGACTGGTTCTCGCTACAATTTGACGAGTCAACAGATATATCAGACACCGCACAGTTAGCAGTTATGGTGAGAATGGTATTTAGTAAGATAATTCTTACTTTAAAGACAAAGTAAGAATTATTTAGACATTCAACAAGAAAAAACATGCGTTTCTTTAATTGAAACAAGAGAATAAAACGATATGCCACTTTCTCAAGGATCCGAAGACGTGCTGATATAAAAATTTAAATTGATCCTGGAACCAATCAATTGATATTACTTAAAGAATCCGATTCTATTTTCACCAGAAATATTGTATAAAAGGATATATGAATAGAGAGAGAGGAGTATTATTGTGTTGTATTACACTTCTGTTGTACACAGTACAACCTGACGGACTTATCGCCATATGGCAATATCTTCCAAACAACCAGAAAGATGTTAAAGAGGCCTTGAGTGAAAACCACATGACGAGTTGTATATAAAAGTTTGGAGGCACGCTGTCTCTTACCGTCCCGCAAGGGACACAGGATGATGATGTTTAAGATACACATTTTTATTTTTATTAACATTATTACTGGCTAAAGCAGCTGAGAAGAGCAAGGGGAGGGGGACTTTGATATTGACGTAATTCATCTTATTATTCTCAAATGATAATAAACGCACTTGTTTTATTAAAAAACATTTTGTTGTTTCCAAAGTTAATTTACATAATAATATATTGCCATAGAAGGGGCATATTTTTTAAATTTCATAATGAAATAATTTGTTTAATATGCGTATACATTTGTTATTGACGTATTGTAGATTTTATTTCAAAATGTATCTTATGTTTACCTAGCTGTACGAAAAAAATTGTTAAGAATTGTTTAAGAATCAAATTACGCAACATTGAAAGAACCTTTTTACTTGAAGTTCAATCAACAATAAAAATAATAAATGCACAATTAATGTAACGGCATTTAGAGATACTCGTAAAATTTTACAAACGTCTTCACATCTGCAGCATTTATACAGTTTTTCTCAGTATTTATCCACGTCCACATTTTACTCCCAATAATCAAATCTGGCACTAAAGCATTATTTGGACTATCATCTTAACAGTTTTTCATACTGTCTGGTTCGAGTACCTATATATGATTTAGTACCAATTGACGTTGTTTTCTTACGCCACAAGCCATTTGATATTGCTCTGAACTCTTCCATCAATTGAGAAAATACTAGCCAAATAGCAGAATTCTTCAACATGCTCCAATCTTTCATTATTTACCCATATATTGCATGGACTTTCCTTTCACACTTTTCTATCACCATTATTTAGGATTTTGCCACATTCACTTTCAGATCTTCCTTTTTGCATATCTCATACAATTTACTTATCAAACTCCGCAATTACTCTTTACTCTCCACCAACACAACCAAGTTATTTGCATACAAAAATCCACAAACTCTTCCATTCGACATTGGTTTGCCACCAGTAGACTCTGTTGACCCTCTTCACATGAATCTATATAATTATTGAACAACCAAAGTGACACAACGCATCTTGTTTAACTCCTTTCGATAAATTTATCCATTCAGACAAGGTACCATTCAGTTGAACACGTGCTCTTCTTTCGGGGTATAATGACGCAATACTACGTATAATTTTTACATTCAAAACCTTCTTCATTTTACATGTTCCATATCTTGTCCCTTATCTCGTCCCACTGATTATCCTCTACTTAGAAAAGCATCCAGATGATACCACACTTTCTTATTAGTTTTTCTTCTCACTCTTTTTATCACATTTTTCCACACAGTTTCATTACTACACTCCATTACACGAATTAATGGCTTTATAACTTCCACACTCCATTCTTGCACCATTCCCTTTACACTGCGGAATTATCACTGTTCTCCTACAGACTTACGGAGTATAGTCAAATTCTCAACAAGTTTTGCTTTAAAATAAATATTGAATTATTTTTATTCTTGAGGGTTCGTTTGAAAATTTAAAAGTCACATTTTTCTTTTGTTTATTTAATCTTTTTTTTTATACTACAACAAATACAAATGTCACTTTATCTCGGTTTTGTAACGCTCTAACTAAAAACCTGTTGAGCATGTGATTGTAGGTGTGAAATTAAGGTGAACTTGCTGGAGGGAGTACGCATGTAGGATCGAACTGTTCTCTCGAAGTGTAAATTTGATAAGTTGTGCTGATTGACGACCGACAAGAGTGTGATTGGATTAAGTGAATGATATGATGAAATAAGAAAATGTAAAAAATCAGAGAAATCGTCGGAGGTGAAATATGGGAATTGCGATGAGACAATCTCGTAGGCAAAAGTCGTGATAGCATGTATATTTTAACCACCCCTTTTTAAATTATCGATAATTTGTCGTCTTTCATTTTAGTGCATTATTGATATTCTGGTTTTAATATATTTCCAAACACTATCCCACTTCAATCCTTTTTTTTTTTTTCTTGGAGTGCCTTTTATAATGTTAAGAACAAAGGGTTGCCTGGGTGATTATTATGACGATAAAAACATTATACAACTGAGATATTCGTTGTCAGCATTCTTCGAAAAGAATTGCCTGTATGATTTTGGAAATCTTTTAATCAAAACGACATCCTTATAAAAAAATATTTCAAAGATGTGTATTGATTTTTTTCTAAAACCAAAGATTCTTTGCCTCACCATTGAAAAATACACGGAACAGAGGCTTTTCATAAATTTTATTGCTGTGAACAAAATATTTGTTTGACGGTCGAATAGATTTAACGCACTCGACTTCCGTGCAAAAAGTCACCGATTTGAACCCCGCGCTGTGCTACTCTCCTCGAATGACACAGGCATTTTTTTCCGGCTAGTATTCGGTGGCATAAGGATAACTATGACTTCAGTCATATCTATTCTTTCAAAAAAAAAGAAAAAAAAAGAAACATGCTGCTGTATTCCGATTGTCTCACTTCGGTGTGTCATCGGATATAGTACAACGGTGTGTCCGGTGAGTTTGGTGGTTTGCAACGGTTCACTCCCTTAAAAAAAACTCGCTTCGCTTTCCAGCTGAATAGACGTTGGAATGGAGAGGGAGTTCTCTACTACGAGGTCCAGCAACGACTGCTGCGGAAGACTCGGATCTAAGTGGAGTAGAACTTTTGGTTTGTTATGAGGGAATGTTGTGGTAGAGGAATATCAAGGAGAGTATGGTTGAATTGAGGGAACATTATTTTGAAAGCAGAAAATTTAACAAAGAAGAGAAATTTTATGACTTATATGAAAAGGTGTATGGATGTGGAGGAAGAAAAAATTGCGTGTTGTAATATGAAATCATGGCGCTCTCTCCTTTCTGCCTACCTGAACATGGAAGTGGCGTGATGGTTTGTAAATATGTAACAGAAGGATTATGACTTTAGTAGTTTGAAAAGGTCGAGGAAGAATCGCTAGTATTGGTAAAATCATAGTTTTTTTACGTAACATATTACTTGGTATCTGTCCATACACACAGCTACATATTTAGGCCGGAAACTAATGCATCGAAGACGTGATTGTGTACGCCAATGCCACCTATTTTAATTTTCATTCATTTTATTCTTCGCCTGAGTATATATTTGGATAAAAGTATCCAAATCTTTGCATATTTCTCGACAGAATATTAACACAGCCAGTGAGTATTTTTGCACATTTAATTTTATTTGTAATATTAATTATTTATTTTATTTTTGCCATAAACTGACACTCGGTGCTAGTTTGTATAATTCTCCTCTCGTCTTATGCATACTATTTATTACTTTCGTTGTGATGATGGCGAGTCCTCATGGCGAGAAAATCAACTTCCTCAAAATATATCTTAAAAAACGTTAGCCATTGCTCTAACACAAAGATGTAAATGTTAAAAACTTTCTAATTATTTCCTTGTATCAGGGCGTGCTTAAACTCCCCTCGGAGGTTTCTTACTGATGTGCCTCCTGATTTCTCACTTGCCACATGTGTTTCAACTACAAACATTTTTCCACGCTTTTTTCATTGTATATAATCCCTTTACCCTCTTGCAATTTATATAGAAATCTAATTCAAATATTGTAAGACTGAAAAGAAAATGGAATCTCTCGAAACAGGGAGGAGTTCCATGCAGCTTAATTGCAAGATTACCTTCGCCATAATCGGCAGCTCTGATCTTTTGGCGACAAGGGATAGTCTTGCAACTTTCTAAAAAAAATTTGCTTCCTTTATCTTTTAAGGCCTTCTGTATGACCAGAGTATAAATAATTTATTTTTAAAATATTGTCACAGTACCTGGTACCTTCTGTCGGTGCCATCACTACTCTTTTCACTACCTTTGAATTGACTACCCCTGAGAACAGCTTTCCAACAAAGTATGGCCAATTTTCAATCGTAATGTTAAGGAACTTAATACAATTGTAGAGGCAATGGGGATGGAGAAGGGGCAACTGCATGTATCTACCGTAATGTTAAGGAACTTTATACAATTGTAGAGGGAATGGGGATGGAGAGGGGGCAACTGCATGTATCTGCCGCAATGTTAAGGAACTTAATGCAATTGTGGAGGCAATGGGGATGGAGAAGGGGCAACCGCATGTATCTGCCGTAATGTTAAGGAACTTAATTCAATTGTAGAGGGAATGGGGATGGAGAAGGGGCAACTGCATGTATCTGCCGCAATGTTAAGGAACTTAATGCAATTGTGGAGGCAATGGGGATGGAGAAGGGGCAGCTGCGTGTATCTGCCGTAAAGACGATGTTAATTTACAAAAAAAGGTTTGCAAAGATCGGAAAAAAAAACAACTTGTCTCACCGATACACATTCCGTTACACCAAATTGTCAATATTTAAAATTTCTGAGACTGATGGGAACATGAAACGTATGATAAAGACTTGTAAGACATAGTTTTTAAGTGTTTGTTGAAATGATGTGTGATTAGAAGAATTATGAATTTAAAATCCTTTTCCTTTTTTTGTAAAAATATTGTTTTTATTTTACTTCCTATTTCTTTGAAATAAATGTATTTTTACTTGGTTCTCTTCGTTTTAAAACTATTTGCATAAAAATATTGCAAAGATGAAG
This sequence comes from Odontocerum albicorne, assembly GCA_949825065.1. Classification (NCBI taxonomy): domain Eukaryota; kingdom Metazoa; phylum Arthropoda; class Insecta; order Trichoptera; family Odontoceridae; genus Odontocerum; species Odontocerum albicorne. Next base: position 11,283,107 of record OX463859.1, on the reverse strand, counting down.
TCCACAATAGTGTTTAAGTACCAATTTTAAGTAATGGGAGTGAACCGTGGACGTGGAAAAAGACTGAAAGGAGCTGAATAAATGTTGTAGAAGAATTCATGTGATGGCAATGCTTGACAGAATATGAAATGAAGTGAGTAAGGATAAATGTGCACTTAAGGTTGAAGTGTTGAGGAAAATAAGAAGAGAACACTATAAGATGTTTTGGGCATGTAGAACGAATGCATTAAAACAGACTAACAAAAAACACAATAAGAAAATTCAAAGAAACTGCGAGGTCGAGATAACCAAAGAAAAGATGATTGGATAAAGTAAATGATATTTTGAAAGATGGAAAAGTAAAAAATAAAACTAATCGTAGGAGTATTATGAAGAGGTGTATGGGTGTAGAAGAGGCGCAGAATGTGTTTCGAAATTAGAAAATCTGGCGTTGTATTCTGTGTGCCTACACTGACAAAGAAATATTGTGATCGTATGTACACGTACACGCATGAATGTCATAAACAAACTGGTCAACGATTTATTGGAATACATAAAAGTAGTCCATAAACACAGAAAGTTTGAGAAGCAGTGGTCTAGACTACGAAAGTAATTACAAGTTGATAAAAAGAAAGAATTTGTATTCTATTTCTTTTATGTTTTCAGATATGAAATTGATCCTCCTGCTTGTCTTCATATTCTCGGTCAGGGATGCGCCCGCTCAAAACAATCCTCTAGATGGGTTCAATGTGGTTACTAATGGGCTAGCTACTGGCGTCAGTAAAACCCTCTCCACCGACTGTAAGTTACAAACAATGGGTTTTATCGTCATTCCATATCCACCAAAATCACAAAGTTTTCTTCTCATACTTGCACTGAATGTTTGTATTGTTAATTTTCATAATTTATTCGTCCTACATGCCTAAACTATCGCAGAAGTTTATTCTTCATTCTACAATAATTAAAACGTCAATAATAAAATCACATTCATCCAGTCACTTCATACAACTCTTCTAAATAAATAGGTACCTTATGGAATTAAACCTTCTAACTATGGGTCAGTTGACAAGCATCTTACCAATAAGGATTGTATCGAATGCGCCACGTTGCCACTAGATCCTTCGCGGAATCCATTTTTCGTAAATGTCCTGGAATCTCTCGTCAACCCCTGTAAGTGTCCAACACAATGACCCATGCTTATAGTGTAGAAATTCGGATACCTAAACAGACATTCTTTAAAACTATTATCAAATTTCCGGATCTTGCAAATCCGTTGCCTTCTAATCTACGATTCAAAGATGCCTTAATGAGGGATTGCTGGAAGGTGCGTCTAAATAACACGCTATCAATGCATGTGGGTGTTTGCTGGCCTGCTACCGGCGACCTTTTTGGATCGAAGGACAACGATATACTGAACGGTATGTGAACTTACCAGATACTTGACAGCAATAGAATCACCAATATCTACCTTATAAAAGATCCTAACGTGATTTTCCAAGGATTTCACCTACCATGAAGATTGTGGGGTACCCTGAATGAGGTATACATAACTATTTCACGATTTGATCAAAAATGCAAGTTTAATGAAAATTCTTCAGCGCAAATACTTCAACTTCATAATATCAGATGCATTATGCTTTTATGGGCATATATCGTCGTGCAAATTGCAAATTACACCGTCTCAGTTTTAAAAGAAAATGGGATAATAAAATTTTCAAAATATATAAACATATACAATCAAAGACCAACGAAACCTATTGAGTTTAGTAAAGGTATCAATCAATAGAAGTACCACTATGGCCTAAAAGTTTCCAGCCTGAACAAGTTAGAACGTGTCTGGACAAGGGATTTTACAGTTGAATCAGGAAATTTGATAACTCTTCCCTCAGTAGTATTTAAACAAGAGAAGACGTGTTATTTGGTTATATTCTGTTAACCGATTGGAGACGTGTTGTTTCGGTATATTCTGAAATTTAAAAAAATAATATCGCGTGGATATCAAGTTTGTTTTTAAAAAAATTAAACGTAAACATCTAAACACAACAAAATGTATAACATTTACAATATTGCTACATCATATATTTTTCTCCCAAGCAATATCAAGTTAGCAAAAGAATATGCCAAGGAGACAATTTTACACCTAAATAAATCAAGATGGGTTCGAAAAAGTATTAAAAACTTTATGTCAGAAAATGGTAACTTAAGTGACCTCAAATTCACAGACATGACCCTGTAATATAAAAGACTACATGTGGTGACAATGTATGGGAGAATACGGAATTAAGTGATCAGGGATGAAAGTGATCTGGAAGATCGACTTTTACGAAATAAACTTGGCCCAAAACAGACCAAAGCAGAAAGAACACTGAAATTAAAAAGAGAAACTTGAAAATTGACAAGACATCTACTAATTACCAGCGACAGACAGAGACAGGCCATGTACCAGATTGTTGATGACACGGTAAACAATGATCATTATGCAAACCCCACAGCACGGAAGAAGGCCACTTGACTTAATGAGACTGAGGCTTTTGCATAACATGCCGCAAGAACTTAGGAGAGTGGGAGTAGAAGAAGACACAGAGGGACTTTTCTGGACCAAGTGCATGTGGTTATTTCATATGTTAGCGAGATGATAGAAGTGTAAACATTCATAATTTGTGTTACTTGTTATTACAGGCACAACCGTAAAGAAATTTTTGGGCATCAGTTATACTCAATTGACTTCAACAACTCCTCCAGATACATCCAGATTGGCCATAGAAGTGCGCACAGCGTCTGGAAAGGTAAATGTTTTATTTTGTTTACTTTTATATAAGACGTTTATGTGTTTTTAAACAGCGTTAACAAATATAAGACCTTCATGTGTTTTTAATATGTTATCATGAAATAAATTCCCATCATATTCAGAACAAAATACACGGGAAACAAAAATCCGATATTAAGGAATAATCTTGACCGAAAAGTTGACATATCATTTTTCTCAAATGTTTCAGAATTCTAGAATTCAGTTTGCAAGTCACTAAAATTTTCAGTACAAAACATTTTTAAAAAAATATATTTTTTTTAAATCTCATTTTTTCAGTAACAGACACCACAGACGTGTGCATCCCGTTGAGCCGCCTGGTAATGCTAACGTATTTTCGCAATACGCAGACTTTCTCATACGTCCAGCGGCTAAGGCACCATTATCTTGAGAACAGATAGCTCTCCACTTTCAACGATTTTGAGCCACGGAAACCCAGTCCACAAACGCCCCACACGAAGTTAACGACTATCGCAAGATGTCTTTAAAGCGCTTCCTCTGTTCACTAACTCTTAGCTTGTCCATTACTTTCTCGTATATGATACGTTTTGAGAACCTATGATCACCAATGCGTACTCGTACCACATGTTTGGCCCACCTCAATAAGACATCTGAAACTTCAACAGGTTAACAGTTGAAACGTTGTAGGATCGAGGCATTTATGACATAATCACTACAGTTGATCCGAATGATATGGTAAAGGAAACGCTGATAGAACATTTTGAGGTTCCGAATATACCTCCTAGAGAGACCCTAAGTCTTAATCCAAGAGAATGGAGACCCATAGGAAACAATGGGAAGGTCAATGGATTTGTATACAGATCCAACCTTTAAATTAAACTATTTTTTTATTTCTAGGTTAGGTTTAGCCTCTCCAACGGAGCCAACGACATTCTTGCTTCACCCCTGTTCGACATCAATCTCCCCGTAGTTATCTACATCCACGGCTTCTTAGGAAACGCTTATGCCTTTAGCGTGCAATCCATCACTAGTGCTTTGATCAAGAAAGGAGGCGTCAATGTGCTATGTTTAGATGTCAGCAGTCTTATCGGCTTAATCTATTAGACGTCATCTACTAATGTTCAATTTATTGGAGATGCACTTGGAAAACAGCTCGCTATCCTTGACGAAAGTAAGTATCGTCAATTTGATATTTAAATATTAAACGGTGAACTCCGTGCCCTAGTTAATACGATCCTTCACTTCTAAATTTTCCTTCATAATGCTCATAACAGATCCTAGATTATTGATCTTGCGAGAGATAGAAAGCATTTTCTTCCTTTACTGGACATTTGAAATTTCTTAAAAGTGATTTCTAAGTAGACCAAAGCAGTTAGTTGATCAACATGTGCCATATTTTCCATGAGGATAACAATCTAGTCGAAGAAATCGTCAGTTCTTGCGGTTTCTTCATGAAAGTGTTGGTGGATTTTAACCTAGATAATGCTGGCTGGTGACCACGTAAAGGGGGTCATGGATCCAGTGCTTGTTTCGTTCTTTTTATATCAGCTGCGAAACTTCTATGGATCTCTGGTTGGGCGATACTGATCAATTGGTATACGATAATTTTCTCCATTCGTGTTACTCATAAACCAATTGCAAGTTTTTATTGTTCTAAAAGTTTATTTAAAAAAATTCTAGATGGTGTAAGCAATATTCACCTTATTGGACACAGTTTGGGTTCCCACATCTCAGGGTTCGCTGGTCAGTCCTTCACCCGGCTCACAGGCAAGAGGGTTGCGAGGATCAGTGGACTGGACCCAGCTGGACCATGCTTCTTTGTTGCTGAAGCGAACTCCACTCTGTCGTCAGGCGACGCAGACTTTGTAGATGTTATGCATACTGATGCCGGAGTCTTTGGAATCGTCAAGCCTCTGGGTAATATTATTATTTTTCAAAAGTCATGTTTCTATATGCTTTTAACCCAGCGATTCTTACTATGTTCATAAATGCCTACCACTAAAACATAATTTAACAATATTAGTCAAACACAAGTTGTATCTTTTATATGTTAGGTGTTTTTTAATGTAAGCTTAGAGTGTTCTTGGGTTATTAAAAAAATAACGTTTTTTTCTCATCCCTTCCAATAGAAGAGCCAGCGTAATATTTTCAATTAAAAAGGAACAGTAGTTGAAAGTTCTTAACCTGTTCACCGCGTTAAAAATCAAATTCCACGAATCCTGTGCGCGGCACAATTTCAGCGTTTTTTAATTTCTAAGTTTAAACACATATTTTGTTTAGAACCACTGATATTTGATTACAACACCAAGTAAACATGACACTTAAGTAATTTTCTAATAATAAATAATAGTCATTACTCTTAAGGAGACTCATTAAATAAAGGAGAAAACTTAACATTACGTAAAATAAATAAAGGAATGCTACGATCAAATCAATGCTTCATGACACTCACCCAATCAAATGCATATAGCACTAGTAATGTTTATTTACGTAAGAGAGACTTAGTAATGTTTATTTACGTAAGAGAGACTCATCGCAGGACTCGATCCGCGCGACAGGTCGTTAATGCTGGAAATATTGAGAAACCAAAAAAATTCGGCGCTCTGTTTATTCAACAATATCTCATAAACTAATATATTATTTGACAAGGTTTTCAGAGATGTCGCTAGAATAAAGATTATTTAAAATTTTAGTTTCATTTTTATTCCGGTTTTGTGTCATTTTTTTTAAGTATTTGTGATTTGAAACTTGGATTGTCGTCAGATCACAGGCGTTTGTGCTCCCCGCGGGGAAAGAGTTAAAAGATTAAATTTTTACAGCTCAAAATATTAGTGCACTATTAGATGATTTGGCCATGTAGAACTTATGAATAAAAAAATAAGAGAACAAATATTAAGTGCAAATATGAGTGGTAATCATGGTAGAGGAAGACCAAGAAAAGAAAGATTGGATCAAATGAATGATATTTTGAATGATAGAAACCTAGAAAAATAGAGAAATCGTCGTTATATGAGAAGGTTTATTAATGGATGTGGAAGAGTTTAGCACTCTATCCAATCTGCTCACCCCGACAGAAAAGTGGCGGAATGGTATGTACATATATATAAACATTTTTTATTTTTATTTCAGGTGATGTCGATTTTTTTCCAAATAGCGGTTCTGCTCAACCAAACGCTCCGATTATATCCCTGTCTCATATGCGCATCATAGAACTTTACGTAGAGTCAATAGGTAACCCAACAACCTTCGTTGCAGTCAAGTGTGAGAACTGGAACACCTTCTTGAAAGGGACTTGCAGTAGTAATGAGAAGACCATCATGGGATATGATACTCCAACAACTGCCCGAGGTATTTTCTTCTTGAGAACCAATGGCGTTTCACCTTTTGGTCTTGGAAATGCCGGATCTGAACCGTCCGACAGTCGTGGGTTCCAATTAAATTCTTTGTGGAACATCTTTGGCTAGCAGATGTTTTGCAAAAAGTATATTATCACTTAGCGAATGAAAGAGTGGACGTTTGTTCGCTAAATAAAACACCAGGTGAATACCGTTCTATTTCAATTCGATTCATTTCACTGTATAAAACTACTAGACAGATAATGTTTAAACGCTCCAGGCATTCGCTCAATATCTAAAGAGGCTTCACTAACAATCCTGGTTCATTAAAATTTGGTCTTGTTTATATCAAAATTGTTAATTACTCTGTTGATCACATTACTGTCGATATTTGTGGAACTGAAAACGTTGAAATAAAATGAAATTGTACTTTTTTTTTATACTTGTATCACACTTTCACCGAACTAACTTTTTTATGCTCTATATATAAAAAAAGTTTAAGTTTTATGTCTTATAAGTAATAAAAATAGTTTACATTTCATGTCCCATATGTAAAAAAGAGTTTGAGTTGAATGTCTTATACTCGTATATAAAAATATTAATGCAGAATTATAAAGGAGCAGTGCCCATTATAAAAGAAACCACATTTATTGCTATTTTTACATTTTCAAAACAATTTATATACGCAACATATTCACTATTTTAGGAATACATAAATACATTCTATCAACCCCCTGTCGGGATAGGCCAAGACGAAATACACGCCTCTCATCATACGTTCTCTTGATCAAACCATACTTTTCTTGGTCATCCACGTATTTCCCTTACACGCAAAACAAAATTAATATTCAGTGTGACTGTATATTCGTTTTGTATTTCTTAATTTATTCTTTCCACGTGCTCAAATCATCTCAAAGTGTTTTTCTTTATCCCTAATCACGTTTTTTCTTAATATATAATACATTTTCCTCATCTTTCCATCTAAGTGCACGTATTTCTAGACCATTCATTCTGCCTCTTTCATTATATTTCTTCATCTAGTTTAACTCCCATACATCAAAGTTGGAACTAATATTTAGTAGAGAATTCAAATTGAATGAAACAGTATCCAAAGCTTTGCTGATTTAGATATGTAATTTTAGGGCCCTATTTACTTTGTTTTTTTATCGCTATACGCTATTCGATATTCCTCTTAACTCTTCCATCTGAGAAATTACTTTCGAATTACTTTTTCTTATATCGCATATATTTCACTTTCTTGCATGAAGTATGTGCTATCAAAAAGTGTCCGGCCCCAAACTATTTCCCTACTGCCATGCTACCGCTGAGGACACATCGAGAAAGTTCCTAAAATATTTAGAATAATTAATTATCTGATCGCTCATTCACAATTTATTTTCAAAATAATGGAGAGATAATATGTAATATGAAGTATCGTAGCATTTATTTGTCATTAATAGAGAACTAATGTCTTGAATAAGAAGAATAGAAATAGGAAAGTATTATCTACTATATCATTCAAAGGACAAAGTAAGAATTATTTTGACATTCAACAAGAAAAAAACATGGGTTTCTTTACTTGAAACAAGAGATAAAAACGACATGCAACTTGTTCAAGGATCCGAAGATGAGCTGACATAAAAAATAAAATTGATCCTGGAACCAATCAATTGATATTACTTGAAGAATCCGATTCTATTTTGACCAGAAATATTGAATAAAAGGACATATGAATAGAGATAGAGGAGTATTATTGTGTTGTATTACACTTCTGTTGTACACAGTACAACCTGACGGACTTATCGCCATATGGCAATATCTTCCAAACAACCAGAAATATGTTAAAGAGGCCTTGAGTGAAAACCACATGACGAGTTGTATGAATGTGTAGGAGACGAAAAGCAAGGGACACAGGGTGATGATGTTTAACATAAGTACACATTATTATTTTTATTAACATTATTACTGGCTAAAGCAGCTGAGAAGAGCAAGGGGAGGGGGACTTTGATATTGACGTACTTCATCTTATTTTTCTCAAATGATAATAAACACAATTGTTTTATTAAAAAACATTTTGTAGTTTCCAAAGTTGATTTACATAATAATACGAGTATATTGCAATAGATGGGGCAATTGTTTTAAATTTCATAATGAAAAATTTGTTTGATATACGTACATATTTATTTAATGATTATTGACGAAATGAGGATTTTATTTTAAAATGTATCTTATGTTTACCTAGCTGTACGGTAAAAAATATTGACAATTTTTTATGTATCTATCTAATTATGCAACATTTTTACAACCTTTTAATTTGAAGTTCAATCAACAACAAAAATAATAAATGCACAATTAATGTAACGGCATTTAGAGATAAAATTTTACAAACGTCTTCACATCTGCAACATACAGTTTTTATACAGTTTTTCAAAGTATCTATCCACGTCCATGTTTTACTCTCAATCATCACATCTGGCACCTAAGCATTATTTGGACTATCAACTTAACAGTTTTTCATACTTTCTGGTTCGAGTATATATGTTTAAGTGGCAATTGACTTTGTTTTCTTACGCCACACGCCATTTGATATCCCTCTGAACTTTTCCAGCATCTGAGAAAATACTAGCCAAATACTAAAATTCTTCAACAAAATTCTCCAATCTTTCATTATTCACCTATGTATTGCATTGATTTTCCTTTCACCCATTTCTATCCCCATTATTTAGGATTTTGCCACATTCACTTTCAGATCTTCCTTTTTGCATATCTCATACAATTTACTTATCAAACTCCGCAATTACTCTACTTTCCGCCAACACAACCAAGTTATTTGCATACAAAAATCCACAAACTCTTCCATTCGACATTGGTTTGCCACCAGTAGACCCTGTAGTCCCTCTTCACATTAATCTATATAATTATTGAACAACCAAAGTGACACAACGCATTCTTGTTCTTCTCCTTTGGAAAAATGTATCCATTCAGTAAAGGTACCATTCAGTCGAACACGCGCTCTTCTTTCGGCGTATAATGACGCAATACTACGTATAACTTTATATTTAAAACCAACTTCATTGAGTAAAGATACCATTCAGTCGAACACACGCTCTTCTTTCGGCGTATAATGACGCAATACTACGTATAACTTTATATTTAAAACCAACTTCATTCAGTAAATATACCATTCAGTCGAACACACGCTCTTCTTTCGGCGTATAATGACGCAATACTACGTATAACTTTACGTTTAAAACCAACTTCATTCAGGAAAGGTACCATTCAGTCGAACACACGCTCTTCTTTCGGCGTATAATGACGCAATACTACGTATAACTTTACATTTAAAACCAACTTCATTCAGGAAAGGTACCATTCAGTCGAACACACGCTCTTCTTTCGGCGTATAATGACGCAATACTACGTATAACTTTACATTCAAAACCAACTTCATTTTATATATTCCTTAGATTGTCTCTTAACTCATGAAATATGAGAATTGCGATGATAGAGCCTGGTAGGGAAAAGGGGTGATAGAATGTGTGTTTTAGCCACAAGGAATTGTCGATAACCTTTCGTCTTTATTATGCTTTCGTTTTATTGCATTGTTAATATTCTGAATTTTAGATAATTTCAAACATTGTGACACCTTGATAATTTTGTTTTTCTTCTGGTGCTTTTTATAATAGCAATAACAAAGCCTTGTCTGGGTGATTATAATGACGACAAAAACACAATACAAATCATGTATTTGTCAGCATTTTACGAAAATAATCGCCATGAGTATGATTTTGGAAATCATTTAACGGAAAGGATATTTCAATAAAAAATATTTTAAAGAAATGTACTGAACTTGTTCGAAAACCAAATATTATTTACCTCACAATTGGAAAATAAATTAAATAGTGACTTTTCAAAAAAAATATTAAATTTGATATGCAGTGAACAAAACACTTGTTTGTAGGTCAAATAGATGTCGGATGACTCGGATGAGGTACATGGCAGCGCGGAAAAGCACTGGACTTTTTTACGGATAGTATTCGGGGGCATAAGGATAACTATGACTTCAGTCATACCTATTCTTTCAGAAAGAGAAAAAAAAAAATATGCCGGTGTACTCCGATTGTCTCACTTCGGCGTGTCATCGGATCTAGTATAACGGTGTGTCCGGTGAGTTTTCTAAGGGTAAAGAAAGGATGTGTTATGTCGCCTTGGTTGGTTAATATTATTAACATAGCAGATTAGCATGTTTGAGGAAAAACAAGATTCAATGGGTGGCATAAAAATTAAGACATGCTAGCGTTAGCGAAGAGTGAGAATGAATTGCAGATTATGATAAGCAAATTGCATGAAAGATGTACAGATAAATATTTTAGAATTAATGCTGCGAAATCTTAAGACATGATGATATAAAAGCGTGAAAGGAAAATTAAATACCATATATGGGTGAGCAATGACAGATTAGAGAGAGTTGAGGAATTTGCAATTTGTGAAGTATTACTTCAGATGCTGGAAGAGTTATGTTACGAGGGATATCGAACAGTATGTAACATAATAAATGGGACACTTATAAATACTCGACCCAAAGAATATCAAAATATGCTAAGATTAGTTCACACAATATTCAGTGCCAATAGCGTATGCGAGTGAAGCTGAATAAATGCGGAAGAAATGAGTGCACTGAAAAGAATACATAGTGTATTAATGGTTGAAAGCATGCCGAATTCAGTGATTAGGAATGAATTTGAACTTAAGGCTGATTTGTTGAGTAAGATCGAGAAGAGCACTGTGAGACAGTTTGGGCATGTAGAACGAATAAATAGGAAAGGGTATATAGTGTGCTTATATGAGAGAATGTCGTGGTAGAGGAATATCAAGAAGAGTATGGTTGAATTGAGGGAATATTACTTTGAAAGCAGGAAATTTAACAAGCGTGTCTCAGAGTCTCACTGCATGGACAGTAAAGGACGACGTAAAAAAAGAGGAGCGGTGAACTGGAAAGGGTAATAAAAAATCTCTGTTTGAGCGTAGCGCTAATCCCATGATTGGAAAGACGCTGAAAATTTTCCGCGAGATAAGAGGGGGTGGCGGGACAGTTTAGGATATTATACAATAGAGACAGTATGTGAATTTGGCGTCTATTTCAAACATTCAACCAGTTCAATGCCTTGTGGTATGAAGCTATATATGACATTTTAATTTTTCAAAGCCGTGTGAAAGAAATTTGATACAGATGATATGAACATTTAAGAGACGATGTTATTGGGTTGATGAATATAGAAAAAAAGAGTGGAGGGAGAATTCCACCTTGGGGAACGCCTGCAAAGAGGATTCAGATATAGTATACGCTCAGATATAGTATACGATAGAGGATTCAGATATAGTATACGCTCTTGGTATTTACAGGATTGTTGTCTTCCCTTTAAATACCTCGAAAACCAGACAATGACCGATTCAGAGAATCGTAATGAACGCATTCGAGCCATAAGTAGATCGAAGTCTACAGTATTGAATGGATTGCTAAAATCCAGCAGACATAACAATGTCAGCTGCTTAAAGCTCATTCGACGTCTCACATAATCCATAATCTTGACCGGTGCGGTAGTGGTAATATACTATGTCCCGGACGAAATCCTGACTGCAACGGATTAAACAATTCAAATTGATTAAGGTGGGAGTCAATTTGTAGACGAACAATTTTTTCAATAACTTTAGATAGTGTGGGCAGAATAGATATGGACCTAAAATCTGTATATAACGTGGATGAGCCAATTTTCGGTAATTAGATCCTTCTTCCATACACTAGGAAAGCTGCTGGTAGACAAAGAAAAATGTATATTATGTGTTATGATAGGAAGAAGAGCATCGATAATGAAGGAGATGAATACAAGAGTATATGGATGTAGAGGAAGAAAAATTTGCGTGTCGAATAAATATGTAACAGAAGGATTATCTTCGATACGGCGATAACGACAAAAAATTCTATAGGTTTTCTTACTGTCAGAGAATGATGTTCAAAACAGGGCAACCAACAACTTGAAAGGTGTTTAATAATATTAATGATGAAATTACAATTTATATAGCGCCATTAGGAGAGCAAACTTTCCTCAAGGGCGCTCTAGTTCGCTCGAACACAGTATCATTTGGAACGATAAGTAGATACACAGCATTAACACAGCAACACCAGATAATGATGGTGAAGTGTTGGAATTAAGTAGTTTAAGGAGTCTTAAGGAGTTTTTTTACATAACGTATTACTTGGTATCTGTCCATATACCCGGCTACATATTTAGGTCGGAAACTTATGCATCTAAAAAGTGATTGTGTACGCCAATGCCACCTATTTTAATTTTCATTAATTTTATTCTTCGCCCGAGTATATATTTGGAAAAAAATATCCAAATCTAATTATATTTCTCGACAGAATAATATTACAACAAGTGAGTGTTTTCGCACATTTTATTTTATTTATTATTTCTTTTATTTTTGCAATAAACTGACACTCTGTGTCAGTTTGTATAATTATCTTGTCATCTTATGCATACTTTTTACTACTTTCGTTGTGATGATGGCGAGTCCTCCTGGAGAGAAAATCAACTTCCTTTATAAGGAAATACATCTTTAAAAAACTTTAGCCATTGCTCTAAAAAAAAATATTAATGTTAAATACTTTGTAATTATTTCCTTGTATCACGGCGAACTTAAACTCCCCTCGGGTGTTTTCTTACTGATGTGCTTCCTGATTTTTCACTTGCCTCAAGTGTTTAACTTGCAAGCTTTTTTCATTTTTTATAATCCCTTCACCCTGTTTCAATTTATATCGAAGCTCAATTCACATATTCTAAGTCTGAAGAGAAAGTAGAATCTCTCGAAACAGGGTGGAGTTCCGTGCAGCTTAATGTAAGATAACCTTCGGCATAATCGGCAGTTCTGATCTTGTGGCGATAAGGGATAATCTTACAGCTTGCTCATTTTTTTAGCTTCATCATTTATCTTTAAAGATCTTCTGTATGACCCGAGTATAAATAATTTCTTATTGAAATATTGTCACACCACGTGGCATCTTCTGTCGGGGCCATCACTACTCTTTTCACTACCTTTGAATTGTCCCGCTGAGAACAGCTTTTGCATAAAATTATGGCCAATTTTCTTCCGAGTGTTCATGTGTACTATTAAGGAACTTAATTCAATCCTAAACACAATGGGGATGGAGAAGGGATAACTGCATGTCTCTGCCGTAAAGACGATGTTAATTTACAAAAAAAGTTTGCAAAGCTCGGATAAAAAAACAACTTGTCCCACCAATATACTCGTACATTCCGTCACACCAAATTGCCAATATTTTAAATTTATATGACAGTTGCGAACATAAAACGTATGATGCGGAGTTGTTAAATATGGTTTTGATGTTGAAATAATGTGTGTGATTAGAATTATGAATTTAAAATGCACCGTTCTCCTTATTTTTGTAAAAACATTTTTGTCATTTTATTTGACTTCCTAACTCAGTCAGAAAATTAAATAATTATGTTTGAACTTGGGGATTTTTGTTTTAAACTATCATACTAATAATGCTTCTAGAATGAAGTCCACAACAATGTTTGAGTACCAATTTTAATTAATGGGAGTGAACCGTGAACGTGGAAAGAACTGAAAAGAGCTGAATAAATGCTGTAAAAGAGTTTATGTGGTGGCAATGCTTGACAGAATGTGGAATTAAGTGATTAAGGATAAATGTGCACCTAAGGCTGATGTGTTGAGGAAGATTAGGAAGAGCACTATAAGATGGTTTGGACATGTAGAACGAATGCATGAAAACAAACTAACAAAAAACACAATTAGAAAATTCAAGGAAAATGCGAGGTAGGGATAACCAAAGAAACGATGATTGGATAAAGTAAATGATATTTTGAATGATGGAAACGAAAAAAATTAAACTAATCGTAGGAGTATTATGAAGAGGTGTATGGGTATAGAAGAGGCGAAGAATGTGTTTCGAAATTAGAAAATCTGGCGTTGTATTCTGTGTGCCTATACTGACAAAAAAATATTGTGATCGTATGTACACGTACACGCATGAATGTCATAAACAAACTGGTCAACGATTTATTGGAATAAAAAAACTAGTCCATAAACACAGAAAGTTTGAGAAGCACTGATCTAGACTACGAAAGATATTAGAAGTTGATCAAAAGAAAGAATTTGCACTGAATTTTTTTATGTTTTCAGAGATGAAGTTGATTCTCCTGCTTGTCTTCATATTCTCGGTCAGGGATGCGCCCGCCCAGGAGAATCCCTTAGATGGGTTGTCTTCTGACCAAACATTCCTCACCGACTGTAAGTTATAAACAATGGGTTTTATCGTCATTCCATATTCATCAAAATCTCAAAGCTTCTCATATTTGCACTGAATGTTTTATTTCTAAATCTTTCATAATTGATTCGTCCTATATTGTCAAATTATAGAAGAAAGCTTTTCTTCATTCTAATTAAAACGTCAATCAAAAATTCACATTCTTCCAGTCACTTCATTTACTCTTCTGAGAAAAAAGTTAACTAAGGGAATAAAACCCGCAACCTTTGGGTTGGTAGACATGAATTTTATCAAGGCTACTGGTTGTGATCTACAGAAATAAAACAGTAGGTGTTAAAAGTAATATTCTTATACAATGAACTAAATTTGTACTATATAAATAAACAAATGCCGCAGTAACTTCGATGATCGTTATATGTTTTTACAATATTCAAGTAATATTTTAACTGTTTTAAGGTAAACAACTAAAAACAAAATCATCACGTTGAGACAGTAAACTCAATGTGGCACTCAAAAATATGTGATTGAACCGAACAGCATAAAAATGGCCGAGATAATGTCTACAACAGTATTCTAGTATCAATTTTCATGTATGGAAGTAAAATGTGTAAATATTGAAATGAACCGGATACAAACTGCAGAAATGCGCACATTTAGAACAATACACGGGGTGATAATGTATGAGAGAATATGGAATTAAGTGATCAGGGATAAAAGTGATCTCGAAGATCGACTTTAACGAAATATACTTGATCCAAAACACATCACATCAGAAAAAACACTGAAAATAAAAGGAGAAACTTGAAAGACAGCGTTCGTGATAGAAGTTTGCCATGGATAGGCCATGTAACAAATTGTAGTTGACACGGTAAACAAAGATCATTTGGCGAACCCAACAGCACGGGAGAAGGCCACTTGGCTGATTGGGACAGGGGTTTTTGTATTATATAACATGAAGCAAGACTTGTGAGACTAGGAGGGGAAGAAGACACGGATAGACTTTTCTGAACCAGATGCAAATGGTTATTTAATATGTTAGCGAGATGATAGAAGTGCGTCAATTTATACTTTGTTTTACTTGTTATTACAGGCACAGTCATAAAGAATCTTTTGGGCGTCAGTTACACACAAATTAATTCAACACATCCTCCAGATACCTCCAGCTTGGTTATAGAATTGCGCACAGCATTTAAAAAGGTAAATGTATTACATTTTATGTGGATTCAAACTAACGACATATGATATAAGTGTTTTTTTTATATGAGAAGGAGAAAAGTCCCATCATATTCGGAACAATACACGGGAAACAAAACCCAGAGTTTAGAGACTTTGGAATAAGCTAAGCCTAAAAGTTGATTTAATTGTTCCCAAATGTTTCAAACAACTGTTGATTTAATTGCTCCCAAATGTTTCAAAATTCTAGAATTCATTTTGCGAGCCACTTAAATTTACTCTACGAAACATTTCTTAAGAATTATTTTTAAACTCCTTTGTCAATATATTCAGTATCCATGTGAGTGGAATTGAAAGTTTTCAAAATAGATTTTTATTCCTGGACAAACCCTCAAGGGTATAAAACTATTTCGTTTCGGGAACCTATGATCGCCCATATGTATCACATGTCTGGTCCACTTCTATACTGCCTCTGCAACCTTAACAGATTTACAGTTGAAGCGTTGTAGGGCCGAGACATTAATGGAATGGTCGCTCCAGTTGATTCGAGGAATACGGTGAAGGGAATGCTGGTAGACCATTTCCAGGTTCTGAAAGTGCCTCCTAGAGAGCACTTAAGTATTAATCCAAGAGAATGGAGACCCATAGAGAGAGTGGGAAAATATATATAAATTAATAGACAGATCCAACTTCAAACTAAATTATTTTTTATTTCTAGGAAAAGTTCAGCCTCTCCAACGGAGCCAACGACACTCTTGCCTCACCCCTGTTCAACATCAGTCTCCCCGTAGTCATCTACATCCACGGCTTCTTAGGACGCCCTGGGGCTCTTAGCGTGACATCTATGACTAATGCTTTGATCGAGAAAGGAGGCATCAATGTGCTGTTTTTAGATGCCAGCAGTCTCATTGGCTTCTTTTATTTCATGTCTACTACTAATGCACAATTTATTGGAGAAGCACTTGGAAAACAGCTCGCTATCCTTGACAAAAGTAAGTAATGTCAATTTGATATTTAAATATCAAACGGGGAACTCCGTGGCCTAGTTAATACGATTCTTATATTCTATGTTTTCCTTCGTTATGCTCATAACAGAACCTAGATTATTGATCTTGCGAGAGATTTTACTTTTTTAAATTTAATTATACTTCTTAATTTTTACGATTAAATGTATTATACAAAACATTCCCTTCCTTTACTACACGCTTGCCATTTCTAAGTAGTTAACACAAAACAAAATAAAAAATTAAAGAAATATACGAATATAATATATCATATACAGTAGAATAAGGCCAGGCCAAATTCCCATGTCCTAAAATGGTTTGACACACCCATCAATAAATAAGCTTCAGCCACTCATTTTAGGTTTCTAAAAATTGAAATAAATTTCTTAATTCTTGTTGCTGTATTTGCCGTCTGATAAATTCATGATAATTAGGTACAAATTATTATTATAAGGCATTTTACGCTGGATACTTTCCATATCAAAGTGCAGTCACATTGTTTTCTCTCGTCACATTCACAGATATGTAATTTCAATATAACGAATTACTGAAACAACAATACGCCTTTAAAACATTTTTATTATACTTTTGTAGCAAGTTGGTGGTTGCTTTGCTTACAAGATCTGTGCATCACGTTGATTATCTGCCTCGTGTGTGGGATCCTTCTACTTTATCATGAATCACAAGACTCCCTTCTTTGTCTGCCCATCTGATAATACGGCCCGAAGTGCCTGAGGATTTTCAGTTGTATTATTAACGACAAACGATGTTTAATTTGTAGCTCTATCAGATGTGATTTCGTATTTTTTACCAAGTCGGTTTGGTTTGATTCCTTTGTTAGTAACACTCAAAAGGATATTAGATATATGAACCACTGCACTATTTACCAAGTATTTCTTATGGCCCAAAACAATTCAAGGATTTGTTTAGAGCCTTTTCGTAACACTTGCTATCCCAAATATATGGATAAACTGAAGTACACATGAAGAGGCAAGTACAATACAAAGTCTATCAAAGTAAAACTGGTACGTACATTGATTTTCCTTATCTTTCTGTGGCAATATAAATTGCCCTATCATTTGAATCAATCAGGTCTTGCCCAGACTGAGAAGTTCCGATGTTGAAACAAACAAGCATGTGTTGTGAGTTCTGAATATCCCCACAATCTCATTCACTGTTACTTTCGTTCATGAAACTCATTTTCTCCATGTTTGCATTGCATAACCTTGCATAGTCGCCTTGTTCAATCACCCCTACTCACAGTGTATTCAGTGCTCTTTAAGTAGGCCATAGCAGTTAGTTGGTTAACTGGTTCCATATTTTCCATGAGGACAATCTAATCGGAGAAATCGTCAGTTCTTGCGATTTCTTTATGAAACTACTCGTGGATTTTAATCTCGATATTGCTGGCTGGTGACCATGTAAGTGATGTCATGGATCCAGGGCTTGTTTTGTTCTTTCAATGTCTGCTGCAAAACTTCTATGAATCACTGGTTGGGCGACGATGATCAATCGGTATACGAGAATTTTCTCCATTCGTGTTACTCACAAACCAATTCAATGACGTTTTGGTAAAGAGGTACAAGTCATCAATTACTTATGGCATGGATCCAGCGCTTGTTTTGTTCATTCTATGTCAGCTGAAAAATTTCTATGGATCTCTGATTGGGTTATACTGATCAATTGGTATACGATAATTTTCTCCATTCATATTACTCACAAACCAATTGAAAGTTTTTATTCTTCAAAAGTTAATTTAAAATAATTCTAGATGGTGTCAGCAATATTCACCTAATTGGACACAGTTTGGGATCTCACGTCGCAGGGTTCACTGGTAAGGCCTTCTTCCAGCTCACAGGCAAGAAGGTCGCGAGGATCAGTGGACTGGACCCAGCTGGACCATGCTTCTTTGTTGCTGATGCGAATGCCACTCTGTCGTCAGGCGACGCTAAATTCGTAGATGTTATGCATACTAATGCTGGAGTCCTCGGAATCATCAAGCCTCTTGGTAGTATTATTATTTTTTAAAGTCATATTCCCATATGCCTAAACCCAGCGTTTCTTAATATTTTCATTAATGGCTACCACTAAAACTAAAAATCAAAATTGTCCATCAAGCGCAAGATGCCTCTTTCATATGTATCATATATTTAAATATAAGCTTAAGGCGTCCTTGTTTTCTTTTTAAAACAAAATGCTTTTTTATCCCTTCTTATAGCTGAGCCAGTGTAGCACGTTTAATTTCAGGAGATAAGTGATTGAATGTTTTTGAAAGATTATTTTTTTACAATTCAGTATAAATGCATTATGAGATGATTTGGACATATAGAACGAATGAATAAGAAAACAAATATTTAGTACTAATATGAGTAGAAAGCTAGGTCGAGGAAGACCAAGGAAAGTATGATTGGATCAAATGAATGATATTTTGAGAGAGAGAAACTTACAAAGTCAGAGAAATCGTCCTTATTTGAGAAGGTTTATTAATGGACGTGGAAGAGTTTAGCATTATATCCACTCTGCTTAAGCCCAATAGGAAAATGGCGGAATGGTATGTATATAAAACAAATTATTTTTTTATTTATTTTCAGGTGATGTCGACTTTTATCCAAATGGCGGTTCTGCTCAACCATACGTTCCATTTATACAGTCTCATATGCGCACCATAGACCTTTACATCGAGTCCCTATTTAACCCAACAGCCTTCGTTGCAGTAAAGTGCGACAACTGGAATACCTTCTTGCAAGGGTCTTGCAGTGGTAATGAGAAGACCATCATGGGATATGATACTCCAACAACTGCCAGAGGTATTTTCTTCTTGAGAACCAATGGCATTCCACCTTTTGGTCTTGGAAATGCCGGATCTGAACTGAACTGAACCGAACGTTATTGGCTAAAAAATGTTTTACAAAAAGTATATTTTCACTTAGCGAACGAAAGAGTTTGCTCGCTAAATAAAACACCAGCTGAATACCGCTCTATTTAAATTCGATTCATATTCGTGTATGAATGCTCCAGGGACTCGCTCATTATCTTAATATTCTTCGCTTACAATCCTGGTATATTAAAATTTAGTCTTCTTTATATTTAAATTGTTTATTACTCTGTTGGTCCTATTAATATCGATATTTGTGGAACTGAAAACCTTGAAATAAAATTGAATTGAAATTGTAAATCTTTTATTTTATTTTATTTGTATCACACTTTCGCCTTATTTACTCTTTGATGTCCCATATACAAAAAAAAAAGTTTAAATTTTATGTCCCATTTGTTAAAAAGAGTTAACATCTTAAGTCCCATATATATAAAAGAGTTTAAGTGTAATGTCCCATGTGTAAAAAGAGTTTAAGTTTTATGTCCCATGTATAAAAAGGAGTTTAAGTTTTATGTCCCGTGTATAAAAAATAGTTTAGGTTGAATGCCCCATTTTAAAAATAGAGATCAGTTTTATGTCCTATGTATAACAAAGAGTTTATGTTGAATGTTCCATATGTAAAAAAGAGTTTAAGTTGAATGTCCCATATGTTAAAAAAACTTGCAGTAGTATATACGAGTAGGAGATATTATTAAAGAAATGATAATTATTGATTTTTTACAACAATTTATATTGTTATTTATATACGCAATATATTTCTTATTTTTAGGAATACAAACATACATATGTTACATACCATCAAGCCGACTCCCTGTCGGGGTAGGCCAAGACAAGAGACACACCTCTGTCGCCTGTTCTACATTCATAATCCTTCACATGTTATCATGTTTAAATTCCTTCTTTCAAACTATCATCTCGCGTACACTTGATATAACCATATTTTCCTTGGTATTCCTCTACCACGCCTTCCACTCACATACGAAACTCATATACAGTTCGACTGTATATACGTTTTGTAAGTCTTTCTTAATTTATTCGTTCTACGTGCCAAAGCCATTACAAAGTGATTTTTTTCATCCGTTATTACTTCATCTGTCGTACATTTCCTCCATCTTTCATCTAAGTGCGCGTATTCCTAGACCATTCCCTTCGGTTCCATTCATTATTTTTCCTCATCTACGTTTCATCCCCATGCATTAAAGCTGGAACTAAAATACTGTTGTGAACTATCATCTTAATAGATTTTGAGACTGTCCGGTTTGAATATATACGATTTTGGCCAAAATTGAACCAGTTTTTTTATTGCTTTACGCGATTCGATATTCATCTTAACTCTTCCACTATCTAAGAAAGTACTCTTCAGTGGGTTTATCTAAGAAAGTAATCTTTAGTGGGTTTATCTAAGAAATTAATCTTCAAAAACTTGAGTGATTGGATTTAAAAGTTTGGAGATCTGTTCTCTCTGATCACCCGGCTATAAAGACGGCTCGTATTATTCTTATCGTTGTTGCTGGTTATCGGGTTATCGGGGGGGGGGGGGGAGCAAGAGGGAGCAAGATGGAGCAAGAGGGGGTTTTATCTTTGACGTATTTAACCTTGTTTTCCTCAAATGAAAAATACGTTTCCTCTATTAAAATATTATTTTGTTCTGAAGTGAATTTACGTGTCAATATTATTCGCGCTTTAATACGAGAGATACATTTTATAAATTTAATTTTAAATAATTTATGTGATGAACGTTTATGAATTTATTTGTAACTAGCTGTACCCTGCCACGCGTTGCTGTGGCTCAGTCTGGTTAAATGGAAAAGAAAGAAAAGAGAAAGCACACGTTTCAATTTTTTTTAATTTCACAATGCGTATACAATATTTTTGATCTCTTGTATACAATATTTTTGATGTCTTGTATACAATCTGGGTAAACAATATTTTTGATGTCTTTCAGCCACTCTCAGTCTGTTGCGTTTATCACCGTGCTTGCAAATGATCGCGTCACTCCAAGAGGTCAATTCACTATATGATTTGAATTCAAATCAAAGATCGATTGCACTGAAAAAGAAGGAAAAAAGTTATAAGAAAAACATATAAAATTGCGAAACATTAAAAAACGAACTCAATAATATTGTTAAGTTTGGATACATCTTTGTTCTTGCCGCCAACAATAGCTCACTTAGCCAATCGTGATTCTTATAATTGATTTGAATATAGGGAAATACTTTTTCAAACAATTCCTCTTTTAACGTCACTAAATTGCAGAAGTTATAGTCTTCCAACCTCAGTTCTATTACTGTCATTTACAACTGCATCTCGCAAATGAACGTATACTTCAGAGCGAAGCTTGGTCTGATTCAAACGGATGAACATCAAATGTTCTGTTTTCTATGACAGTTCACAAATTTGCCCCAATACAACCTTGTAACGACGTTCAGTGATTATAATTATTTTATCGACTTTAATATAAGGCTCGATTCTAATAAATAGAAAGTTATTTAGGTAAATACATTACAAAAAACTAACAATAATGACAAATTAATACATCTTGTTATAAATCTACATACGATTGGTGTGAGAATAGCTCATCTGATCGATCGTTTTTCAGCTCTACACGCATATTTGTAGTTAAGTTCAACGTCTTTACATTTCGCCACAAAGTAGAGTATTTCAGACAACATACAAAATTGCGAAACATAAAAGTAACTAATTAAATGTTAAGGGAAGACAGAGAGATAATTGTAACTAATTAAATGTTAATCAAAGACAAATAGATAATTGGAACTAACTTAAAAAAATCTCCATTTCTACATACGATTTTGAAATATAAACAAAGATAGAAAATCAAATTCTATATAAAAAAGATACTTTTGATATTCCTACTGACCTCTTTCAGCCACTATCAGCCTGTCGCGTACATTCTGTTGAGAAAGAACCAGTTCTGAAGCTGCAGAACGCAATCCCCGTGCATCCTCAAGTCTGGATACACGTCGTTCTGCTGCTTCCTCGACATTTTGATGAACTAAAGCAGATCGATTGCACTGAAAAAGAAGAAAGAAACTTAAAATATATAAAATTGTCAAACATTAAAAAAGGGACTGAATAATATTCTTAAGTTCGTAGACATCTTTGTTCTTGGCCCCAACAATAGCTCATTCACTTAGCCAATTGTGATTCTTATAATTGATTTGAATATAAGGAAATACTTTTTCAACCAATTCTTCTTGTGACATCACTAAATTGCAGAAGTTATAGTCTTCCAACCTTAGTTCTATTACCGTCATTTACAACTGCATCTCGCAAATCAACGTATACTTCAGAGCGAAGCTTGGTCCGATTCAAACGGATGAATATCAAATTTTATCAACTTTAATATAGGCCTCGATAGGCCTCGATTGTAATAAATAGCAAGTTATTTAGGTAAATACATCACATAAAACTAATAATAAATCTTGTTACAAATTAGCAAAAATGGGCAGTTCGTTAAAAATCTAATGTGACATTTGTTAAAAGTTAGTTGCATGAAACTTTTAATAATTCAAATGTATAAAACATACACAGATATATACCATTAATTCAAATGAAAATCAATAATAACAAAAATAACAAAAACCGGTTTAAAAAACCCGAATTGAAAGATATTTAATATTCGGAATTAAAATAAATTGAAATCTATATTGCGTGTGTTGCCGTTACATTCAACAGTGGGCGCTCTTATTATATTGTCCGTTTTATATACAACTGTTTATTAAATTTCACAATGCTTGTGGATAAACAATATTTTTTGTTGTCCCATTGTCTGTGCAGATATAGAGATTGTCTGGTTTGCCGACTCTAGAACACGCAACATATAATTGTCCATGTGAGAAGCAATCCGTCTCTAAATCTAAACCGCACAATTCTAAAGATTGGCCCTGAGCCTTGTTGATGGTGATCGCAAACGCTAATCGAATTGGGAATTGTAATCTCTTAAATTGAAATGGCATATCCGTTGGAATCATAGGAATGCGAGGAATGAGGACATCTTCACCTTTGAAAGGTCCTGTCAAAATTGTCGCTTCTACGACGTTGCTCATTAATTTTTTTACTGCAAGCCGCGTGCCGTTGCAAAGCTTTGGCTGGTTGATATTTCGCAACATGATAATTGGCACGCCAATTTTCAATTGCAGTACGTGCGGTGGCATCCCTGGCAGATCTAGTGAATTCAAAAATTCTGTTGGATAATTAATTGCTTCATCTGCTTCCACAGCAGTGTCGACGGACTTGTATGTGACTACCTCGCTTTGAATGTTAGATATAAGGGAATCGATTCTAATAAATAGCAAGTTATTTAGGTAAATACATTACAAAAAACTAACAATAGTGACATTGTTACAAATCTCCATTACTACATACGATTTGATAGATTTTGAAATATAAACAAAGATACAATTAAATTGTCAAATAATATTTGGTGATGTTTTAATTAAATGTTCGTAATTAGTATTAATTCACAGTGGATCTAGGCCCATTTAAAGATAGATACAAATCATACAATACATTAGAAAGTCAGTATAATGAAAATTATGAATTAAAACGTCAGTTTAGAGAAAACAATTTTTCGATTTATAAAAAAAATCAGCAGCTTACCACGTTACAGTTGATAAATTTGCCCCAATACAACGATGGGCTGGGCTGAAAAAGCTAGGGTGTGGGCTGCAAAACATCTGTTGTCCCCGTAGCTTGGTTCGCCCTATATTGGTGGGGTGTATCTTCGCCGAAGGGATGCTATTAGATGAGCCCAGACCTTTTGATAGCTTCTGTATATAATGTATTATCTGAAATTTATGTGTTTTAAAAGTGTTATTTAAATATAATCTGGACACACTATGCTGCTATCAATAAACCTATTATTTATTTATGTAACAACGTTCAGTAAGAAAAAAGAAAGTTAAAACATATAAAATTGTGAAACATTAAAATAGTAACTGAGCAGCGTAAAAGTTTGTTTTAATTTTCATTTTTTTGCGATATTTCTACGGGTACTTCTTTCTAATGTACCACCAAATAATTTATTTATTTAATCAATGACATAAAAATGTCTTTATATACAAATGAACATGTGACAGGTTATACAAGTACTTAAAATTATTGACAAATAATACAACTTTATCTTAAATTAACATGTGTCACTTTTCTTTTTGAAAAAAGTTAGGTTAACTTTTGAAATATGAATCAATAATGAAAGTTTTTCATCAAATATAATTCTTAAGTCCATTATTTTTTTCACTTAAACAACTTTCCATAGTCACTAAGTCAATTTTATGACAATATAACTATTTTTACCAAGTTTCATTTTAACGTAAAATACATCGCATGTTCGTAATTAGAATTTTTTTTAAATGAACGATTTTACTTCATATTTTTCAATTTAAATATAATATCAATAGCTTACCACATTTATTGAAGTCAATTATCTATTATCTTATCTATATAAATAAAATTGAATATATATTGAAAGCAAAATAAAAAATCAGTATATATCCAAAATGGCCGTGTTGAGAATGACAGAAATGACAAAAGTTTGTTTTAATTTTCATTTTTTTTGCGATATTTCTACGGGTACTTCTTTCTAATGTACCACCAAATAATTTATTTATTTAATTAATGACATAAAAGTGTCTTTTTATACAAATGAACATGTGACAGGTTATACAAGTACTTAAAATTATTGACAAATAATACAACTTTATCTTAAATTAACATGAAGTCATTGTTTTAAAATTATTTAATATACTGTATTTAAGATCAATATATATTATGTATGTATAACATAGGAATAATGTTTCCAGTTTGAGTATAATATCTTTTCCTTTTTACGTCGTTAAAGTACATCTTTTCCTTTTTACGTCGTAAAAATACATCGCTAAAATTTTATCGATTCTAATAAATAGCAAGTTATTTAAAAACTAACAAATTTTTTTTAAATGAACAATTTTACTTCATATTTTTTAATTTAAATATAATATCAATAACTTACCACATTTATTGAAGTCAATTATCTATTATCTTATCTATATAACTAAAATTTTATATAAATTAAACGTAAATATGATATGATCACAAGTCAATACTTGCAAATGGCGACTCAGTGAGCACTTTCGTAATATAATTGCTCAGTGAGATCACCGTCGGTAAAACAGATCGCAATTGTTTCGTGTCTCGACTTATAAAGATACGTAATACATAAAAAAATTCTATTATTTATAAAATGAATGATTCAATTTTTATTAAACATAAAATTAGTAAATAATTTATTTATAATTTATTTATAATTTATATAGATTTATTTAAGAAGATATTAAAGATAAAATTATTTTATATTTTATGTATATAGACTTATTTGAATAAAAATATTCATCACGAAATGTCAAAATAGAATATGGTCAACTGTCAAAATGTTAAGTTGATAAAATTTATTATTTATGAAATATGTATTAGTTATAAAATTTATGATTTAATATTAAACATAAAATTATTTTATATTTATATTATGTATAAAGACTTTATAAATATTAATTACGAAACGTCAAATAGAATATGGTCAACTGTCAAAATGAGATTCGTCTTGTCCCCGACAGGTTCGCATAGATATTTCTTTTTGATTTAAAAAAAAAATTATATACACTGATATATATATATATATATATATATATATATATATATATATATATATATATATATATATATATATATATATATATATATATATATATATAAATAAAAATCAAATAACATTTCCGTTGACGAATATTAACTTTACTCAAAATTTCAAAGCGATCGGTAGAGAACTTCCGGAGATTAGCTGCCTTCAATTAACGAACATTTACATTTTTATTTATATAGATAGAAGAATGACAAAATGAGGATTTCATATTAATTTATTTTATAAGTTTACTTAGCTGCACAACACAATTGAGAAAAATGATGTAAGAACCAAGATATGCAAGAAATAAACAACCTTTTAATTTAATTAATATAGACAGAAGGAATTTTAGCGAGTACTTGGGAAAATCGTGTTTTTTTACATTTTGTAGAAAATAAGGAGTATTTTCGACGTGTTACGCTTTTTTATTTCCGGAAAGGCAATCATGTTTCGCAGACGTGAAATAAGGTATGTGTTGTGTACGATGAGGGTGCCGTTGACGATCGTTCAGAAAGTTTCGTGAAAACGATTTTAATCTCAGCGATACACCACGTTCCGGATGACCGACTGAGGCTGATGGCGACGAAATATTGGCGCTAATTGAAAGTGATCGGCATATAACAACTCGAGAGAACGGAAACAATCTTGGGATCAACCAGTCAACAGTGTTAAGGTGATTACGTCAAGTCAACTTGGAATGGTTAGCAAGGCCGATGTATGGGTGCCGCACGAGTTAACGGAGAAAAATTTGATAGACTGAAATCGATTCATTTTTAAAGTGGATAGTTACAGGTGATGAAAAATGGATTATGTATAATAATGTTAAGCGTAAGAGATCATGGCCTAAGCGTGGAGATGCCGCTTTAACTAGCGCCAAAGCCAATTTCCATGCGAAGAAGTTTGTGTTATGCATTTGGTGGGACTGGAAGGGAATAGTTTATTATGAGCTGTTACCTGAAAACCAGACTATTAATTCACAACTATGGTTAAAACTTTTCTTCATTGGAAGACTGGATGTTAAAAACGTTTCCTCCTTGGAAGACTTGAAAAATCACCTGGATCAGTTCTTTAGCCAGAAACCTCAAAGCTTCTATGAGCGCGGAATTATGCAACTACTAAAGAGATGGAGACAGGTCATTCCACAGAACTGCACAAACTATATTGATAAAATGTAATTTTTAATCAAAACATTTTTTCTTTATTTTTTGTATAAAGAGTGGGACTAACTTTTGCATTAAGCCAATACTTTGAAATCCATTTTAATTTAAATGCGAGTATATCAGTTATTTGATTTTAAAATTCATACTCACGGTGTTTTTGTAACATGATATATTCGTATAAGCACCCCAACAGTGCTTTGCTTTTTGAAATTATAAAAGGTAACTAAAAAACAAAAGATCAAGGTGGGATAATATTTGAAAATATCTTAAAACCAAGATATCAATAACGTGCAATAATAACGGCATAATAAAGACAAAAGATGATAAATCCTATTGGGGTGGTTATAACATGCACGCCATTACGGCTTTCCGACTCAGGATAGGCAAAAAGGACACAGTGCTAGACTTTCTCATCGTAATACACGACGTTCATCTCCTACGGTATTTCTGATTTTTATATTTTCTTTTTCAACATTTTATGTAGGTATTGATTTCTTGTTTGTGTCCAAAGTATTTTAGTGTTTTATTTTATTACACTTCCCTTATTAATTCATATGGTATCCCTCAACACATATATTTTCATCATACGAGCACATACATGTTGAGAAATGTGACCGTGATATAATGTTGTCTTCAGCTTCAGTAATCGAGCCTTCGGGTTAAAAATCATTTGAGTAGGTAAGTACAGATCGCAACAATATGTTTCTGAAATACAACCGCGCATGGGCAGGTAACAACATTCAGACATTTCTATCAGATACGAGCATTTTTACAAAAAAAAACCTCTTCAACTACAATAATATGCTGTACTTGCTCGAAAACCAAAGGTTGTTTGCCTCAGGATTAAAAAATAAAAGGAACAGTGGCGTTTCATAAATTTCATTAAATTTGATTTTTTTTTCGTAAGTCGAATGGATGTCGGAAGACTTGGATATACGTCGAATAGAACTTTTGATAAGTTCATTGTTAAAGATTCTTCACTTGACTGAGTGTTTTAATATTTAAAAAAGGGTAAAGAAAGGATATGTTATGTCACCTATGCTGTTTAATATTCACATAGATTCACGTGTAACGAATTACAGAAGACAATGGGTGGGATACAAACGGTGAATTAAAATGTCTTCGGATAGCGAAGAATGAGGATGAATTATAAATTTTAAATAATGATAAGCAAATTGTATGAGAGATGTTAAAAGAAAAATATGAAATGAATGCTGCAAAATCTTAACCTATAGTGATAGAAAAGTGGGAGAAGAAAAGTAAATGCGATTAATAGGTGAGCTATGAGAGGTAAGAGCAAGTTGAGGAATATTGCTATTTTAAATTTTGGATAGTTTTCTCAAATAATGGAAAAGTGACGAGGGCTATCAAATTGTATGTAGCAGCGTGGCATATTTACAAATTCTCGAGTATAAAAATCAGCAAACATTCGTCCAGAGCAGTATTTTAGTAAAAACTTTGATGTATGGGAGTATATTGAAGACGTGGAAAAAACAAAAAGTAGTCGATGTGAACGTGGAAAAAACAAACAGCTGTCGACGTGGACGTGGAAAAAATAAACAGTATTTGATGTGGACGGGGAAAAAACAAACTAGTTTCTAAATGCTGTAGACATGCGTGCACTGATAAGAATACGAGTACATGGTGCAATAATAATATACAGCGTAATGAATGAATGATAACTTAAGCCCAATTTATTGAGTAAGATAGTTAGGGCACGTAGAACGAATGAATGAAGAAGGACATAAACTTTGTTAATGTGAATGTAAGGTGTGGTAGAGGAAGACTAAATAATATTTGGGTGGGTTAAGTGAATAATATTTTGAAAGGAGGAAATATATGATAAATAGGAAGGAAAATCAGAGAAGCTGCATGAAAAGATGTAGGAATGTAGAAGAGCCGAAATTTGTGTGTCTAAATAGGAAATTATAGGTCTCGATCCATTTTGTGTACCCTGACAGGAAGCAGAGGGATCGTATTTATATATAACGGGATAATTTTCTCAGAGATGTGGCCATAACGAACAAGCATGCCATAGTTTGGTTATCTTACTGACAGATAATGATGTTGAAAACAGAAGAACCTAGAATTTGAAAGAAAAAAAAAACAAGTTGTTTATGCTCCCCTGATGATGAGGGGAAAGCCTTGAAACCGGTAGGGTTATACCGTTATAAAAAGTGGAATAAAAAGTGGTTGATAAAATAATTATAACATAATGTATTTAAACCTCCACAATGGTAATGCCTTAACTATAAACAATATAGGATAGAATTAAGGTGAGATCTAATCTCTCCCCCTACCCCAATAAGAGAATGGTATGACGATGGTGTTGAAACTCTAAACGTTCATTCGATTGATTAGTATTTTATTATTATTTCATTGTTGGTATACATGTGCATCGCTGAAATTTTTAAAATTATTGATTTGTTAAAAATGTATGAACATTATAAATAACAATGATAAAATTGAGAAAGCATCAATCCAAGAAAAATAAATTAATGCTAAACAGAAAAGGAAAAATGGAAACGAAACATTTAAAATTATTGACTTGAAATTAAATATTTTTTTAATCTCTTCTTAAAATATTTCAATGACGGAGTGAGTTCAACATTAATAGGTAACTGGTAAAGTGGGTTTCATGAGAGTTTGCACTTTTTAACACATTGACAAGCTTAGTGCGTAATATACAAAATGTGTCAATGTATTAGTAAGTATATTTGCCGTGATTGGTTGATGTGATCCGTAAGTATTCAACTGACATTCAACTTTGCCGTGATTGGTTGATGTGATCCGTTTATTTGAAGAAAAATACGGTGACCATAATGTCTGAAGTTACGAAGTTAGGAAAATTTGTGGACAGACTAAAGAAGTGGTTTTGAATGCTTATAATTACATCAAGAAATTACGGGGCACTAGTGAGGAGGTAAATATTCTTGATTTTTATTTATTATTCAGTGAATCGCCTTATGGTAGGAGTAGTTAATTTTTTTACAATATTTATAAATACCTAACTAATACAAAAAAAAAGTTTAGTTTAATTTATTTTTAAAAGATAATGAATTAAATTGACAGTAATCCAATATCAGTTTAGCTTGTGATCATATTCATTTATGCCATATTAGATATGTAATAATAATTTTCGGCTAGGTATATGAAATTAACATAAGGTATGAAACAATGGTAGGTAACATGATAATACGCATTGCATATCTATGTAAATACTTTGTGAGGAAGAATATAATAATAATTATTATTTTTTTGAATCAGTGTTAGGCTCATTTATTTATTTTTAGAATACATATTATACATACCTAGTTATAAGTAATGTTTAATAAGTCTTAGTATTTATTGGTGTTAATTGTGTTTTCTATGTCTATTAAATAAATAATTGGTTTTTATATTGACCATTGATTTCATTGTTGTCATTAGGTACATACCTCGTCTGATATTATATTATTATTATGGTTAGTAAGTATTTTATTGGAATAGAATTAGATAGACAATATTTTAAAATATATAATAATATTTTACAAAATAAATTAAAATAGACCAGCAGTGCAAACTCTCGTGAAACCCACTCTACCAAAGTCTCACTACGAGTATATGAGGTAAAGATCGACGTAACAAAAATAATGCTGAACTGGGAAAGTCAACAAATAAAATCTGCTTCAGCAAAGCGCAAGTCCATGATTTACAAGTGACAATTTGTTAATTTTGCACCGATTTGTCATCTTCAAATAATTAAGTTCCTTCTATATGAAGCATATTTATTTATTTATTTAAAAGTTTATTTATTTAACACTTTTATTGCAAATACAATCTGGCGGGCATATTCAGGCGGCAATCTCTTCCAACCAACCGGGCTTATTACCAGGTGGCAATCTCTATCATACTTTTTCAGACAAATATTTGGAAGACAAGCAGGATCCAAAAGTTTACGTAGTAAGGACTAAAAGTTTATAAAGCTAATTACTCAAGGATACAAAAAGCTTAAAAGTTTCCGATTCAATGATATAAAAAGCCTAAAAGTTTCTGACTCAAGGATATAAAAACTGGTAATAAAATTATAGGTTTTTTTATAAACTCAACTATGAATAATTTTTTTTATAAACTCAACCAATATAAGACTCGCTCCGTCCTTGGCATGCTTTAAGACGCGACTGAAAAACCTCTTAATTTCTAGTCAGTAAAATAACGTGTTTCATTCCTAATTTTTCTTTTCCTTTCCTCTCCACCATCCCTTCCTTTCCTTTTGATTGATGATATCTCACTTTATATGAAAAATAATGTTCGGGTGATTGTCCGTCTTTGTGGGGTTCGTGGGCATATTCTCACGTATATGTTTATGGATTTCGTGGGGATGGATAGTCATTTGAATGATTTATGCGACCACGTAACTTGCTTCATTTACTTTTGTCTGGTTGGTTGGAAGAGATTGCCGCATAGCAATAAGCCCACCAGATTGTATTGCAATAAAAGTGTTAAATAAATAAATAAAAAATATGAATAAAATTTTCAATACCACTAAAAAAAATTGTAATGTTCAGTTCACAAAATGGTGTATCACTACGGAGATGATTAATTCGTCACTTTTATATTGTTTTGTGTATTTCAATTTTGAAAATAAAATAATAATCTCTGGGGGCCAAATCGAGACGCATGAGTGATTTAATTTAAAAAAAAAAACACAGTATTGAAAAGCAGCCTTTGCAGCAACAGAAGTGTGCACTGGGGTGTCGTCTTGTAATAATATTTTTCGACTATTTTGAAAATTATGTTCAGTTCAGTTTTTAACATTTTAAAATACAACGAAACAACACGTCTTCTATCGGCTCTAGTTGATATACAATACTATTGAGAGTAGATGTATTCAATTTTAGCTATAACATCACATTATCATACGGCGAACATGGTAGCTGTCCAACTCTTGCTTGCTCAAACTGGAAACATTTAGACCTTGGTGCTGTAAAAATGTCGAAGAGGAATCAAGTATACGAGTATCACTAAAAAGAATGTAATTTTTTTCCAAAACGCATTACTTAGTATCTATCTGTCCATACTCGCTCTCATTTGAGAGGACTGGAAACTTATTCACCCAAGTGGTAACTGTGTACGCCAATGCAACTTATTATAATTATCATTCATTGTATGTTACTGCAGAATATTACATATTTTGAAAATTTACAACAGCTCTCTACATTTCTCAGCAGATTAATAAACATTTGATTTTATTTTTATCATAATTTACGCCATATAACACTCGTTATTTCAAGTCAGTTATAAAACGTATTTAATTTCTGATTTTTCTTTGCCATCCACCATGCCTTTCATTTCCTTTGATTGATGACATATCTCTTTTACTTTTACTACGACTATGTATTGTATATTGTTCATAAATTTTGTAAAGACCAATAATCATTTGAATATTTTTCATGACTGTGTAACTTTTACTTTATGGTAGTCTGGTGGGCTGGAAGATATTTTCACCTGGGCATAAGTCTGCCTGATTGTTTAACAATGAAGCGTTAATATATAAAGACATAAATATTGCCAGTATCAACACTTTCCTAAAGTTTTTACTTTTTTCTTTATAAGGCTTCCTGGCGAGAAAATAAATTTCCTCACAATTTCACCTGATATCTTTGTCCCCGGCAGCCCGAAAAAAGTCCCCAGCGCTCCTTATACCAGTCCAATCCCTTACATTGCGGAGTCAGGAGATTTGCCTACTGCCAACACCTCTTCGACCCTCTATTTTGCCTTGGATGATCAGGTACACAAATAGGACACCTTTCGGATTTCAATATTAGTCAGCAACTCTCTATCAACTTTGGCTCTTTGAGGAACCCTTGTGTCACTGACAATATCCGTCCAGGGTATCCGTAGCATTCTCCGGTGTACCCACATTTCGAATGCTTCCAGTCGGTTCATACTACCAACTTTGATGGTCCATGATTCCACTCCATATCATAACACTGACCAAACGTAGCATTTGACTAACCGTTGTCAAAGTTTCAAGTCTAGATTATCATCGCAGAATACGCTTCTCATTTTATTAAAAGCCGCACGAGATGTTTCAATTCTGCACTAAGCTTCGGTTTCTGGGTCGAGGTCTTCCACTAGGATACTTCCGAGGTATGTAAATGTTTTTCTCTCTCTATATCATTACCGTTCAATGTAAGACGTGCTCCTGCGTGATCCTGCCGGCCAAACACAATTCACTTTGACCCCCAGATTCAAGTTATATAGCGCTTCCTTGAAAACTATAGTGCTTCTTTGAAGACTACTAATGGCGTTTTATTATGGTATTTACTCGTATGTCATTAAAATACTCGTCAGTGATTGATTTGAATGGAAAAAATCGTCAGTGACGTCAGTGATGGTCCATGAACGCAGAGAGTGTGAGAATCATTCGTCTAGATCAGGGGTCTCCAAACTACGGCCCGCGGGCCAGCACCGGCCTGCGAGCACCATCAATGCTGGATATGCCCGGTATCCGGCCCGTCATAGTTTATTTTGATTACATTGTAAAATTAAGCTTAGGTCTTGGCCCCTGGGACTTAGTGGAGGTGTCAGTGTGGCC
This sequence comes from Odontocerum albicorne, assembly GCA_949825065.1. Taxonomy (NCBI): domain Eukaryota; kingdom Metazoa; phylum Arthropoda; class Insecta; order Trichoptera; family Odontoceridae; genus Odontocerum; species Odontocerum albicorne. Next base: position 11,249,247 of record OX463859.1, on the reverse strand, counting down.
CTTAGGCTAAAAAGTTTGGAGACCACTGGTCTAGATCACGGAAGATAATGGAAGTAGGAAAAATGAAGTTAAACTGTAGATTTTTTATACTTTTAGCGATGAAGTTTATTCCGCTGCTTATCTTCGTATTCTTGGTCAAGGATGCTTCCGCTGAGGAAACTATTGTAGATGGGCTAAATGTGATTGTCAATGGGCTTTTTACTGGCATCAGCAACGCACTTCCTAACAACTGTAAGTTAAAAAAATGGATTTTATTGTCATTCCACACCCATCAAAAGGCATTTTAATGTTATTCCACTTAACTTTCAATTAAGGATCTCAAAGAACGACCTCCGTGTCCTAGTCAGTAAGATGCTTAAGTTTAGGCCTCGATTCCCGATGGCGCCTTAAAAACGGTACCCAGTGTGATAAAATTATTCATCTAATAATAATACTGGCACGTGCCGAGTATATTTGCGAATGTTGTTGGGTCTCCACATGCGGAAGTTTTTAAAACAGCAAAGAAAGGAGTACGCCAAGAAGACAATATAATGCCTAAATTATTCAAGATTTGTTCTAAAAGGTTTTGAAAAAGTTGATGTCAAATTATTTTATTCATTTCCATCAAAAAAGATTACATAAGCCACCTCGAATTCACAGAGATGACGCTACTATCATTGCCCTAATAGAACTACAAGAGATACGCATTATGTGTTAAACATGTATAGAATGGACCAAATTATTAATAGATAAAACACATTTAACTGTTCTGAGATATTAGAATAAATGCCACGTCGGCTGGAATAAAAAAAAAGGGTTATTTGATATTCTGCATGTTCTTAGTTTTCCCTCATTTTTTATTTGCAGTCAGTTCGATTTATTTTGAGGTGCTATAACTTTTATTCTCATGTCATGTTGGCATATTTAGAATTATTACTTATACCGTAATGACCGCCTCGCAATCAGAGGAGGCGGTACAGCTATCATAATAAAAGCGAGTCTCGATCATTATCTTTCCATATATCCCCCCACGGACAACATAGACAGTACCAGTGTTGTGGTCCAAACCATCAACCACAGTTCTCTCAAGCTCGTGTTCGTGTATCTACAACCATCACTCCTGCTTAACGAATCAGAATTGGACTCACTCTTCGCGGACAACCTTTCCACTATAGGAGCGGGAGATCTCAAAGCCAAACATCCGTTTTCTTACAACCGTATTGCTAACACATTGGCCCAGGAGTCAGCCTCTAAATTGAGACCCTCCCATAAACCCAGTCCCTCGCTTCCTGTTAATATTTTAATAAAAAAATACAAAGAAAAACAAGCTCAGGAAACTATGATAGAACACAGCCAATTCCATGTAAACATCGTATAATACAAAATATCGACTGGTAAAACAGATCAAATTTGACTTACAGCGTCATCGTAACGATCGTCGGGGCGAATTTATATATTCACTCAAAGTCGAGGAACGTCTGAAGTGATAACTGACTCGTTCTCTCCGTTCCACCCCTCAACGGCCCTCCTCCCCCGCGATAGCGTCGAAAACTTTGCCGGCTCGCTGGCCCTCACATTCACCCCAAATATGGACCTAATTGACTCGAGGCACTCTGCATCAGTCTACAGAAAGTTTCGTGAAGTTGTTGCTTCGCATCCTCCCCCAACTTCTGATTTCTTCACTCCACAAGAAATCTACTAAATCGTGTGACGTATATTATATAAATATAAGTTAAATGATATGTAACATTGATATACGAAGAAAGAAATCTTTTTTCTCTACCACCATCTTTTTCTCCAAGGAACCCCAATTAAATATTCATAAAAATATCCCACGTCCGTCTCATAAGTCCGATGAAGGAGAAATGTGTTTTGAAGTCGGGCCGATACTCCGAGAACAATCTATCACCAGTGTGAGTCATCGCTTTCAGGCGCACACAAAGTTAGCCACTCCCACAGACTGTCCTTATAGCGTTTCCTTTGCCCACAAACCCTTCGTTTGCCTATTACTACCCCGTATAAGATGCATTTTGGGAGCCCATGATCATTTATGTGTATCACAATGTCACCTCAACAACCACATAATTTAAAGGTTTACAGTTGAAGCGTTGTAGGACCAATACATTTATGACATAACCACTCTAGTTGATCCGAACGACGCAACTAAGGTGTCGCCGGTGGAATTTTTCTAAGCTCCGAATTTGCCTCCTACAGGGAACCCAAATCTCAGACCCATTGAGAAGTGTGACAAGGACAATGACTTCATATACAGATACAGCCCTTGGATATAACTCATTTTTATTTCTAGGTGAGGTTCAACCTCTCCAATAGAGCAAACCAGATCCTTGCCTCGCTCTTGTTTAACATCGATCTTCCATTAGTTATCTACATCGATGGCTTCTTAGGATTCGGCCAGTTCCTTAGCACACAGGGCGTCACCGGTGCTTTGATTAAGAAAGGAGACCACAATTTGCTTTTTATAGATACCAGCAGTCTCATATTCTTCTTATATTTGCTGGCGTCTACTAATGTACAATTTGTTGGAGAAGTACAATACTTGGACAACAGCTCGCCATCTTGAATCAGAGTAAGTACTATGATTTGATACACCTGTACATGGAATGGAACGGTTTTGAAAAATTGTAAACAAAGCTGAAAAATAATTAAATGCATCAACAAGACATTGTATTAATAAACAAGAAAGCTCAAAATACTTTCTTAAAAAACAAAATCTGTTTTTTTTTAATATCACTATCCAAGGCCCTATTCAAAAGGGACATCACATTTAACAAAGGATAAGCACCTGTCAATTTAGTCCTACTTATTTTAATATATTAATATTTGTGTACCTTGAATACTTGTTGGATAACACGGTTTTATATTTTCCCCAACATAGTTGGATTAGATGTTGCTTCCGTCAGCCTCAAAATATACAGGCAGACCCTAACATCTCTCCCCACACTAACAAAATAGTATCCAAACATACCCTGAAGAAACTTTGTTTAATAAAGCCATAGATAGAAACCGTTCTCACATAAATATATCAAAACATCATAAGTCGTTATGCTTCAAAAGGCTGATTATAAAAACAAAATATTTTCCAGACGGTGTTAGTCCAAGTAGCATTCATCTGATTGGATTCAGTTTGGGAGCCCAAGACTCAGAGTTCGCTGGTCAGACCTTCACCCGGCTCACAGGCAAGAAGATCGCGAGGATCAGTGGACTGGACCCAGCTGGACCATGCTCCTTTATTGCTGATGAGAATTCCACTCTTCCGTCAGATGACGCAGACTTCGTAGACGTTATACATGCTGATGCTGGAGCCCTCGGATTGATCCAAGCCTCTCGGTCATATTGTGATGTTTATGCATTCAATAGTAGGGTCATTGAAGGAGTTGGTTCTGACAGAAATGCTTTTTATGTCTCTCCAAATCGTGTGCCACAAAGATACAGTGCGAATCGTTTCTAAGAAAAGATAAAACTAAAATAAGTAATATTAGCAAACCTAACAAAAATACGATTAAGACACAACGTGCTCACGAGATTCACAACTTACTGCGCCATGTGTCAAGTGGTGGCGGTCAGGTGACCAACGGCGGCCAGTCTAGAGGTGCGCTGGTGCGCTGAACCGGAGAAATGATTCGCAATAATTAAATGATATATTCGCAAACATGACTTCCAAAAATATTTGAATAGATTAAATATGTATAAGAATACTAACAAATAGTACAAATATTTTTATTTAAGTGAAAATAAAAAAAAAATTAATATGAAATTTAAAAAAATATTCCTTTCAAGTTGACCAGCCAAGTTTGCCATTACCACCGGAGCGATCTCCAATACGCACCGAACGGAAACGCAAATTCATATAGGGCAGACAGAGTACAGTAAACCGTGAGACAGCGATATTTCATATTCGCTCAGCGTCTTGAGGTGCGTTGGTGCTCAGCGCACCAGCGCACCTCGGGACCGGCCGCCGCTGCAGATGACACAGCTAAAAGAAGTTGTGTGGAATATCTGGGGAGGAATGCATGGAATGATGAATGAACTGTATGATATAGTGAGAGCCAAACGTTTAGACAAAGTGTGCACGAATGAGACACAGAGAAAAGGAAGCTGGTCTTAAGAGATACGAGCAATATAATGTGAAGGATAATGAAAGAGAAATATGAAAGAATACGAATTTACAAGTCCTATTGTGGTGTGGATAAGATTTAAAGTAGGTATAACGCGTGTTTGTCTCGTAATAGAATATGCTCCGGTCAACAGTGAAAGTGATGACAGGAAGGAGGAATTTTGGAACAGTATTAGAAGAAAGAGAAAGAATAACAACATTAAATTGGAAAGTGATTTGAATGCATGTGAGTAGAAAGAATGAGAGAGGAATATCAAGGAAAGTATGGTTTGATCAAGGAATGATATTTTGAAACACGAAAACGTCGAAAGTCAGTGAAATCGTAGTTTAATGACAAGGGTGTGGAAGCGGCGAAAGATGTCTGACGATACAGTAAAGTCGGGTGATTTGTCCTCTTTGCCTACCCCCATAGGTAAATGGTGTATTATGGTGTGTATAATGTATAAAAAATAATGATCTTTGAAATATCTTTTGACGAGTAATAATGAATTTGGATTCATTTTCTGATGATGTCGACTTGAACCCAAATAGCGGTTCTTCCCAAATAAACGCTCCAACTACAATATATCAATAGGTTGCAGCTGGGAACTTTACAATGAGTCCATTTTCATTCCAACATATTTCATTAGAGTCAAGTGCACGGAGTTAGAGTGCGCTTGAGGACAGTTTAGAGTGCGCTTGAGGACAGACGCTTGAGAAACTTTGTTGGAGTCAAGTGGACAAACTGGAATACCTTTTTGCAAGGGACTTGCGGTGGTAATGAGAATACCATCATGAGATATGATACTCGAACAACTGCCAGAGGTATTTTCTACTTGAGAACCAGTGGCGTTTCACCTTTTGGTCTTGGTAATGTTGGAATTCAGCCGTCAAACTCTATTTTGGCTAAATGTGTTGCTTGGTGGTACAGTATTTTCCTCCTGTGTCCACAGTAAAGGGTAAATGATTTATGAATGGTGTATTTTTACTTAACGAACGAACGAATAACCGTTTGTTCGTTACATAAAAACAGAAGAATGTTGTTTGAGTTCAATTCTAATCATCTTCGTATACCCGTATTAAACTACCAGGCAGATAATGTTTAAATGTTTCCAAGCACTCGCTCATTATCTAAAGATGCTTTAGTCACAATACTGGTCCATTGAGAATTGGTTTTGTTTTTTTTTATTTAAATTGTTATTTATTTTGTAGATGTTATTATCGTTATTTGACGAACTTGAGACGTTGAAATAAAAATTGATTAAAATTTGTTTTTATTTTGATTATGGATTTGTATTGCACGTTCGTTTTATTTACTATTAGAAAATAAGATTTATGTCCTAATCGTCGAATGTCGTTGCTTTAATAACATAGGGCATATTATTAAAAGAAAATGAGTAAAGTTTCTTCAAAGCAATTCACTTTGTGTTATGAATTCATTTTTCACAAAGAAAGACGTTGGAAAATAGACATGGAGAAGCCTGAGAGATAACACAGGTTAAATCGACTACATCATGTCAAACAAAAGATTTAAATAAAGAAAAGATCAACACTAAAACTGAACGTCTCAAAGTGGTAAAGAAAAAGAAGAAAAAAATAGACAATTTACTTGCTAAAAATAAGAATGGATTTCTACTGGACCTTAAAAGTCGATTTGAAATCCTCAGCAAACCAGAGTTTCCAATTATAATAGCAGAACAGATAATACAAAGTTTAACAAACTATGGTGGCTCATATTCTCAAAAATAATCAAAATTATCGCAGGAAACATTAAATTTTATGAAAACAAGAAGAAATATTTAATCTACACAACTTACTTCTACATCACCATCTTTCTCAGAGATCAATAATATGTTACGCTAAAATATTCGCTAATATAATACAAAAATGGTTCAAGGGACGATTGAGAATAGTAGTCCCAAAAAGTTAAAGCAAAATATGTCACTAAACTTAAACTTCCTGATAATACTGTTATGAAATAACGAGACCTTATCCTGAAGAGAGCGGAAGAATTTTATATAAAACTATATGCCGATACAGATACGGTAACTGTACCTGATACAGACTTAAATCTGGAAACAACTGAAGACGAGAATATCCCAATGATCTTACCAGGAGAAATCAGATATTGAAATCATCAAAGGCATGAAGACCATTGGTACAGACGGTTTGTCCATTGATGTCCTAAAACAAACAGGTAGATAAGTGGATACCATCTTATCAACACTTTTCAACAAGTGCCTTCTGGAAAAAGACATTGCAGAATATTGGAAATCTGCGTTCATATATATTTTCCAGGTTACCGTGAGGGATTGATCCAGAAGGATTCTAAAAAGCATTTAAGTCTAGTCGTATATTGACAGTGTTTTTTTTAATTGTGATACTTACTTGCGGAAAGTATTTGTCGACAAAAAGAAACCTTTTTCATCCTATTTCCCGAGTCCATTTTAATTTCCAGGCTACTGAGGAGGCTAGATCAAGAAGGATCCTAAAATATATAGCATTATATGTTAGTATAGTCGCACATTCACAATGTTTTTATAAATTGGGATACTTACTCATTTATCATCAGAAAGGGACCGGTCTCTTCCCATTTCCCGAGTATTTTTTATTTTCCTGGCTACCGGGGAGGCTAGATCAAGAAGGATCCTAAAATATGAGTATATAGCATTATATTCTAGTCGCACATTGACAATGTGTTTAAAAATTACTTACAAATTTAGCATCAAAAAGGGACCGGTCTCGTCCCATTTCCCGAGTATATTTTAATTTTCAGGCTAACGCATACTAAAACATGCATACTAACACATACTAAAATGCAGAACATCTATGGGGAAATTTGGTGAGAAAAACGCACCACCCGTTATCAGATGATGATTTTCTTCTAAATACTTTTGGGAACGGAGAGAATTGCTTTAGGTAATACATTTTGGGAACGGAGAGAATTGCTGTAGGTAATACATTTTGGGAACGGAGAGAATTGCTGTAGATAATACATTTTGGGAACTGAGAGAATTGCTGTAGGTAATACATTTTGCTTATTTCATATTAAGCTACTTTCATAAAAATCACTTCTTCCCAGTATTTAATTAAAGTAAAAATTAGGGGCATGCGATCACTTTACGCGACAATACAAATCAATGAAAACTAAAAAATTTAACATTTAAACTTTATTTTTTAGCATTGAGAATGGCAAAATCATCAAAAATTATATTGAACATGATTTTGTTTGTTATTAAATTGAGAGAGAAAAAGAAAAAAGTCATATCAACTAATGTCAAAGAAAAAGTCATATCCACTAATGTTGTCATATCCACTAAAGTCATATCCACTAATGTCAAGTAAAAAGTCATATCCACTAAAAGTCATATCCACTAGAAAAAGAAAAAGTCATATCCACTAATGTATCTTGTCCAAGATTATAATTTTAATAAGTTTAAACTTGAACTTCAAATGTAATATATGTTAATGCTATAATCACGAGCATTGATAAAAATATATAAAGTGCTATATCAATATTTGATTGATTTTAGCGCCCTTTAGATATCGCGCCTGGGACTAGTAACCTGGACGCATCACCCATGTCTTCGTTAAAAAAATACAAAAGAAATATAAAAATGTTTGCGCGAATTGTATTTTCATTAAAAAGGGATTGGTCTCGTCACGTTTCCCAACCCTTTTTTAATTGTCAGGCTACTTTTGAAGAGACGTCAAGAAGACTGCTAAAGTATATGGTGTTTAAATTATTATTTATAGTTAAGGTATTAACACTGTGGAGGTTTAAAGACATTGTAATTAATTTAATAGAGCACTGTTTATTCCTAGATCTTGTTTGTAATCCTGATGAGATGGAAACCTTGAAACCAGTAGGATTATACCGTTATATAAAGTGGAATAAACAGCGTTTGATTAAACAAATCTCAAAGTATTTAAATCAATGCACATATTGACCATATTTAAAAAAGAACTGTGATACTCTTAATTTAAAAAAACTGTTCCACGAGAATAGGGAGTCCTTTATTATAAATATCCGGGATATTGGCTGAATGATCAATGGAACTAGTCTCAAAAAATCTGAGTGCAGATGGCACGAAGTTTTTTCTGAACAGATAACTAGTTTGTCGTTGAATGCTGTACTCATCATGGCTCAAAACCTGGAGAAAGGGAAGTGAATCATTTGTTCAGTTTCATTTCGCTAGCAACAAAACTAAAAAGAATATGAAACAAAAATAAATGAAAAGCTTATGGAAATATTGATAAACTGTTAAACGGTCTTTCCAATTGAGCGGTATTATTATTCTTTTTTTTTTTAATTCTTGAATAAAACACATTTTGTTTTGATTTCAAAAACTTTTTATTGTTTATTGAAGTATAATGTATGACATTTCAACACAAAAAAAAATATCCGCCAAATGTCCACCTCTTGCAGATCCACAGATGTGTCCACTCTTTTGTCAAAATTTTCGATGACGTTTTGGCATAATTGCGGTTCTAACTCACCAATAAAGCGAATAATTTCGTCCTTCAGCTCAGGAATTGATTGGGGGTCGTCCTTATAGATCTGACTTTTTACGTAACCCCAGAGACAAATAGTCCAACGGGGTCAGATCACTTGATCTTGGTGATCAATTAACATCGTTTCCGGAGATTACAATACATGCAATAATTCTCAATTTGAACGGGTTGTTGTATTGTATACGACTCAATTTTTATAAATGTCATACATTACACTTCTCAATTGTCACAAGACACAGGAAAGTTCTCGACGCCATCTGTGTTTTAACCAAGAATTAAAAACACTGCTCAATTTGAAAGACCCTTTATTTACTTGCAAAGTCCAGAGTTCTCCATATTTCCTGATGTTTCTATCACATTTCGAGAAACCATCCGATGTGAACATACTCGCACTTCCATGATGCCCAAGGTCCCAAACCATCCTATGTGAACATACTCGCCCTTCCATGATGCCCAAGGTCCCAAACCATCCGATGTGAACATACTCACACTTCATGATGTCCAAGGTCCCAAACCATCCGATGTGAACATACTCGCACTTCCATGATGCCCAAGGTCCCAAACCATCCTATGTGAACATACTCACACTTCCATGATGCCCAAGGTCCCAAACCATCCGATGTGAACATACTCGCACTTCCATGATGCCCCAGGTCCCAAACCATCCGATGTGAACATACTCGCACTTCCATGATGCCCAAGATCCCAAACCATCCGATGTGAATATACTCGCACTTCCATGATGCCCAAGGTCCCAAACCATCCGATGTGAACATACTCGCACTTCCATGATGCCCAAGGTCCCCAACTTTCTCAATTTTTTTATTATTTTGTTTCATACACAGATTTACTACTTCTAAATTATCGTTTTTTTTCATTGTCATCTAACCATGTTCCTATCGGGGTTAGCAGACAGAACATATCTCAACTTTATTCTATCCTAGCATAGCCTGCCCCGTCCATATACATCATCACGCTTGCTCTCACAATTTAGAGACTTCATACTCTTCTCTTTTCGAATTGTATTAATTTGTTTCATAGGTCTTCCCAAACTTCTCATTACTTCTGTATTACTTGTTTAGATTATTTTTTTAAATAATTCATCACACATTCTTTCTGTATGAATGAATTATCTCAAGTATTTGAAGGACAAGAAAATATAGTATAGTAGGACAGGAAATATAAACTCTGTATATTGTTGGATTTATGTTTATGCAAATGAAAATTAAAAAAAACACCTTGTTAAACAAAAAACCTTTTTTATGCCTTTAAATGTATCTCTGAAATGTGTAATGTACGGTGACCATCACTTTTGAAGAAATTTTTGTTCACGTACATAAGTGACTTAAAAATTTACTTAAGTATGTACTAAACTAAAATAATTCTTTATATTTTACCTGGTCTTACATTTGTCATTTTTTCAGGTGCCCAATGGGTCCAGATATTCTTCGAAAATCATATATGAGTACTAGGTTGTTTTTGTCCCATTCATCTTCAATTTTCATTTATTTTGTTATACATATCTGGTTAGATAGAAGTAACATTATCTAAAATTGTTCCATTCAATTTTTTTGCAAAATAGTTGAAATCATCCTCCAAAATACATTATTTTGTTATACATATCTGGTTAGATAGAAGTATTGTAACATTATCTAAAATTGTTCCATTCAATTCTTCTGCAAAGTAGTTAAAATCATCCTCCAAAATACATTATTTTGTTATACATATCTGGTTAGATAGAAGTATTGTAACATTATCTAAAATTGTTCCACTCAATTCTTCTGCAAAGTAGTTGAAATCATCCTCCAAAATACATTATTTTGCTTTACATATCTGGTTAGATAGAAGTATTGTAACATTATCTAAAATTGTTCCATTCAATTCTTCTGCAAAGTAGTTGAAATCATCCTCCAAAATACATTATTTTGTTATACATATCTGATTAGATATTGTAGAAGTATTGTAACATTATCTAAAATTGTTCTATTCAATTCTTCTGCAAAGTAGTTGAAATCATCCTCCAAAATACATTCAGTGTCAGATGGTATATCTTCGTATAAAATCAAGTCTTCGATTTTATTGTTACATAATCCTTTCGAATGAGCTATATTCATAAAAATGATATAAATAATACAAATTGATTATAAAATGACCGTAAGAAGGCTGTGGTTACCTGAAATATTTCTATATTCGTCGACTGCCAGCAGTCTTTCCATCTTTTGGGAGGTCGTCCTGGAGGTCTGCTTGCTTAGGAGATACTGTCCCTGGCCATTCTTACAGCTCTTGGTTCCGCCATTCTGGATACATGTTCGTTCCAGAACCTTCTTCTCTGTCGTCCCCATCTAACAATATCTCCAACTTCGCACAAAGGTTTAAAAGAAGTGGGGAATCCCGGTGACCGCCACCCTAGAACTGAATGCTGGTGTGTAGTTAGAATGAACTACTGACGCCCCTCAAAGAGTTAACGCCCCTTTCGTCATCTTCCAAGTGTCTTATTATTATTATTATTTTATTTCACCTGGGGAGTTTTTTGGCTTGTGGCAATCTCTTCCAACCAACCAACCAGAAATATATATTAATGGGCTCTCAGGGAAAACCAGACTGGAATTCCAAAAACATCTGGATTCCAACGGGGATCGAACCCGCAACCTCCGGATCGGTAGACAAGCGTCTTACCACCAGGCTACGGAGGTCGTCTTACTAGGGGTACTTAGTTACAGATCATTAGAGAGTGGAAGATCTCTTCGATTAGGTGTCCATTTGTTTTGCTTGCTCAGGGGTAATTTAGTTAACCCATCCCTCCTGAAATGTCCTGGTTTGTATTTGCCTTACCTTCGGGCCTCTGGGCCTTTGGTTCTTCTGGGCCTTTGGTTTGTGTTTTTATGGCATTTTAATAAAAATCTCCGTTTACAATTTATGGCATGGAAATCAAATCTTTATTACTAGGTTCGTTTTTTTTTCTCATCACGGAGAAAACACACACAAAATAACTTCTTCCCGCTTTAACGATAACACCCTCCAGTGAGGGACTGGCGGTGTCTCTTTAAAATCAAAACCCAATCACCCAACACCATAAGGGATCTGCAAAGCAACAATTAATTGTAATTGCAATGACCAATGTAAACAATGACACCAAATCAGTTTTAATTTGTTTTGTATATCTCTTTACTTTGTAAGCGTAATGTATTTGGAAATTTAAACAATGTTTCTGCATATATATTTGGCGTTTAATTTTCCCTTCTCGGTTACAGAATGTTTTGTTTAATTTTGACTCGTAAATCGGCATCCCTGAACGTGTTAGCTCGTTGAGGAATTGTATTCGAATTGGATAGTGGTGCTTATCCTCATAGTTTACTTCGTTAATTAATCCGTCATCAGAACTCAAATGATTGAAGACTTTTTATAAAAATGGAACACTTTTTATATCATGCAATAGCTTCTGCGCAACATGTATGTGGCGCAGAAGTCTGGTTGGTTGGAAAAGATTGCCACCTGGTAATAAACCCGCCAGATTGTATTTACAATAAATGTGTTAAATAAATAAATATGTTTTGTTTAATTTTCACTTCACGGACACAGTATGTTTTATATAGTATAGGCATCTATAAAATGAATTGAATGTCGTACTTTTGTTTGGTTTTCACTAAAGGCCTCTTCTCTATCGTTTTGACTGGTTAAAGGAGATTGCCACACAAAGTCGTGTGCTTGGATAGAATAGTTTGGAGACCTGTTCTCCCTGCACACCCCGCAAGAGATACGGCATGATAATATTGTAGTACGCATTGTTATTTTTATAATAACTATGGCCTTCAGAGAGTAGACAGACAGACAGGTGGATTATCGACATTGATATACTTAATCCGGTTAATTGTTTAAATTATTTTCAAATAAAAAATAACAATTGTTCTATATGTAAAAAGAAATATGTTGTTATCCCAAATTTATTGGCATGAAAATACATTGCCGCACTAGACATAAATTTTAATAAATATTATAATGAAATAAATTATTCCGTACCTATATGTTTTTTATTGTTTTATTCTCATTGTTAAATTGAGTACTGTTTAGTTTACTAATTCTTAAGTTTATTTAGCTGTACAAAAAAATTAGGATAAATGTATAGATACGAGCATAACAATTTATGCAAGAAACAACATTTTATTTTAAAATTTTATTAAAAAAAATGTACGTATATCATCAGCATCATTGTTAACCAAGGTCGGTCCACTGCTGAATGAAGGTCTCCCTAAGTTGACTCCAAATAGTTTGGTTTTTTGCTCGTTGGTACCATGTGATGCTGCCATGCTTCCTGATAGCATCTATTCAGCGTACCTTCAGTCTTCTTCTGGGCCTCTTGGGTACCATTGGATTATTTCGGACATCCATCGGGAATCTGACATTCTGGCCACGTATCCTGTCCATTGCCACTTCATTTTCTTGTGCACCTTTATTACGTCTTCTATCTTTGTTTAGCTACGAATCCAGGTGTTTCGTTTACGGTATCTTTTAGTATATCCCAACATGCATATCTCCATGCTCCTTTGTGTGGTCTGGAGGTTTTGTGTGTTCTTTGCTGTGAGCGTCCATGTCTCGCAGCCATACGTAAGTACTGGGAGAATACACTGGTTGTAGACCTTTCGTTTCACAGATATTGGGAGATTATTTTTGAAGATGTTGTTCAAACATCCAAATGAGCTCCATGCTAATTTTGTCCTTTGCGCTATTTCCTCCGATATGCCACCTACAAAGGAAATAAGTTGGCCCAAATCCACATATTCCTGGACAAGGTTCAGCTGCTTTCCATCTACAATTATTGGTTTTGAGGTAGCAAAGCTGTTCATCATATATTTGGTTTTGCATATATTAATTTTTAAACCTGCTTCTTTACTGACCTCTGCCAATTCCTGCAGTTGGTGCAGAAGATCATTCGGGTTTTGTGAGAATATTACTGTTTTGTCGGCAAATCTCAAATGGCTCAGATATTTTCCATCAATCGTTAGGCATTTATTATCCCATTCCAGTTTACTAAAGATATATTCAAGTGCAGCTGTGAATAATTTTGGGAAAGTAATATCTCTTTAACGAACTCCCTTACACATTTTGGGAAAGTAATATCTCTTTAACGAACTCCCTTACACATTTTGGGAAAGTAATATCTCTTTAACGAACTCCCTTACACATTTTGGGAAAGTAATATCTCTTTAACGAACTCCCTTACACATTTTGGGAAAGTAATATCTCTTTAACGAACTCCCTTATACATTTTGGGAAAGTAATATCTCTTTAAAGAACTCCCTTACACATTTGAAAGGTTTCGGAGGATTTGTGGATATGTATTTTTGCTGTTGCATCCTTATAGATGTTATTGAACAACTTAAAGTATGCCCTCTCAATGCCTTGTCCCAAATATATATAGCGGGGGACTTCTTCTAAGGCTAAGTCATCAATCTTAATTTGTCTCGTTGATGCACGAGTATATTGGTTGAACATTACTTTGGTTTTTGCGAGATTCATTTTTAAACCGACTCGAATACTGACCAAGTTAAGATCCTTAATAATCATCTCTAGTTCCTCTCTTGTTTCGCTTAGGAGTGTGATATCATCAGCGGATCTCAAGCTAGTGAGATATTCACCATCGATCTTTATGCCCATCCCATACCTTCTTAGTTTAACATTTTAAATATTTCTTCGAATATAGCTATAAAAAGTTGGGTGACATCGGGTCTTCTTGTCTCGCTCCCTTTGTGATTTCCTCAGTTTTTTTCTGGTAGATGCATCACTGATTTAGCTTCTTGGTAGATATTTTGAATTGTTCTTATGCTGTTTGTATTCCTTGTTTTCCGAGTGTTTTAAAATTATATTCGTGTTTTACTGAGTCAAATGCTTTTGTTGCTATTAATTGCCTCATTGTGTGTATATGAATCACCGTACTCACTTCCAAATCCAGCTATTTCTCTCGGTTGCATATCGTCTAACTATTTTTATATTCTGGTTGTTATTATTTTCGTAAATATTTTATATAGGTATGATTAGCGAAATACTGATTGGTCTATAGATTTTCAAATCGTTTTTATTTCCTTTCTTATGAAGAAGCATTACTGTTGCAGTGTTTTCTTTAGTGGGAATTTTCCCGTTGTTAATGCAGTATGTCATTATTTTCGCTAAGATGTGACATATTTCTTTGGCTGCTGGCTGTTTTGTCTACTTCTCTCATAAGAGTTTCGGGAAGTCGTTCATTTAGTTCGGTCTATCTCTCGTGTTTTTTATGTCTTGAACGAGTTGTGAGTTGAATTCGTGGACTCGTTTTATGATTTCTTCCCGATTCTCGGTTTTGCTGTTATCCTTTTTGAGCAGGGTCGTTATTTGTTTACTTCTATCGTTTAGCATTTGGGAATCTTTTTTGTAGCTTTGGTTCTCTTCTATTGTCTTTTGTATTAGGTTTGTTTTTTTTCTTTCTTATATCTTCATTTACCCTAAACCTTTTGGTTTTGCATAGTTTGGTATATTCAATTGACTGCCGCTTGCTATCATCTTTTTTTAAATCTCTTCTTTTCGTCATGAGTTGTTTTGTATAGTATTGTCCGAAATTTTGGAGTCTAGTTTTTTGGGATTTTCTCCCCACATTTATTGCAATTTCTCTTCTTTCGTCCATTAAAGTTCCACCCCACAATTCAATATTTTCCTAGTTTTTCCACCCATAAGAGCTTGAAGTTTGGTTTTTGTTACGATACAGAACACTTCTCTTTTGTTTGAGAGAAGTGCTTTGTTGTTTATTCCTGTTCTTTGGCTTCTAATAAACTAACATTCTTCATTTTTGTGTATATTTTAATGATCGACTGCGCAAGTCGGTGGTCAGTTCCCGAGTTGTGTCTGTTAAGCACCTTACAGACACAACTCGGGAACTGACCTTCTGTAATTTTTTTGCTATTTATCAGGGTATAATCTATTTCATCTAATGTGCCATTTGGCCATCACCCCGTCTATATCCTTTTAAAGAATGTGTTTGATATCATATTTTTTTCTGCTTGAGAGAATTCTATTCTTCGATTTCCTGGAAACTTCTGAGTTTGCATGGAATTGCTTAAATGTAATTGGAATTGATTAAAAGTGGTAAGTCACAGCCAAACTTGCTTGAATTTTGAAGGAGAATTTCGAGTATGACTTTATCAAATGTCTTTGAAAAGTTTCTGTATGAACAGTATTTTTAAAGGAAGGAACGTTAGCTTTATAGTCGGTAAATAATTTATTATCTTTCGTCTTTTTTAACACTTTGTTTTTATGCTTTATTAGTATCCTGTTTTTAAGATACTTTCAGACATTATTCAATTTATATCTATTTATTTGCACTTTTGAGCTGGCTTTAATTTCAAATAGAAAAAAACTATTGAGTTGAAAATTTGAGATATACAACTAAAATATTTATTGTAGTCAGCATTTCATAAAAAAATGCCTTTCGAATGATTTTGAAAATTATTCATCAGAGATGTCATCCCATTAAAAAAAAGTTATTTCAAAGTTATGTAATCTATTGGCTCCAAAATAAAAGGTTCTTTGCCTCACCATTATAAAAATATTAAGAACAGTGGCTTAAATACATTTTATAAATGTTGATTTGCTGCGTATATTATGTTACGCAGCAAATCAACATTTCAAGCACTCAAAAAAGGTAAAGTAAGATTTTTTTAAATTGTCAACAAACCAAATCGAGAAGTTAATTTAGCCCGTCCTTATATGTATGTAACAAGAGGATAATCTAAGATGTAGCGATTATAACAAATAATACAATATCTTACTGTCGGTAAACCGAATATCGTAAACGATATTCAAAACAGAAGAAACTACATCTTGTAAGATGCATACTGGATAGAATGAGGTTGAGATCTGACCTCTATTCCTACTTAAAACTCAGATGTAAAACGGTCTAAAAGTGAAACCAGTCCAGAAGTGAAGTCACATTTGGCGACCGCTGGCATAGCGTGGATGCTATTCGTCACACCACAGACGCAGCCTGACTATAAAAAACAGGCCACACCGAATTGTTTCTGTTGTCACAAGAAATAAAACTCAAAAACTCCGAATAGATAACAATCGGTCAACATCAGGATCACACGTCGTCTGATAAAATAAAAATAAATGTTTTTAACTTATTTATTTTACTGCATATGCCATCATACCATTTCCCTGTCGGGGTAGGGAGTGACGATAAAGTGCCAGATTTTCTTACCTGGACCCACATCTTTCGTCTCTTCCACAACCATACACTTTTTCATATAAATTCTTCCTGTACTACGCTTTTGACTCAATTTTTTACTTATTCATTTAACACTTCATTGTATAACAATCTGGAGGGCTTATTATCAGACGACAATCTCTGCCAATCAGACATATAAAGGAAATAACTTCGTCGTGTAAATCATTCATATTATGATTCATTTGTGTAAAATTTATAAGCAACATAATAAAAAAAACGCAATATATTATCGATAGAAGGAATAAGGAAGGAACGTTACAGAGTAAAGGAAGGAATGCTATAGAAAAAAGGAAGGAATCAGAAATCAAACACGTAACATTACTTGAAATTAAGAATGGTTTTAATGACTTTTTAAAATATTCCAATGAAGGAGCGAGTATAACATTAATTTGTAACTGGTTTCAGATTCACTATACATACAGTAAACGTCGACGTAGAAGAAGAATAACGACGAACTGAGAGTCAATAAACAATAACTGCTAGAGCGTAGCGCTAGTCCATGAACGAAATGACGCTGAATATTTTTGGCGAAATGAGAGGGGGTGTCGGTACAATTTAAGGGTAGGTATACAATATAGATAAACACATCTAAAAAAGGTGATTAATTTTTCAATTCTTAGTTTAGTTGCCAAAATGTAGTACTGTTGTGAAGTTGGTTTATGCGTCATCTTTAAATTGTTTTGTGAATTTCAGTTTTGCAAATAAAAAATAATTACTAGGGGCAAGTTGGGACGGGTGAGTGATTCGATTTTCAGAAACCACAGTGTTTAATTGCTGCCTTTGCAGCAACAGAAGTGTGTGTTGTCGCGCAATAATCTCACACCTCGTGATACCTTTATTTTGCATTTTGTTTTTATGGCATCGTTTAATTTTGTACATTAATGGGAAAAAACGTAGTGAGAAAACTTTTTAGGGCTTGTGTCACCTTGATTTTTTGAGCCCTGGTGATCCCGGTTTGTGCCACTCTATCAAGTCTCCTTTTGAGAGTTTCTCATGGTACAAAACCATAGTGGCCCCCTCCATACCAATTGTTGTATTTTTCTTTCCCATCATAAAGCATGAAAAATTAACATTTAACCTTTGAGATACTCAAGATTTTTGATACCCGTTTTGCGCTCAAATCGCTATTGATACCGAGATCGTGCCGAATTCGAAGCTCGACGATTTTAGAAACCCTATACCTTGCTGCTTTAGATGTTAATCTTCTATCTTGTAACACTTGCTCTTGACTTAATAAAACAGGTCCTGGGAGTGCTTCTACTGTTCTGCCTATATGAAAGTCATCTTCGATGGATTATCTTCGTAAATGAAACTATTTAGCCCAATGTTACACCGTAGAATATAACGCAGATGTTCTGTGGACAGCATCTAAACATCATTGAATTTCTGCCGGGTTCTTCCGTTCTTTTGAAAGAAATTCGATAATCACGTGATGTCCAATTTTTAGCATTTCAGAATATAACGAAACAACACGCCTTGATCTAGTGGATTTGCAGCTGAGGGTAAAGGTATCAACATTTAGCTATAACATCGCATGATCGTGTGATGGACTTGCTATCTGTCCATACACGCTCTTACTTGTTCAGACTAGAAACTTATAGACCTTAGTGTTATAAAAATGTTGAAGAGGAATTAAGAATATTGCTCAAAAAGCTGTGTTCTTTTTTACAAAACGCGTTACTTGGTATCCATACACGTTCGAATTTGTTCAGGCCGGAAACTTATTCACCCAAGTGGTAACTGAGTACGCCAATGCAACTTATTGTAATTAATATTAATTTTATGCTACTGCAGAATTATATATATTTGGGCAATTTACAAAATCTATCTACATTTCGCGGCAGATAAATAAATCGGTGGGTATTTTTACGTATTTTATTTTCTTTTTAATCATAATTTATGCCATAAAAATGTCATATTTTCAGTATTTTATATATTTTTTTGTAATTTAAAATTCTTTCTTTGTATTGTGGCTCACCTTACCTCCACTTGGGTGGCTTCTAACTAAACTAACTCCTGATTCCTAACTCTCTGGCCACAAACAGATTTTTCATTTAATATAATCCCTTCCTCAAGGTGGCCAAACAGATCAACCCCCGACCGTATATTGTGAGATTGTTTGGAAAATATTGTAGAATCTCTCAAAATAAATAAAAGCTCCCTGCAACTGTACGTAGAACTTTCATCGGCTCAATAACCATGAACTACTATGCTACCATATTGTGGCGACCAGGAATAATTATACAACTTTTTCCTATTTTTCTGACGTCCTTTATCTTGAAAGGCCTTTTGTGCAACCCGAATATAAATGATTTAATTTTTGTTTATTTTAATATTTTCTTTCATTTAATAAAAAAAATATCTCGGTCCGTTATACCTTCTGTCGGTGTCACGAGTGGCTACAAATGGGAATAAAAATACAAAGAAATTGTAGGAGGGGTTCAAGAAGGTGTATAGATGTAAAAAAGGCGAAGGATGTGTTTTGAGATTAGAGAGTCTGGTGTTTTATCCTGTCTACCTATCCCGATAGGAAAATGGCGTAATATTATGGTATGCGTGTCATAAAAATATTCGTCTGCGATTTATTGGAATGGAAATATAACTGGTCAATTAACGCAGAAGTTGTGAGAATCATTCGTCTTGATCACGGAAGATAGGAGTAGAAAAAATTAATGATGTGGAACTTAAGATTTTTTATACTTTTAGCGATGAAGTTTATTCTGCTGTTTATCTTCGTATTCTTGGTCAAGAATGCTTCCGCTGAGGAAACTATTGTAGATGGGCTAAATGTGGTTGTCAATGGGCTTTTTACTGCCATCAGCAACGCACTTCTTAACAACTGTAAGTTTAAAAAAAATGGATTTTATATCATTCCACATCCATCAAAATGCATTTTAATTTTTATTCAACTTAAACTTTAATTGAGGATCTCAAAGGACGACCTCCGTGTCCTAGTCGGTGAGATGCTTAAGTTTAGGCCTCGATTCCCGATGGCACCTTCAAAACGGGACAGTCTGATAAAATTGTTTATCTGATAATAATTCTGACACGTGCCGAGTTCGTACGCAAATGCAAATGTTGTTGGGTCTTTACTTGCGGTAGTATTGACAACAAAAAAGGAATACTTCAAGGAGACAATATAGTATTAAAATTATTTAAGATTTGCTCGACAAAGTTTTAAAAAACTTTATGTCGAATGATTTTCGAAATTCCGTCAAAATATATAACTCCACCTCAATTTCGCCGAGATGACACTATAATCATTAATAATATCCTAATAAAGCTACATTTGTTAAAAATAATGCTCGTATAGCATGAACCAAATTTATGATAGATAAAATCTCACATGATCAAGATAATCGAAACAATATTCAACTTACATTTAACTGTACTGAGATGTTCGAAAAAATGTCACGTCGACTGGAACAGAAAAATGGGTTATTTGATATTCTTATATTTTCCCCTGATTTTTTAAATTGCAGTCAGTTCGTTTTATTTTCCAGCGCTATAACTTTCATTACCGTGTCATGTTGGCATTCAAGAAGATCGTTGATACAGTAAATAAATTAACTATGTGAATTATTTTTTTTACTGACGAGGTCATGAAGATCTAATGTTGGTTTTTATACAACTGGTTCAACCGTATTAAAATGAGGTTTAGTACTTTAAAACCCTACAGTGCATTGGGATGCAAATTTGCATCATGATAATTTAAAAAATGTGATAAATGCAAGATCATCTTTTGGGAATAAAATACACTAAAACCATATGGCACAACTATCTCTCTTGTTGACTATTTGCAAAAAAACTTTTTACTGCATTTCAAGAATTAATTAAATCATAATTAAAGTGTTTTAGAAGGAAAAAAAAGGGGAGAATAATAACAATTCAGGTTTGTTTTATTTATTTATACAATAATTTTTATGTAAAAACTTATCTGCATGGTAAAAATCAACAAAATATGTGTGAAGCAAATTTGTTTTTGATTTTTTTTTCATTATTTTTCCCGTTGTATAGTACTCGTATACATCACTTTTCCTATGCCGAGTATACATTTCATCAAAATCCATGATGTCATGTATCGTAGGGTTAAAGAGTTTAAATATTCAGCACACTTGACCTCTCTTTTCCAAATGAGGTGACTTTTCAAGATATGTACAATACTATAGTTTAATAACATCATTATTCTGTTGTTTATGGTAAAATAGAGTAAAAATGTATATAATATTTGTTCATTATGGTACTAAGAAGGGTGAATAGAGCTAGAAGCGGAGAAGAGGACAAATTTAATTGATTATTTATATTTTTGTTTTGTTCGTTTACCTTATGTACTTGTATTTCAATGATTTCTAGGCATTTTATTGTGTAATGTGAGTTAAATATGTGTAATATTTTATTGTTTATTGGTTGTGAAAACGAGTGATCATGTGGTATTTGGTGTTTGGCGTACTCTTTTATTGCTATTGTGTGTTCCTTAATTCGTGTACTGAAGTTTTTTGTTGTCATATTTATGTATGTTGTCATATTTATCGTAATCATTACAAATAAACTAATTAACGACTTCTATTATAGATGCTATGAATATTATAGTTGGTATTGGCATTAGACAGTGAACGGTAAATATTATTTCATGTATACTCTCATTAGGTAAGATTTTTACGACTTTATTAGATATATTATTGATACAAAATATTCTTTTCCATACTGCGTTTTTCTTTATTGTGTAATTTTGGGCAAATATAATTAATATAAATATAGGGGAACCAATCCAAATAGCCTTGTTTTAATTTTATAAAAAAAATACTGCTAAAAATTAGACGAGTCACTTTCTGGAGTAAGTTAAATTTTTTGGTTATTTCACGTTTTAGCGAAATGAATGAAGAGCGTTGGTCGATACTTGGTTTTACTTGTTATTACAGGTACAGACGTCAAGAACTTCTTGGGTTTAAGCTTTGCACAATTGAATTCTACAAGACCTACAGATGTATCCAGATTGACGATAGAAATACGCACACCGACTAACAGAGTAAATGTTCTTATTTATTTATATTATATTTCATACAGATTTAACCAAATCACATCGAATTACGACGAAAAAATAAAAGTCTAAATATAGCATAATGACAATAAGAACAAAACTATTTGTTCTTCCTTGTAAAGTGACTAAGTTATAGCTACAAAGTAAATTAAGGAGAACTTACCAAGGAGAGACAAACTACAATAGAAAGAAAACGTTGGGATCTTCCGATACTCGTATGTGATAGCACATATTTGGCTCGAGGCGGAGTGTAGTGCTCATATATAATGATGAATTTTGAAAAGACCTCACAAAAATGCTTCTCAAAAATGTACTCGTCACCATTATCTCGAACAACTAGACTGGAACCCTTTTTAATAAAATGAGGTACAAACAGGAATCAATCATTAATCTACGAACTTTCCATAGAAAAACCTACGCGACACAAAACAAAAACATGATTGGCCCAATGAGATTCTTTGGAAGCCGTGAATGTCCTTTGATCAGGATACGCTGTATGCTGACGACGATTGTGAACCAATTCCTAAATCGATTGTGAACCAATTCAAAGCCTAAACATTCACGTTACAGTTCTTCTATGTGTGGCCCTTGTATGCATTGCGTCTCCTGCTACCAGGAGCTATATAATCATAGCGTCCGGTGCTAGATTATATAGCTCCTGCACGACTCTAAAAAACTGCAAAGAGTAAAGAGCTGTTTACTATGTGGTCCATGGTCTAAATCCCACACTACTCATAGAAAGACGACTCGGTTGTTAATGTGCATTTTCAGTTGTGATCACATTTTTCCGCTACGCCATCGAAAATCTTTTCAAGATCTTCATCATTCATACTTTTGACTGTCAACGTCTAAGCAATGGGTCCTTCATTATAAGTTCATATTAACTCGAATATTACCTCAACAACCACAGCATTTAAAGGTTTACAGTTGAAGCGTTGCAGGACTGAGACAGTTATGACATGATCAGACTACATGATCAGAATGATGCAACGAAAGAAACGCTGTTGAAACATTTCCAGGCTTCGAATGTATCTTCTACAGGAAACCTAAGTCTCAGACCCATAAAGAAAAGTGGGAAGAACAATGATTTTATACACAGATCCAACCCTTACAGAAAACTCTTTTTTTTATTTCTAGACGAAGTTCAACCTAACTAATGGAGCCAACCAGATCCTTGCTTCACCTCTGTTCAACGCCAATCTTCCCATAACCATATACATCCACGGCTTCTTAGCAACTGAAGCGTCCAGTAGTGTGCAGACCGTTACCAGTTCTTTGGTTAAGCTAGGAACGCGAAATGTGCTGTTTGTAGATGCCAGCAGCATCATCTTCTTCTTTTATTTGCTGGCGTCTACTAATGTACAATTTGTTGGAGAAGTTCTCGGACAACAGCTCGCTATCTTTGATCAGAGTAAGTAATGTTAATTTACTCGTAATATTAAGTTATTCAACTTTATGACCTAGTTAGTACGATGGTAATCTTCATTCTTCTATTTCGGTATGTTTTTTACAGTCTTGATTATTGATCTTGTGCGCGGATTGGCCGCACTGCTGAAGGAATTATACGTCTTAATGTCTCATTTTCAGTAACATTTCTACTATATTCTTGAAGAAAGCTGGTAGTTGCATTCCTTATCAACTATGTCCATCACGTTGGCGACCTACCTCTTGATCGGGACCACTTTATGTTCCGTTGAATCACCACTTTCTCTATTTTATCTTCCCATCTGATGTTATGGCAGTAACCTGAATATTCGCTGTTGTACTATTGAAAACAAATGCTGTTCGATTTGGAGTTCTTCCAGAATTATTTTCGCCCAGCTGCCCAATGGCCCAACCTAACTTAAGAAATTATTTAGTGTATTTTCATAACTCTTGTAATCACTGAACTGAATTTTTGTAGGTTACAATTCTTTTTATTTAAACAAAAAAATTACGTGGTTACCGTAGTACATATGTAAGCTATTTTTCGACATAGTCGCCATTCCTCTCAATGCAGGTGGTGAAGCGGGGTATCAACTTTTTGATGCCTTCCTCGAAGTAGTTTCCCGCCAACCCCTCCGTCCACTTCTCCACCTCCTCCTTTACCTCCTCGTCGGTTGAAAACCTTTTTCCACCCATGTGCAGCTTCAGGAAGGTAAAAAGACAGTAATCTGAAGGTGCTAGGTCAGGGGAATGCGCGGGATGGTTCAGGACATCCCATTTAGACGAGGCGAGCAGTTCCTTTGTAGCGTTGGCCGTGTGTGGTCTGGCATTGTCGGGCAGCAGGCAGACTCCCTTTGTCAGCATGCCTCTCCTTTTGTTCTGAATCGCCCTCCGCAATTTTTTAGGGTCTCACAGTATCTTGCAGAGTTGATGGTCTCCCCTTGAGGCATATATTCAATTAAAATTACGCCTTGACAGTCCCAAAACACGGATGCCATAATTTTCTCGGCTGAAATTGTGGTTTTGAACTTTTTGGCGGAGGGTGAAGAGGTATGACACCACTGTTGAGACTGCCTTTTGATTTCAGGCGTGTAGTGTGCTACCCAAGTTTTATCTCCAGTAACGATGGAGCGGAGAAATTCATCTCCATGGAGTTTGCAGCGCCTCAAAAACTCTTGCCCGGCATTATTTATTTCGCACTTGGCGGGAGATTGGATTGACATTTTTCACAAAACGTGTTGTCGCGTTGACACTTCTCAACGTACTGACCTCGAACCGGTCTCATTGCGGAGGGGAAGGGTCAGGCTACACGGAAATGTAGCCAACATGTCGAAAATAAAATCCATCCGGTCGGGAGAGCCTCAGTACACTTACTTTCTGGATACGCCTAGTAGTATAATAAAAAAGAAACGTCATCACATGGTCCACTAAGGATAAACTGAAGTACAAATAGAGATAAAGGGACTAAAGAAAATTGTACGAATATTGATGTTCTTAATCTTTCTGCATAGTCCAGAGATTCGTTGTTATTGCAGTGCGATCCATTCGTTCGAAATATCATATCCAGTGATCACGACTGCTCTGCAAAAAGCATAATTAATAAAAAGGAGAATCAACAATTTGTACAAACAAATCCATAAAGTTTTGTAAATCACTTATGCTACGTGTTTTCTGTAAGAGGCAACAACGAATCCTATATCATTTCCATGAATCAGGTTTTGCCAAGAGCATTGTCCTGTGTATCCCTATTATAATCACATTCAGTGCTACTTTCGTTCAAGAAATCCCATCTCTTCATGTTCGTCTTGCATTTAGTCACCCCTACTCGGAGTTTGTTCAGTGCTCTCCAAACATGCCAAGGCAGTTAGTTGGTCTGCAGGTGTCATCTTTTCCCAGAGCTCCATCGAGTCATCAGGTGTTTTTCCCTTCATTAAACTATTGCTGGATTTTAATCTCAATATTGCTGCCTGGTGACCGTATAAGGGATGTCTTGGGCTCTGGGTTTGTTTTGTTCTTTTATTATCATGTGTAATACTTCTACGGATCCCAGGTCGGGCGATACCGATTAATTCGTTCGAAATATCATATCCAATGATTACGACTGCTCTGCAAAAAGCATAATTAATAAAAAGGAGAATCAACAATTTGTACAAACAAATCCATAACGTTTCGTAAATCACTTATGCTACGTGTTTTCTGTAAGAGGCAACAATGATTCCTATATCATTTGCATCTATCAGGTCCAGCCAAGAGCATTGTGAGCAGAGCTCCAGCATGGTCATCAAGGGTTCACTTCATTAAACTATTCCTGGATTTTAATCTAAATATTGCTGGCTGGTGACCGTATAAGGGATGTCTTGGGCTCTGGGCTTGTTTTGTTTTTTTTAATATCATGTGTAATACTTCTACGGATCTCAGGTCGGGCGATACCGATTAATTGGTATATTTTCTCCACTGGTGTTATGCGTAAGTTATTATGTTTCTAAAGGTTAATTTAAAAAATTCCAGATGGTATAAGTCCGAGTAACATTCACCTGATTGGGCACAGCTTAGGAGCCCACATCTCAGGGTTCGCTGGTCAGACCTTCACTCGTCTCACAGGCAAGAAGATCGCGAGGATCAGTGGACTGGACCCAGCTGGACCATGCTTCTTTGTTGCTGATGCGAATGCCACTCTGTCGTCAGGTGACGCTGACTTCGTAGATGTTATACATAGTGATGCTGGAGTCTTTGGAATCATCAAGCCTATCGGTATTATTATTTTTCAAAAGTTATATTTATATCCACCTTAACTGGACGATTTTTAACCTTTTTTTAAATGTGTTCCATCGAAAAAAAATGCAGTACTACTAACACAAATATATCTTATGTACAATTAGTACAGTATCAAAATTTGCCAAGTCTACAACAGTATTTCAGTAGCAACTTTGCCAAGTCTACAACAGTTTTTAGTAGCAACTTTGCCAAATTACAACAGTATTTTAGTAGTAACTTTGATCTATGAGAGTAAAATGTGGGCGTGGAACAAGACTTAAAAGACGCAAAAATACTGTAGAAATGCGTGCACTTATAAGAATAGATGGAGTGACAATGTATGATGGAATACCGAAGAAAGTTATAATGGATGAGTGTGAACTTTAATGTTGATGTGTTGAACATTATGAAGCAAAGCAATTTGTGATGGTGTGGCATGTGGAACGAATGAATGGAAAAAGGCTAACAAAATAAATATTTAGTACGAATGTGAGTAGAAGGTATAGTAGAGGTAGACCGAGGAAAGTGTAATTGTATTCAGGAATTATATTTTGAAATACGAAAACGTAGTAAGTAAGATAAATGTATGACAAAGTGTATGAGTGTGGAAGAGACGAAGAATGTGTGTTGAGATAGAAATTTCTGACGTTTTAACCTCTCTGGCTACCCCAACAAGGAAACGATATAACTCTATGTATTCTATATATATAAAAAAAAAGAATTTTTGAATGTCTTTTTACCAGAAATGATTTTTTTTCCAGGTGATGTGGACTTTTATCCAAATAGCGGCTCTTCTCAACCAAACACTCCAATTATATCAACGGGTCACAGTCGCAGTTGGGAACTTTATAATGAGTCCATCTTCAACCCAACAAACTTCGTTGCAGTCAAGTGCGCGAACTGGAATACATTCTTGCAAGGAACTTGTGGTAATAATGAGAAGACCTTCATGGGATATGGAGTTCCAACCACTGCTAGAGGAATCTTCTACTTGAGGACCAATGGCGCTTCACCTTTTGCACTTGGAAATGCCGGAATTCAACCGTCTTCCAGTCCTTGGTCTCAATTTATTGCTTGGTGGTACAGTATTTTCCCACCTGTGTCCACAGTGTTTGGTTAAAGCAAAATGTTAATGGGAAATTTTCACTTAGCGAACGAACGAATGGCCGTTTGTTCGCTGAATAAAAACAGACGAATATCTTTTGAGTTGAATTCGAGTCATTTTCGTATATTTAACTACCAGGCAGATAGTGCTTAAATATTAGTCAATTCCGATTTGGTCTTATTTATAGTAGAATTGTTAGTTAATTTGTTGACAATATCGTTATCGTTATTTGTTGAAATCAAATTTTTTAAATAAAAAATAAATTAAATTGTATAACACTTTCGTTTTATTTACTTTTTCTAAACAAGTTTTAAATCACTACTGAAAAAACACCTCACAGACTCACAGATGTACGCAGGAGCTATTATTAAATCAACGACATTCATAATACGATAATTTGTTTTTTTACAATAATTTATGTGATTTTATTTATATATTTTTAATTTTATTATTGGAATTAAAGGAATACATATGGTACATACATTCCATCACGCCTGTCGGGATAGGCAGTTCCCCTCTCGGGGCAAGCAGAAAGGAAAGGGCGCCAGACTTTCCTATCAAGAAGTTTTTAGCCTCTTCTACAGCCAAACGCCTACTCAGACAACTCCTCCGACTTTCTACGTTTCCTTCTTTAAAATTATAATTTACTTGATCCAACCATACTTTCCTTAGTATTCCTCTCTCACGTCTTCCACTCACATTTGAACTATATATTTATTTAGTTAGTCTTCCTTCATTCACTTGTTCCACATGCCAAAACACAGGTAACTCAACACGTCAGCCTTAAGTCAATATATTGCTCGAACGGAAGTTTTACTGATTTTCACTTCCCTTACAGTCTAATGAACTCAGTAGCCTATTGATAACATTCTTGACTTTCACCCAGGAGTTTCAGGTTCGATTACCCGATTGGTGCCTAAAAAAAAGTGTACCAATCTGGTTAAAATAGTTCGTCTGGTAACAATACTCGCACGCACTGAACGGTATTGTTTCCTGCACTTTCAATGACAAACCACGAATTCTGTGCCGACTACTCGCTTACTGCGATTGAAGGCAATGTTGTCTTATGGCTTCGCCCTTCAATATATTCGAAACACTAATTCGGATATACACATATTGAAGCGTAGAAAACTAAAAAAAAGTCTCAACCTTGATTAGTAAAATTGTTAACCAGGAATCAAACATTGAGCTTGGGCGTACTGCTAACCTCAACCTTAAATAACCTCTTGGACCTCAGCTGTACCAATCGTCATACCTCTTGGTGCCCCCCATTTTCCACTTAGGAAGCGTATAGTCAACTTTGGGGATAAGTATTGGAACACGTAGAATATGAGGAATTAATTATGCATATACTCGTATAACATACGTCCATTAATCCTTCTGTCATTGGGTATCAATTTGGTTTGATATTTTCAATTTTTAAAATGACGTAAATTTTATATAGGAGTATTACGAATAAATAGGGTTAGTACTAATTTTATGGCTGTTTTAGAAATCAATTATATTTCAACCCCTAATGATGATTGCGGACTCAAAATAATTGATTTAAAGTCAAAATTGACAGCAATAACAGATATAACGTTTTGTAATTTTGTTTTACAAAAGAAATTACTTTTAAATTATATATTTGTCTATGAAAGTATGATTAGTTTAATTGAATAACATTACTGAAAAGGAAACACGCAATGGAATAAAAAAAATTCAAAGGGCATCTAATGTTTTTAAAAATAATATAATGACCTTTTAAAAAAATTGTTTATGTGATGGAACAAGGAAAAATTAAATATATTTTTTTATCTTTCATCTTTAAACGCATCGGCATCGACGACTTCCGTGGCCTAGTGGTAAGACGCCTGTCTTCTGACTAGGTTCAGTATGGTTTTCTCTAAAGGCCTCATAAATATATTTTTGGTACGCTGGAAGACATTACAACATGACAATTATCCCACGAGGGTGTACTGTATACAAATAATGTGTTATACATAATTTGCTCGGGCAATGCTATTGCTATAGCAGCGGTTGAACGAATCATGTACAACATTTTTTTGTATACAGTATAACCTTGTGGGGTTATTATCGTATGAAAATCTCCTCCAACCAACCAAGAAGATGTTTCTAAGGTGTTAAGTGAAAACCAGATAATTTTTTTTAAACCTCAAGTGGGCATCGAATCCGCAGCCTCCGGATCAGAAGATATGCTACTTACCAAATAGGTCACGGAGGTCGTCATAGATGATGAAAATGCTGAAAAAATGTTGATTGAAAAAATAATTATATTGTAAAATGACATTTAAAAATACATTTTATTTTAAAAACCGTGGCTATAAAACACTGCTTGCTGGTTTTCTACCCTGCGGAGGTGGATGCACGTGTGGCACAATCAACCCTTAATGCCCCGGAAGTGCAAATGATAGGAACAACACCTCGGGCGTCAGTCTTACCACCTACGGAGATATAATTATGATGTTCCAAACCATCTTCACTTGAGTATGTAACCAAATAAATACGATGAGTAATGAAACATTTATGAAAAAATACTTATGTTATAACCCGTCAATATTTATAGTTTTGCCATTATCATTTTATGTTTTATCTTAGTGACAGCTGTCAAATAAGATCTGTAAAAAATGTTCTATGATATAATAACTTTTAAACTTGACTATAACAATGTGTAATGTTACATACCGACGTAAGTACGAGTACAATCGATTTGCCATAGTTTAACGATGATTAAAAAAATGAACAAAATGTCTTTTCATGAAAAAAATTACACTGTACATCGTCGTGCAAAGTGTAAACAAAATAATTTCATTAATTTAATAAAATGTTTCAGCTGTAACGTTATGGAACATTTAATGGTAAATAATTTTATTATTCTCCTAATTGCATAAGACTGGCCACCAACGGGAATCTAACCCGTAACGCTCCGATTGGAAGATGGTCTTATCAACTAATCAACGAAAGTAGTTTGTTGAATCCTGAACATTAAATGTGTAATTTGAAATACCATGGTTCACTTAATTATGTACTTCTTATGACCATCCTCATCATCCTATAAGGATAGACAGAAATAACTGATCTCCAATTCTATTCTGGCACACACAGTTTTCTTTTAACATGTACATACACCTCGTCACACATAGGTACTTTCTTTTTCCTGACACTGTCCCAACTAATTTCCTAGGTAGGCTGTTGGGGTCGGTTCTTCTCGTTCTCAGGCTGTTTATTCTTCGGTTCTGGGTGTCGCTTTCATCTAGGCAGTTTCTCTGCAGGATTTTGGAGCATTGAGTCATCCAAGAGCTCTTTAGTCTTCCTCTGGACGGCTGTTGAGGAAGATCCACAGACATTGCTTGATTTATAGTATGGTATGGTGGTCTCCGTCTTATGTGCCCGTACCATGTCAACTGTCGCTCTTCCCGCTTATATCACCGTTTCCGGAGATTACAATACATAAAATAATTCAACAATTTGAACGCGTTGTTGTATTGTATACGCCTCCATTTTTATAAATTTCATAAATTACACTTGTCGCGACGCGACGCCATCTGTGTTTTATCCTAAAATGAAAAAACCCCGCTCAATTTGAAGGAACCATCATAACTGTTTCTTGTATATTGAAAAAGTGGATGCATTTTTTTTTTATGATTATGTGTGGTTTATTGTGAGATGAACATTTCGGTCTGTCTGGAGTGATAAGTGTGAGGGGTTTGATTCGCGTGATATATGCATACGTAATTGAGTATCACTGTTTATCAGGTTGATGAATTTTTTTACCGATAATCAAAAATCGGTAAAAAAAAAATATCGACTTTTCCCCCACTATATGTTCTCAGTTAGATACAGGCAAAAGCCTAGTTTACTGGGGGCAAGATAAGTGAAATACAACAACCTCTGATCCATGAAAATTGTGTATCCAAAATAACTCACCTGTTTTTTTTTTCGTAAATTGTGTATATTATAGATTTCTTGTCATGTATGTTATAAATAGAATATAAAATCATACAATATTATTTTCCGTAGATGGGCAGTATTGTAGTATAGCCAACACAGTTTCATACTATTTATATCCCATAATTTGAAGCATCCTGGCCCTGTGTATTCTTTTCCTCAAAGCGCGTCCATAAAACGAATTTATTGCCGTAAAACTCATCTATCATTGTTGTTTAATTAATTATTATTATTTTTATTATCATTATTGCTGCCCTCGGGGGATTGAGAAGAGCAAGGGGGATGTTTGACGTTAATATGAAATTTATAATTTAATAGCTCAAATATTTTAGTGATCAATTGATTGAAATTGCAAAATATTTCAGTTTATTTTGAAACATAGAAAAATAATGACCCCTCTTGTTTTTAACGATTGAAATATTCGTTGGCATTATTTTAAGCTTAAAAATGAATAAAGCTCTCATCAATAATGTGAAGTGTTATTAATAACTTTCTCCCAACATCTTTTGCATTAAATAAATATAGGTTTATTGATAGCAACATAGTATGTACATAGTATATTTAAATATACTTCAAAAACACATAAATTGTAGAAAATACATTTAAGAGAGAAGCTATCAAAAAGTCTGGGCTTATTTAATAACATCCCCTCGGCCAAGATACACCCCACCAATATAGGGCGAGCCCAGCCACGGGGACACTAGATGTTTTTCAGCCCACACCCTTGCACATGTAGATTAAGAAGAAAAAATAAAAGCATTCTATCAATATATACTTATTTTCTCCACATTTTTAACTGATATTTATAATACATCAGTTTTTTTTAGTCAATTATATTATCATAGATTGATATCTGGCAACAAACCTGAATGATTTCAACAGTTATAAATCGACGATCTGAGAATGAATACCATATGTCGCAATCTGAGAATGAATACCATATGTCGCAATCTGAGAATGAATACCATATGTCACAATCAAAGTCATGGTGATAGAAAAGTATGGTAGAGAAAGTAAATCCTATGTATTGGTGAGCAATGAAAGATCAGTGCAAGTTTAGGAATTCTGCTATGTAGTTAGTATTTTTTCGATGATGAAAGAGAACGATGTGTACCGATACGAAACCAAGTCAATTGGACACTAAAACATATGCACTCGAACTAGATAATATCAAAATCTGCTAAGATAGTTCACAACACTATTCTAGTACCACCAAATTTGTGTTGTATTGTATTGTTTTACACTATCGTTGTATCAACTTCAACCTGGCGGAACTATTGGTATGTCGCAATCTCTTCCAGCCAACCAGAAATATAGTGTGATTCGAAAAAAAGGCAAGTAGTTCATTTCAGCCAAATGAACATTACTTGAAATTCATTTTTATAGAATAGTAGTAGGTTTGAGCTCTGAGTTGGAGTGACCTTCAGGAGAATTTGCTCTCTAAACGACAAGTTGTCGTTTTATTATTATTTTTGTAGAGAATACTAGAGGGTTTGAGCTCTGAGTAGGAGTGCCCTTGAGGAGAATTTGCTCTCTAAACGACAAGTTGTCGTTTTATTATTATTTTGTTAACCCATGAAATCTCAGAACTCGACAGTACCATGTTTCAAAGGCTTCAGGTTTCTTTAAAATCCCATCCATTATAATGAACAGAGTTCATATAACTCTGCAAATAATTTTGTGATATTTTTCTGTTTTTTGGTAACAAATAATGTGTAGAATACTGTTTTATCGACTTTGAACGTTTTGGGCGCCATCTATCTGAACTAATACAACATAATGCTGCATTTACTGTAAATAACATACAAACAAGAATATTATTTTAAAACCTTAGAATTACTTCAGATCTAAAGAGATTAAAGTTTTTTTTTAGATTTAGTGTAAATTTAAATCACGTTTTAAACGTTACACTTTGAAAGAAGTTAAAATAGAAAGTCAGAGACATCGTAAAAATTGTTAGAGAATATGTATGAATGTAGAAGAAACGAAGTATATGTGTCGAAATAGGAAAAACTAACACTTTATCCATTCTGTCAACCCTATCAGGGAGATGGGGTGATGGTACGTGGGTACGTTTGTTAAATAAAGGAGTTCATCTTAAGGGCCGTTCTCACAGCTCAAGTTTAATTGACTGATTATAGCTGATCAACAGAAGTTGAATGAAATCTGTAGTGAGAACCTTTGTTTTAATATAGTTGAACTCTATTGAAACTAAGGTTCTCTCTACAGATTTCATTCAACTTTTGTTGATAAACTATAATCGGTCAATCAAACTTGATCCATGAGAACGGGCCTTTATCGTTCAATACCTACTCTTTTGTATATTGAATACACCAAATATTATTTCGAAAATCACGCATTTCAACAATATAACTTTTTCGTAACTTTCTAGCTGTCAAAATTTAATCTCCAAAACCACGAAAAATAATTTCAAACATTTTCCATTCATTATATAAATTTTAAAATAAAAATAAAACAATTAGTCTCACCCCTGTGCCCAAATTATACCAGCCGGTGGGTAAGTGGTGAACATTAAATATAATATTAACCCAATTCCAAATACGTAGATTGATTTTAACGTCCCGAGGGGCATGGAAACCCGTAGTGGATGACATAGGTAGCGCCTAGCACCCCTGTTTTTATTGCCTTCTCTGATTGGCCAAAATATTATTCAACCCCCTACTGACATCGACTCGGATACCATTCGACTACGTAATCTTAAGATTCAAACCCAAATACAAATTGAATCAAATTGATGATATCTTGAGAAATCTTGAACAAGGATTTATAAAGCAAAAAATAATTCAGAATATTTTTATAACTGAAGTTCGATAAACCAATATAATTTTTTTAAATTTCAATAATGGTCGCGTGACTTTAATATTGGTCTCATGATGATATAATAAAATTGTTAATAATAATATAATATTGAACAAATGATTTTCATACTGGTCGTATTATTTTAATTCGGGTTATGTAATTTTAATATCGACCAAATTATTTTAATTCTGGTCATGTGATTTTAATTTACACTCCGGGTAACGATGCCATCGGGTATATTTATGATTGCATAGTCAAGTACAAACTATTTTCACAACTCCAAATTATTTTAACAACTCCGACTCATTTTCACAGTTACAAATTATTTTCACAACTCCATATTATTTTCACAAATCCGAAATATTTTCACTACTCCGAATTATTTTCACCCCTCCTTAATAGAGAATGCCATGATTGTGGATATTTTTTACCTTATCTTATGAAATTGAATTTTATTGTAATTTGTTTTATGGAACACTCTTTATTCCACTTTACGTAACGGTAGAGCCCTACCGGTTTCAAGGTTTTCATCTCAGCATCAGGGGAGCACATGTTTGCCCCGATGTACTGACTTAGATATTTCTAGGGCCTCTAATTTATCTAATTTATTTAAGTTACTACTGATATGTAAGAATTTGGCCTTATTGCTAAAAATGTAGGGGTGAACATCTGGCAAGCACATATATTCTCAGAATCTCGCCGCTGCTCGTTGAAGTGGTCCCCTGTCTCCTTCCACTCACATTCCCCAGCCCGGATGTTTACCGTTAGAAGTGTGTATGTCGATACCAGTTCGAACATAATTCAGTCTTGTTTGTGCTCCCCTGATGATGAGGTGAAAACCTTGAAATCGGTAGAGTTACACCGTTACATAAAGTGGAATAAATAGTGTTTAAACCTCCACAATGTTAATTAATTAATGCCTTAACTATAAATAATAAACAATTGAATTTTTTTGGTGTGAAATATATTTGTGTAGTTGCTGAAACGTTGTGTATCTTGTACAGTGTGATCTTTGTCCCTTCTTTGTCCCTTATTTATCCCTTCTTTGTCACTAAGTCTTTCAATACTAGAAGTCAATGGAACTAGAATGCAAATATAATATCAAAAAAATATGACATTTTCTAAGCAAAAAATATGTAATAACTTCGCTTAAATTTGTTACGCGCTTCGAACCCTGAACCAAAACCTCTCTAATCTAAGCAACCCATCGACAATCATTATAATAGATTATAACAGAAAATAGATGGATTATGTGCGATTGATACAATAAACTCCAATACCAAGGGGTGATTTTAATTTATGACGTTTCATATTTTGTAGAGAAGTGCCGCTCTGTAATTAGGGTTGATAGGGGTCCGGTAGATCCGAAATTCGGAACAGGGTGTCGAGGTGATGAGCTTTTAAACGCCTAGGCCCGAGACAGTTGGAGCGTGTGAGCTCGAATTAGATAAATATATGTCAATTTAGGTTTAGGGTGGGATCAACTCTTATTTAGTTTCTGAGATCACACCATCTTTCAAAATAATGTAAATACTGTGATATGCACGTATTTTTATTTTCGTTAAAATTGCTTAATCTTTTAAGGTTCTTTTAAACTAAATAGACTATATAATCAGGCTTCTGATGCAAAATGATAACTTGCATTTAAATTTTTCTAAAATATTGCAATTTAAAAGTTGAAACTAAGAATGATAGTAAAAAGGACAATTTATATAGCGCTGTTTAGGGAACAAACTCTCCTCAAAGACGATGTAACTCGGGATTCGAACCTACTATTATTATTCTTCTTCTCAATATCATGTCAGCCCCCCCCCCCCCCCAACATTGAATATCACTTGAGTGTAGATATATTTGTCACCGGCAGCCCGAAAAAGATCTCCAACGCCCCATATGCCAGTCCAATCACGTATATTGCGGAGCCAGGAGATTTGCCTTCAGCCAACACCTCTTCGGCCTTCTTTTTTACCTTCGATGATCAGGTGCAGTAATTTGTACTTTGCTCCTCTAAGTAAATGATCCAAGTAGAACACCTTTCGGATTTTAATATTAGTCAGCAACTCTCTATCAACTTTGGCTCCTTAAAGAACCCTTGTGTTGCTGACCATATCCGTCCAGGGATATAGTCAGCAACACAAGGGTTTTACTTTTATACATATTTATTTTGTCAGATTAAAAATAAATATGTATAAAAGTTGAGTGTATACCCAACGGGCCTTGCTAAGAATAGAGAACCCAGTCACTTCATAAAATCAATAAATTTATTCAAAATGCTATCACCAGATGTTTGCTCTCGATATAATTGCTTTCAAAATACACAGTAGTCCCCCATAACCTCAAAGAATACATTTCAAAATCCCAGTGGATGTATGAAACCGCGAATAGTACCGAATTATGCATAAACTATTTTTTTCTATACATACAAACCAGTTGTAAAATTTAATAATAAATATGGCACAAGAAGAGATTAATAACAAAAAGTAATCAATCATAAAGAACAACAATTTTAAGCATAAACTCTACTTAAAGCTATATAACATCGGTGGCCTAGTTGGCAAGACGCTTTTCAACTTGGAGGTTGCGGATTAATTCCCCGATTTTTTTAGAAACCAGATTTTTTTAGAACCCAGATTTTTTAGAACCTAGATTTTTTTTAAATCCAGATTTTTTTAAAAGGGATTCAGTTTAGTTTTCACTTAATGCCTCTTTAACATATTTCTGGTTGGTTGGAAGATATTGCCGCACGGCAATAAATCTGCCAAGTTATACTGTATACAATGAAAATGTAATACAATATAAATGTGGTCTACCATTTTGTCACAAAATGCTCGCACGTTTTGTGATGGTTCGTCATCCAATCTGTGAGTATGTGTTAACTATTTCAAATAAGCTCCATAACTTCGAGTCCCGAGTAAGAACGCCTTTGAGTAAAGTTTGCATTCTAAACGGCACTATATAAATTGTCCTTTTGCTATTATTATGAAGCGAGGTGAATGATGTAGACATTGTGTTGCAGCGTTATCCTATTTCTGGTATTTTGTGGATACTTTAGTATTTATCTTTTAACATTTTCGAATCGCGACCGAGTGTAAAGCGAACCGCGGACAAAGGGGACTACTTTGTCTAGTTTTTTAAATTTAAATTAATTATCGTGCTTACGCGAACAAATTAATGTTCTGTAATGTAACTAGAAATGTGATATATTTTATGGCTCAGTCTACCGATATATTGAAGCTTAATTTATTGTTTTAATTAAAATGTAATTGCGCGCACAAATTTTATTATAATGAGTGACGCAAGCGGAAAGGAAACTGAGTAACTTAATATGCAATTACTTCCAACCGGTATCTGCTCAACCATTACCTACGCCATTTGGTGAAGCTCTGCCTACTTTTAACTTAAACAGTTGAAATTTGTGCTTTATTACGTTTTCATTGTATATACTCGTAATCAACATAACGGATTTATTACCCTGTAGCGATTTTTTTATAATCTACCCGAAATATGTTAAACAGGCCTGAAGGGAAAAGCAGACTGCCAACTTTATAAAATAAATGGGTACCAATCGAAATCGAAGTCATAACCTCCGGGCTAGAAGATAGGTGTCTTACCAACTAGGACACGGACACGTCTTATCTGAGAAATCTCGTATATAAGTATATTTTAAATTATTTCAAACACCTCTCGCGTGTTTCGGATCATCCCTGGCAAGGGGTGAAGGCGTACGTCAACATACTACGTCCGTGACGTTACCGAGAAGGATAATCGCGGTGCGACGCCGGACCTCCAGATCCAACGAAGCGAGACCCGTTAAGACCGAAAGTATGTCCATCGAGCATGTTCTATAAGCCTTGGTGATAGTCAACAGCGCCCATCATTGAACGCTAATCAGTATCCTCCTTGGCATCTGAGAGCCCACTTCTCTGT
This sequence comes from Odontocerum albicorne, assembly GCA_949825065.1. NCBI lineage: Eukaryota > Metazoa > Arthropoda > Insecta > Trichoptera > Odontoceridae > Odontocerum > Odontocerum albicorne. The sequence goes on along the minus strand of OX463859.1, from coordinate 11,211,374 downwards.
GCCCAGCACCGCATAGCACATAGCACACAATTCTCAAAAATACTGCATTACGAGTAGAATAGTTTGCTTGTACGTAATCGTAGGAAATCCTTTCTTGCACTCAGCAAAGACGATCTTATTTGGCATGTAAATTCAGTATTTATAAGGGATATCTTCTTCTTATTGTTCCTCTTATTTTAGGCATGGCCATGCATCATCATTTCCCTCTTGTGACGTCGACTCCCAGCTGTCTTTCCATATTTTGGGAGGTCGTTCTGGAGGTCTGCTTGCTTGGGGGATACTGTCCCTGGCGATTCTTACGGCTCTTGGTTCCGCCATTCTAGATACATGTTCATTCCAGAACCTTCTTCTCTGTCGTCCCCATCTGACAATATCTTCAACTTCGCACATCCTTCGGATTTCTGTGTTTCGTACTCTATCACGAAAGGTTTTGCCAGCGATACTCCTGAGTACCTTCATTTCGCTGGTTCGAAGGAGATTTTTGGTTCTGACAGTGTCGGCTCTGGACTCTATGATGTATGTCATAATGGGTCGGACACAGGTCTCGTATATCCTCACCTTGCTTTGGAATATCTGACATTAAAACTCCAAATTAAAAAAGACACACGTAATTTTTTTATCGCAAGTGTTCAAATTAATGGCCGTTATGGTCCATACACTGTTGATAACGTGAAATTGCAAACATCACGAATAATTTGTTTTCGTATTTGGACGCATTCTCGTTCAATGGCTATTCTCGATTTGTTAACTGCCGGTTTTGTGCCATAAACTTTATCTGTAATGAGTCTCCATAAAAAAAGTCCACTTGTTTGTAGTCTGGAGAGAGCTAGGGTTATTCAATGCCAGCTCTACGTATAATTAATCTGTTCGGCCAATTTTCATCAAGATAGGTCCGCACCCCCCGATTGTAGTGAGGAGGTGTACCATCTTGCTGGAAATAAAAGTCCTCCTCACGAACGTGAGGTATGATAAATTCCTGCAGCAAGTTCAAGTAAACGGCATGGGGTTCGGAATACCCTACATAATGAATTATTTAGCCATATTGATATTTTTTTACACAAATTTGATAACATTACGGAAATATCTTTGGAACCAATCTTGTTAATCAAATTGTAAAAAAAAAACGATATTCCCTCGTGCTTTTTGAGAGTTTGTGAAGTTACACATGTCACATTCCGTCTTTAAAACTTTGTTTTCAATTTGTATTTTGTTTTTCCATGATTTGTCCTTTGTGTTTGTATTTTTTTCACAGTACGGGCTGTGCGTCTGTGGACGCCCCCGTGTTGGTAACATGTTATTTTGTACGATTTTATGCCTGTTTCCATCTGATTGTTTTTGTTATAATTGTGTAAAATGTTTATTCTATATTCTATCAATCTTAATGTATTGAGCACTCACTACTGGCTCTTTTTTTATTGCTTTTGTTATAAGGTACATTGTATCGTTTACTTATAAATAAATAAATTTAGTTGTTATTCTTCGTCTACAACACGTCGTCTCTAATTTAACACGATAATAAGGTACAACCCACACTTTGAGAAACACCGCTTTAGCGAGAATAAATAGCTAATGGGAATCGCTAATAGCTCTCTTGTATCAATTTGTATGAAGCCGTAATTAAATTAATCGGGGGGTGTCATTGAGACCGCAATTTATGGTTGGGAAATCTAAGGGGAGGGGGCAATAGTTTCACATCGGCCAATCAAATATCGTGTATGATATTGAAGAATAGCTAGGTCCATTAATGTTTAATAACCTTTTTAGTAGGCATTTCGACATATTGAGAACAATTTCAAATATTAACTTAATTATATGGTTTGTGACTGGCAAATTATTTTAATGTAGGGGGTGAAAAATCGGTATATATCGTTTATTCTGATGGAACAATTTTGTCGCGTGATGTACCTAACAATTTTGTTTTGTACCTTATGTTTTGTACCTTATGAGCTTACATTATGTAATATTAGTTACTCTCAAATGGTAGATAATATTCAAAAGATTTTTTGGTATCTCGACTACAGTAACTTTATCCAACAAAGTTTCATCTGGACATATTGGGATGGTACCTTGTTAACATGAGGAATGTGAGGGTATCTTCCTATAGAAGCAACATCTAATCCAACTATGTTGAAATATATATATATATATATATATATATATATATATATATATATATATATATATATATATATATATATATATATATATATATATATATATATATATATATATATATATATATATATAGCTTTTTGTTCCTAAAAACTACTTGAGATAAGAAATATTAATTTGTTTAGACTGGCAATAACTAGCTAACTTGGCAAATTATCTTCCTCTGCTTTACGGGATGTCTGTTTTGATTTAGGCCTCGGATATTAACGTCTTCAAATTTCAGAAAATGATTATGTATAAAGTACATAAAGCTTTCTTATTAATGGAAATGGGTTGTTTCGGCTAAATAATAATCAATTATTTAATTGTTTTATACTGTATATATGATACGTGTATTTATCTTAAAGCTTTCAATGTAATTGGGTTTTATCTGTTTATGTCATCATCATCATCATCATTGTCAACTTGGGTCGATCCACTGTGGGATGTAGGTCTCCCCAAGATGACTCCAAGTCATTCGGTTTTGTGCTTGTTAGTCCCATATGATGTTGCCATGCTTTCTGATTTCATCCATCCGGCGTACTCGTACTTTGTTTTTTTTTTCTGGATATTTTTATGCCTCTTGGGTACCACTTGATTGTTTTGGATGTCTATCGGGAATCTGAGAGTCTGGCATATTTATGTATGCTATATAAAATAAATAAATAACATGTTAAAAGGCCTTAATGTAACTTCTTCATAAATAACATGTAAATAAGCATAAATGTGATCATCATGGCTACCTCGATCTTTAGTGCAGTAGCTCTGAACAAATATATAGTATCACAGTTAAACCCCTCCCGTAAGTTCCTCAACCTTCTTCCCGCATTTCTTCTGTCTTAAATTTTATCCAACAATATCAGTTGAAGAATTTCATATTTTACTTCGCGCATTATGTGTCCAAAGTACTCTTATTTGTCCTTTTTATCGTGAATAATACTTTTATAGCTTTATTCATCCGTTTCCAGGTGTCATTCATTATTATGGACTTGGTCAACAAATGAAACTCAATCAATATGATATCAAAAGCATACTAAGTCGATTTTCATCGTGGCACAGCCGTTAACATACTTGCCGAGTTCGATTGTTGACGCATTCAAGACTGTTTACATCCAAACATCCCGACAATATATAATTTTTAAATAATAGAATTGACCAACATTTTTGTCATTCTTAGGCCCCCAAATAGAAGATGGAAAAATCTTCTGTCATTCCAGAGGAATACCACACAGGCTGGAGATCGATCTGGCGACCTTCTGCACGGAAGTCTAGCATATTACCTTGCAGCAAGGCCCCTCTCATTTTACAGTACTAACGCTTAGTACGAGTAGGTCTCTTTTATATAATACATTTTTAAAAGACTTTTCGGATAATAGGAGTTCTGAAACATCGCTACGTTATTTACCTACCTATGGTTCAAATTTTTGAAGGACATTAAACTTATAAAATGTAAATTTTTTACCATGTTACTAATATAGTGTTTACGTGAAACTTCGTGGTGAGATCAGATTCATAACCGAGTTGTTAAGGTGTTCGAATTATATCCGGAAGTGTCGGGTTCGATTCCCAATGGAAGCTTAAAAAAGATTCCAGTCTGGTAAAATAATTTGTCTAGTAACAATACTAAATATGCTAACATAGATTTGTACGAGTGTTGTTATTTCTTCACGTGTAAGGTAGTATTATCGAAACGCGTGATGAGTTTCGTGCCTATTGCAGTGGATCTTTATCTGAAATATAAATTAATGTGGCTAAAAACAATTTAGTCTCCCTATCAGGCTCTTCAATGTCTTGGAATCATCAGTTTTGATATGTTGTGGAGTACCATACGAATGAAAAAATGGATGAATGCTACTTCTTATATTGATCGACAACCCTTCGTCTACTTAGGTGGATCCCACTTCATGCAACCCAAGTACACGTGCGCTCAGCTCCTTTGTCTGTGTAGTCCACAACCAGATGTCCAGCCTTCACCGTAACTAATGTTGTTTTTAATCACGTCACTGCAACATTTTGCCAACAATCAAAATGGTATCAACTTATTATCCAAGCCAGGGATGGACAACTTATGTGAATATCTATGTCCCTTGGTAAAATGGTATCAACTTATTATCCAAGCCAGGGATGGACAACTTATGTGAATATCTATGTCCCTTGGTAAAATGGTATTCACTTATTATCCAAGCCAGGGATGGACAACTTATGTGAATATCTATGTCCCTTGGTAAAATGGTATCAACTTATTATCCAAGCCAGGGATGGACAACTTATGTGAATATCTATGTCCCTTGGTAAAATGGTATCAACTTATTATCCAAGCCAGGAATGGACAACTTATGTGAATATCTATGTCCCTTGGTAAAATGGTATCAACTTATTATCCAAGCCAGGGATGGACAACTTATGTGAATATCTATGTCCCTTGGTAAAATGGTATCAACTTATTATCCAAGCCAGGGATGGACAACTTATGTGAATATCTATGTCCCTTGGTAAAATGGTATCAACTTATTATCCAAGCCAGGAATGGACAACTTATGTGAATATCTATGTCCCTTGGTAAAATGGTATCAACTTATTATCCAAGCCAGGGATGGACAACTTATGTGAATATCTATGTCCCTTGGTAAAATGGTATCAACTTATTATCCAAGCCAGGGATGGACAACTTATGTGAATATCTATGTCCCTTGGTAAAATGGTATTCACTTATTATCCAAGCCAGGGATGGACAACTTATGTGAATATCTATGTCCCTTGGTAAAATGGTATTCACTTATTATCCAAGCCAGGGATGGACAACTTATGTGAATATCTATGTCCCTTGGTAAAATGGTATCAACTTATTATCCAAGCCAGGGATGGACAACTTATGTGAATATCTATGTCCCTTGGTAAAATGGTATCAACTTATTATCCAAGCCAGGAATGGAGAACTTATGTGAATATCTATGTCCCTTGGTAAAATGGTATCAACTTATTATCCAAGCCAGGAATGGACAACTTATGTGAATATCTATGTCCCTTGGTAAAATGGTATCAACTTATTATCCAAGCCAGGGATGGACAACTTATGTGAATATCTATGTCCCTTGGTAAAATGGTATCAACTTATTATCCAAGCCAGGGATGGACAACTTATGTGAATATCTATGTCCCTTGGTAAAATGGTATTCACTTATTATCCAAGCCAGGGATGGACAACTTATGTGAATATCTATGTCCCTTGGTAAAATGGTATTCACTTATTATCCAAGCCAGGGATGGACAACTTATGTGAATATCTATGTCCCTTGGTAAAATGGTATCAACTTATTATCCAAGCCAGGGATGGACAACTTATGTGAATATCTATGTCCCTTGGTAAAATGGTATCAACTTATTATCCAAGCCAGGAATGGAGAACTTATGTGAATATCTATGTCCCTTGGTAAAATGGTATCAACTTATTATCCAAGCCAGGGATGGACAACTTATGTGAATATCTATGTCCCTTGGTAAAATGGTATTCACTTATTATCCAAGCCAGGGATGGACAACTTATGTGAATATCTATGTCCCTTGGTAAAATGGTATCAACTTATTATCCAAGCCAGGGATGGACAACTTATGTGAATATCTATGTCCCTTGGTAAAATGGTATCAACTTATTATCCAAGCCAGGAATGGACAACTTATGTGAATATCTATGTCCCTTGGTAAAATGGTATCAACTTATTATCCAAGCCAGGGATGGACAACTTATGTGAATATCTATGTCCCTTGGTAAAATGGTATCAACTTATTATCCAAGCCAGGGATGGACAACTTATGTGAATATCTATGTCCCTTGGTAAAATGGTATCAACTTATTATCCAAGCCAGGGATGGACAACTTATGTGAATATCTATGTCCCTTGGTAAAATGGTATTCACTTATTATCCAAGCCAGGGATGGACAACTTATGTGAATATCTATGTCCCTTGGTAAAATGGTATCAACTTATTATCCAAGCCAGGGATGGACAACTTATGTGAATATCTATGTCCCTTGGTAAAATGGTATCAACTTATTATCCAAGCCAGGAATGGACAACTTATGTGAATATCTATGTCCCTTGGTAAAATGGTATCAACTTATTATCCAAGCCAGGGATGGACAACTTATGTGAATATCTATGTCCCTTGGTAAAATGGTATCAACTTATTATCCAAGCCAGGGATGGACAACTTATGTGAATATCTATGTCCCTTGGTAAAATGGTATCAACTTATTATCCAAGCCAGGGATGGACAACTTATGTGAATATCTATGTCCCTTGGTAAAATGGTATTCACTTATTATCCAAGCCAGGGATGGACAACTTATGTGAATATCTATGTCCCTTGGTAAAATGGTATCAACTTATTATCCAAGCCAGGGATGGACAACTTATGTGAATATCTATGTCCCTTGGTAAAATGGTATCAACTTATTATCCAAGCCAGGAATGGACAACTTATGTGAATATCTATGTCCCTTGGTAAAATGATATCAACTTATTATCCAAGCCAGGGATGGACAACTTATGTGAATATCTATGTCCCTTGGTAAAATGGTATCAACTTATTATCCAAGCCACGGGTGGACAACTTATGTGAATATCTATGTCCCTTGGTAAAATATTTAAAATGTATGAAGTTAATGGAAATACTGACTTTCGAGCGCTACAGGTTCGATTATTGTTAGAACATAGATAGTTGAAAATAAGATTCGAGTTTGGTTTTCACAAAAAACCTCTTTAACACCTTTTTGATTAGTTTGAAAAGATTTGAACATGTTTTGTCGTGTAAAAGTATTGGCTACCTGCTACTTAGACAATAACATTAACCAGATTAAGTTGTTTCTTCAGGAAAATTAGATAAAAGTAAAAATGTACAGATTGAAACGAAAAATACAAAAAAATATTATTATTTATTTGGCACTTAATCACGCAAAGACACCATCGACGGGTTTATTGTTTTACGGCAATCTCTTCCAAACGACCAGGCAGGAGTTACACACGTTGTGACAATTGTTGTTTGAGTGGTAAAGTTTTTAGATTATACCCAAACTATAAGTGGAGAGGCAATAACACCCACAATCGATTAAAAAAATTCAATCATATACTCGTACATACATACCGTCATACCACTTCCCTAACAATGGATAAGCGAAGATGACAGAGTGCCAAACTTTCTTATCTCGACACACATGCTCTGTCGTTGCTACATCCTCATACGATTTCTCTGACTTCCAATATTTCCTTATTTCAAAATATCATTCACTAGTCAAACTATAGTTTCCTGGTTCTTCCTGTACCAGGCTTTCTACTTTTATTTACGAAATTATATCAAAATGTAGTGAGTCAAAATTTTCAAACCAATTGAGCGTGAGAAATGAAATTATAGACAAATGATAGAAATAAATTATAGTATTAGAAAATAGAGGGTGACCATTCTATTATTGTAAAATTTATTTTGGGGCATGTACTCAGAAAATTTTATGCCATAAATCAGTAGGAATATTAAAAAAACTATACAAAACCATACAATTTTACAGTTATTCTAGGAATTATATGTTTGCGCACTTTAAAGGTAGGTGTGAAATAACGTAAATATTAAATTCGCGGTACAGCGTAAAAAATGACGCGTTCAAAATTTCAAACCAGCTCATATATTGAAAAATAAAGGCTGCAAAAAACAAAGGTTTACTGAAAGATCAAAAGGGATGTGTAGATCTTGTTCCATATCAGAATACAGTTAACTAAACTAAAAAAATCTCCAATTATAATTATGTTTAAAAAATCGATCTCCGTGCTCTAGTTGGTAAGACGGCTGTCTTCCATTTGAGATATGCGAGTTCGATTCCCGCTGTTACCATATAAAATTTAAAAAGTTTCTCGTTTGGTTTTTACTTAAAGCTTCTTTGACATTTTTCTTGTTGATTGGAAGATACCACACGGCAATAAATTGACCAGGCTGTACTATATACAACGAAAAGTTATACATTACAACCTGGTGGATTTATTGCCTATAATACAATAAAATACAATACAAAACAGTGCAGATCTATTCACTTTGCTTGAAATAAAAAAAATACGTCGTCTTCATTTCAAACATTCCAAAAAAAATTATCCAGCTCTCGTTACCACTGACACTCTATATATGGCCATAGATAAACCAGACTAGACAAATCAGAGACGAGCGACGTGCATAGATAATTGTTAGAAGATGTCCTTTATTATCTTTGGAGTCTGCCGACATCCGGCTGGTCGTGGCTGATTGAAAACCAATTAATTGCGTCTCCAAAGGCTGGTCAGCTTTAAACGTTACGCCATATGCCCAGATTCGAAAGAGGAGGGTAAAAAAAGACATTGAATTAATTATTTGAAAGGCGGGGATTTTTTTTGTTGAAAGCTGTGTTTTGTTAAAAATACGTTTGCGCTTGTTAAAGGCACTCAAATTAGATTAAGATAAATTGAAAATCATGTTTACTTTGATCGACAGTTTTTTTTTTACTTTAACGATTTGTTTTTTTAATTTTTTTTTTATTTGAATGGACAAGGCATCGAACTAGTCGCAGAGAAAAAAAAATCATATGCGGATATGGGCAGATTATAGTATACGTTTTAAAGCGTTCATTTTAAAGCCAGCAACTCAGGACTTCATCGGACGTAATAAATATAGACGCTATAACAGTTGATGCAGTTTCCGTATTCACAGAGTCGAGTAGTTACCTTCGAATAACATAATAGCTAATGTACAACATATTAAACTAATGTGCAATATACATAAATATTCCTTTTTAAAGCTGAATGGCAATGTTTACTCGCAAATAAGAAAGACAAAGGCGCTAATAGGCGAAGCGACTGCCGCATTCGCGGAGTCGAGTCATTGTCTTGAAGAGTAACTGATACTTAATATACTTAACCAGTTAAATTATTCAGTTCAATCACTATTCAAATATGGAACTGGACAAATCACACTATTAAGTCGTAGAAAAATCCATTTTTAAGATATTTAAGCTCCAGGCTTAACGGACATAAGAAAGACTATAAAACGTGAAGTCGTTTCCGCACTCGCGGAGTCAATACCATTCCTTTCGAATAGTAGATAATGTATAATATATATTTAACCATTAAAATTATTACATTCAATCACTGTTTTAATGGGAAATAAGAAATATCTATTACACTATTAGGTTGTGGAAGATTCCTTTTTTAAAGCTGACAGCTTCAGGTTTAATCGGACATAAGAAAGTAGAGGGCAATAAAAGGGAAGTCGTTTATGCAGTCGCGGAGTCGAGTAATTTTGCCTTCAAATAGTAGCTAATGTATTTTACTAATCAAATTATTCTATTCAATTGTTATTCTATTATGAACTAGACTGATTATAACAATGTATGTTTTGGAACGTTCAATTTTAAAGCCAGCAACTCTGAGCATATTTGGATGTAAAAAAGATAAAGGCTATGAGTCGTTTCCGCACTCACTGAGTTGAGTTGTCGCCTTCAAATAGTTGATAATTTATATTAAACTAGTTAAAAGATGGCCGTGTCAAATTGTAAAAGAAAAATTGTAGTAGGCAGTAGAGTGAATATTGGATTATATAATTTTATTTTTTTAGAAAATTAGGAAGAGCAGTCTTTTCCGATCATAAAGATGACCTCAAGAACATTCCTGTATTAATGAACACACAAATATTATGGTCACCAAAGGTTAAGTCAAGGAACAACAAATGTTATGGTCATCAAAGGTTAGGTCAAGGAACACCAAATGTTATGGTCACCAAAGGTTAGGTCAAGGAACGCCAAATGTTATGGTCACCAAAGGTTAGGTCAAGGAACACCAAATGTTATGAATAATACGAGTAGTAGAACCTGCTCATCTAGTGTATCCGTATAAGATAGAAAAAATACATAAATTCAGATTTTATAGTGCTGGATTCGTCTTACAATGTTTTATTTTATGATATACCGATAGGGTATCCCTAGTTGATGGGATGTGATAGCCACGCATCGTGTGAATGGGAAACGCATATCCTGTATTAGTCTAGTATGTAACCTATTGGCCTTCAGTAAGCAAACAGACTTTATAGATATAACCCTAAGTTCCGATGGCAGGTTCTGCGACGATTAAATACGCTGCAGCCTTTCGTTAGACAGAGTTTTTTATACAGTGGGATTTATTATATTGCTAAGTAGTGCTATATGAATTAATGGTAGGTTTAATCTGATGGCAAGTTTAATGGTAGACTTAGCACTTTATACAGTGGGATTTGTGATATTGCTTAGTAGTGCTATATGAATTAATGGTAGGTTTAATCTGATGGTAAGTTTAATGATAGACTTAGCACTTTATACAGTGGGATTTATGATATTGCTTAGTAGTGCTATATGAATTAATGGTAGGTTTAATCTGATGGTAAGTTTAATGGTAGACTTAGCACTTTCGGTAAGTTTAATCTGCTGCAGGTTTTCATTAGGCAGTTTTACATAGCGCTTTTTTGTGTTGCTTACTAACACTAGACTAATTTATGATAAGCATAAAACCCACGGAAAAACACGAATTAAAATGTCAATGGTCTAAAAGTAAAACTAGTCAGAAATTGAATCCGTGAAGAACTGAGCCTGGAGCGACGTTCAGCATGATTGGTTACCGATATACTGCGTCCTCCGAAAAATGTGTTTACCGTACGACAATTTATTTGACGATGGGTCATTTTCAGATAAGCTGGTTGTTCATAATGGAAACTTAGTCCCAACAATAGGATATGCAAATGAAACTTAAATGTGGCAAAAGAATGACGAAAGGAAAATTGCTGTGGTAGAAATGAGAGATTGTGGAATTAAAAAATGGATTATACAATAAAGAATGATGACATTAGGAAATAATGCAGGTTGAAAAAAGATCCAGTTCTTAAGATGAAGAAATCAGCATTGGGATGGTTCAGCCACGTGGAAAGGATGAATTGTGAAATATTAAAATATATATACGAGTATGTATACAAGTATTATAGAATATTTGAGAAGTATGGGAAGATTTATCAAAACGTGTACGAACAAAGTGATCAAATTTCGAAAATAGGAAAAGTAAAAAGGGTTTATTTTGGAAAAAAAACACGCATTACGAGGTTTTTAGACGTGGCACAAAAAAGTGTGGCACAATATATTAAAATGAAAATTATTTGCCTACCCAAATAGGGTAATGGCGTGATGGTGACGATGGTGATGAAATGTAGCATTAAGTCTTACTGCCTTTTGTCAATGTGTTAAAATTAAACGCATCATTTCTCAAGATGAAACGCCTGAAAAACCATCGAAATCTCTATCCTCAAAGTATCAGAGGTCAACGAATTTATTTACATAATAAAACAACTTTTCAGTTAACTTCTCAAGAAGTTAACAGAACTTTTTACAAGTACAGTCAGACTACGAACAACGTCTATTCTTAACGTTTTTTTCCGCTTAACGGCTAGACAGTGATCGCGCTAATTGAATTGCCGGACTAAAGGCACCAGTCACCTCCATTTATGCCTCGATAAAACGGGGCTGAATCAGTCGTAAGTGCTGGCGGCATTTTATTGCTGCAATAAAATGGTTTATATTTGCTTTTACCATTGTTGTCCGCGACGTGAATATTAAATTTATTTGTGAAAAATAATACTTGACTTTACTTCATTTAAGTTCAGTGAATCAATTTACTTATGTTTTTATAAGAAAAAAAACCTAATGTAAACCTTTTTTTTTCATTTAATAAAGTAATACGAACATTTGCTAAATTCATATCTGAAGAACTAATCTAATTTATTTATTACGAGTATAACTATGAACAAACTTAATTTTAATTTCCTGCATGTAATTTTTTTATTTTTAATAATCTTACGAGTAATATACAATTTCATGGAAGTAGTTAACACATCCAAACTTACTTATAACTAGATAACAATTCTTACAATTAATTAGTTTAATACGTGTATACATGTACATGTCCACTCGTTTCAGGCTACTTGTATTCCATCACATTCACTCAGAACTTAATTCTTACGGTTAATACTGTATCTGGACTAGTCAGGCTACAGATGATGCTTCGGAAGCCTGTGCTTATAACGGAAAAGTTGGTAGGAATTACTCTCGTAAGTATATTAACCTTCTTAGACAGAAGAAAAACGTATTATATAGTATAAGATTTTCAATAAAAAATTAACTCTCCAAGTATCTTCTGGCTGTACGTTTTTTTAAAGCCATTTTGAAAATATTGTATTCCACAATAACGTAGTTACCACTATCAGTAACATATATCATAGACATTCATATGACTTTCACCACTTTGTAGAGCAAAGAGAAGAAATTGTTTTTGATGAGATTTATTCAGTCAACCATGTGGGTTTGCTTTATTACTTTGTTGGGTTTGTCTAACACTGTTTTTTCTTCTTCTATTGTATAACGATAGATGTGATCTAGTATAATTTGCAGCTATTATGTGGATGAAAGGCACCTATACGTATATTAATTAATTATGTACAAGCGATTGCACAGTAAGCACACAGTATTGACAGATCAAGCTAAATGTTTCGAAGGTAAGTAAAACCACGGTAAAACAATGATTTGATCAGAGCAGATTTTTAGGCAGTTTTTTTATACAATACGATATATTACATTGCTTAAAAGCGCTGTATGAATTAATGATAAACAGCATTTAAGCTACAGAAAAAAAATATTAACTATGATAAATAGCCTAAGAGTAAAACCAGTCAGGAAGTGAATCAGCCAAGAATCGAACCATGGGCACTCGCTTGCTTAGCGTAAACGCTAACCGTTAGACTATGAACGCTGACCTGTTGTGCTTATTATTTATTTATTTATTTAACACGTTTATTGCAAATGCGATTTGGCGGGCTTATTGCCAGGTTGTAATCTCTTCCAATCAACTTGACAAAAGTAAATGAAGCAAGTTACATGGTCGCGAAAAACATTCAAATGGCTATCCATCCACAAAGACGGACAATCATCCGAACATTCCTTTTCACATAAAGTGAGATATCATCAATCAAAGGAAAAGGAAGGGATGGTGGAGAGAAAAGGAAAAAAAATCAGGAATGAAACACGTGGTTATATGTCAATGTTGATTTTTTGAATTTTTTTTTTTGTATTATTTTGTATCAAAAACGCAAATTAATGTTTAAATACATATATTGTATCAGGACAACATATCTTATTCCAGCACAGATATTGTACAACAGTGGCGGCACAAGACAGAGGACATGTCTTTAGTACCATTCGTTTGACAGTCCGCAGCAGATACAATGCCTATCCGTGATTAATTTGCCTTGCTGCCTATCAGCCGACCTACTGAGGCTCTCTGGCGAGTTCCAAAAGGCAGAAGGTAGCCAGTTGAATCGACACGTAGACGATTGAATAAATTTGACTGATTGTGTTTTCGGTCGATTGATTTTATAAAGTAACGTTGTACTGTCTAGGAGTCCAAGATCAAAGGAGATCGGTGGAAGGTTGTAAAAAGCTTGTTAAAATTGTTGGTTCCTTGTTATTTTTTTAATGTTCCAATGAATAATGTTCCCAGGAAGCAAGTACGCATCCATGCTCAATTGTTACATATCTACTTTGATTTTGCCCCGTATAAACATACTTGACGCAAAATTTAGGCTAAGGCTACACCAAAGTGCTTCGCTTAGTGCTAAGCTAGGTGCTACGTGACTAATAGACTAGATGACTTCAGGCTTGGTCACACCAAAGTGCTTCGCACAAATTCATTTGACATTTGGGAGCGGTTGAGTCAACAAACGATGCCACTCTCAAAACTAACCAGAAAGCTACTTCTCAGAGAATTTAAGTTTAAAATTTCGAACATCTCAAATTCGAACTTGTTGGGTGCATAATGTTAATTTATCTAGAAGTATGGAGTGGAGAGTTTCCACTTCTCTACAAAGAATTGCGGAATAAAACTTCCTCCATCTTGTAAAATCACTTGATGTAAATTGATCGCAGCGTAAATCTAAGCACCAAGCGAGGCTTCTATCGGTGTGGCCGAGGCCTTAGATCAGGCAAATTGACAACTTCAAAGTAGTGGGGAAAGAAGCAGGGGCAGAACAATGGGTGGGCAAGAGGAGCGGCACATTTTTCAAGATGTACAAAAACTAAAGATTGATCCATAATCGTAGTAAAAAAGTTTCAATAGGTAATTATTGAATAATCTGTATTAAACACTTCTCTGGAACTTTTCAGCATAATTAAAGTTCAACACAATTTTTGAATATATTCATACCCAAATTTCAAATTTACGTTTTCAAATCTTCCAGTTTCAGTGGTGACAATGTATGATATAATATAAATCTTCCAGTTTCAGTGGTGACAATGTATGATATAATATAAATCTTCCAGTTTCAGTGGTGACAATGTATGATATAATATAAAATGAAGTGATGAATGATGAATGTGAATTTGAGGCTGATTTGTTGAGTATGATGAAGATTGTCACCTAGATGGTTTGGGCATATAGAACGAATGAATTAAGAAATTCTAACAAAATAAATATATAGTGCTAATGTGAGGGAAAAGGATTAAGAGAAGTATGATTGAATCAAGTGAACGTTATTTCGAAATCAGGAAACGTAGAAAGAACACGTGAGAACTCGTACGAGTTGTATGGACGTAGAAGAGGGGAAGGATGTGTGTCGAGATAGAAAAGTCTAGCGCTCTGTTCTGTCTGACTACCCTAAAGAGAAATTGCGTGATGGTATATATGTATTTATACTTAATCGCTGGAAATATTGAATACAATGATATTATTGAAACAGTTGCAAATATAAAAGCTCGCGAAGTGAATTTATGAAAACAGAATTCGTAGTTCTTAAAGAAGAGAGAGATAATATATTTGGAGATGGATTTATTGGCAAGTCAATTTTTATATACCTAGGTATTTTTTTAAATTCATATGTATTATTTGAATCTGTTAAAAGGAAACGAGCACTGTTGAACTTAATATTTTTAAGTATTATTGTTAAATTAGTACGTAGCTACGTAAATACCTTGTTCAATGGTAAATTAGTACGTAGCTACGTAAATACCTTGTTCAATGGTAAATTAGTACGTAGCTAAGTAAATACCTTGTTCAATGGTAAATTAGTACGTAGCTACGTAAATACCTTGTTCAATGAAAAAATTGCATTCAAATATACAAGTTTTATATATTTTTAATTAATTTAATTCACGACGCAACAGTGTCTTTTAAGACACTGTTGTGTTGTGAATTAATGAAATTAATGAATGAAATGAACGTGAAACAAATGCACATAAGACAAGTTTATGCAAATACAATACTTACCATTATTGACAAAATCACAAAAGTTTATTTTAACTAACATGATGGTACAATGAAGCAGTACTAATAATTACAAAGTATTTATATTTTAAACTATTACCAAATTTAGCCGAGTAAACCTTCCTACGTAACAGTGGAAGACATATTTTATAGGGGAAACAAAGTTGCATCATTTAATTATTCCACCAATACGTTAGTTGAAGCTTGTGAATAATTTAACTAAAATTTTAACGTGCATTACTCTCAGGACGCAAGTAGACAGTAAGGGACGTATTTTTTTACAACCCTGCACGCTTTTTCACCCCCTGTTCAAAGGAAAGTTTTGCTACATTTTAAGCTTTAGCAGATAGTATTGACAACTTGCTTGTTTCTCAGTACAATTTAAATTGATAAAATATAAGAAATCACCGACAGGTTCATGTACATTAATTTTTATATAACATCTTTAAATGTCTCGCCAACCCTCAATATCTCGCCATATATATATTATATTCAAACGTCCAAGATGATCGGCAGACGAATTCTGCTGCAGCTTATCGTTGCAGGTAGATTTTTTACATACTTACCGCTATTTGTTTAAAAGCGTTATTATAATTTATGATAAGCATCATAGGAAGTGAATCCTCCAGGAATCGAACCTGAGGTTCTCGCTTGCTTAACCTGAATGCTAACCGTTAGACCACGGTCGCCGGCAAATACACTCTAATACCTTCTAACACACATCGCACTGAATAGGGATTTGATTTTTTTCTTCATAATAGGAATAGCATGGACGGTGGTGGGAAAGAATTGGTTATACATTCAACAAAAGTATTATTCAACTAGTCTCAAAACTATCGCTAATTTGACATTTCTCTCTCAGTTTTGAGTAATAGTTTCTTTGTATAATAATACTATATTCGTGTGCCTAATGGTTGGCGTTCACACAAAGCGATATCAACGATAAAAAGTTTCGAATAAAATGTTGTTTACGGCTTTATTTCGATTAAAGCTAAAAAATGTAATAGTTCGTAAGATATCAAAATTAAAAACACAAATTCAAGCATTGTCAATTCCATTTGATGGGGAGCGATAGTGTTTTTATATTTATTTTTTTATTTCCACATTTTTCAATCTAAAATATTATCAACTTTTGAATAAGATATGGGTCTTATACACCGACGCATATATGATACATATAGTATATATGTTACGTCCATATATGAGACATCTATGTTTTTTTAATAAAATTATATTTTATTTCGTATGAGTTATCATATAACATATATCGACGAATATATACGTCGATATGTGAGACTCCCTTAGTACAAAAAAATAATTTTATTAATATTATGGAAGACTCATACATTAACACGTATACACGTCGATATATAAGACTCCTATATTCAAAGTATTTTTTATTATTTTATTGACATTATGGGAGTCTCATACATTAACGCGTATATCATATAAAATACGTCGTTATATGTGACATACATATATTTAATATAATAAAATTTTAGCTAGTATACGTTCTCACATATAAATATATAATATATGCGTAGGTATATGAGACTCATAAGATATTTATAAAAATAATTGTATTAATAATGTGGGTGTCTCATATATCAACGTATATATACGTCGATACATGAAACCCCCATTGTACAAAATAATACTTTTTTTAATAATGTGGAAGTCTCATATATCGACACAGATATACGTCGATATATGAGACTCGTATATGAGATATACGTCGATATATGAGATATACGTCGATATATGAGACTCGTGTTATTCATAATTTTACTTTTATTAATAATATAGAAATCTCATACAAAGACGCATATATACCTCGATATATGAGACTTTCATATTTTTTATATGCTCGTAGTTAATTTTTAACTAGTGTAGGTTTTTATTTAAACACATACCCACTTGGATATATGAGGCTCTTCACTTATTGATAAAGTTACTTTTATTAGTAATGTGGGAGTCTCATATATCGACGGAAGTCTTGTATATCGACGGGAGTCTCATATATTGATAGGATTCTCATATATCGAGGAGAGTCACAATACCGATATATAATACATCGATACGTGGACTCCCATAGTATTAGTTAAATTTATCATTATTATAATACTGAAGTCTGATACATTATCACATACGAGTACGTCGATATACTCTATAAGATAGTCATGTTATTAGTAAATTTTACTTAATAATGTAAGAGTCTCATATATCAACATACAAGCGTCAATATATGAGATTTTTCCCGTATTATTAGGAAAATTAACTTTTATTATTAATGTGTGAGTCTCATATATCGACGCATATGTTATGTAGGTACGAGTACGTCGATATACTATATAAGACTTCCATATAATTAGTAAAATTAATTTTTATAATGTTTGTGGGTACCTTATACATCGATGCGTACATACATCGATAAATGAAAGGTGTTATAAATTCCGTATTATAATTAAAATCAAATTTTATTAATAATACGTTAGTCTCATATATCGACATAAATAAATATTGATATATGAGACTCCCATAATACTTACCATGTATATTTTATTTTACTTCAACGCTTTTTAACCTTTGATGAAATAACAAATTATTTTTATTAATAATATGGTAGTTTCATATTATTAATAAAAAATAAATAAACAAGTCTCCATTCTCGAAGAACTGAGAATGACCGACAGATTGTCGACAACGTTCCTTCAACGAGTTCTCCGATTCTTAGGGCACATTGCTCGTGGCCAAGAAGACAGTTTAGAGAGGTTTGTGGTTACTGGAGGCGTGGAAGGATGACGCACAACAGGAAGAATCCCAATGCGTTAGACTGACCAAGTGAAAGATGCAACCGGAGTACCCTTAACAACTGCCTTTCGAGCCGCGGAGTGCAGGGATGGATGGAGAGGAGTCGTGGAAGACTATCATGGGAGTCATGATGCTCATTCATGACCTACACGACAGGATGATTATGAGTCTCATATATCGACGTATGTATACATCGATTTATAAGACACATTATTACTTTTCTTGTACAAAATAGTAATTAATTAATCCGATACATGTAGAAGTAACGTTTAAATAACTAGTTTCGGAGTCTACTTTTAAATATTATAGCAGATAGTAGTTGCTTATCTGTCGAAAAACATGTACTATTAAATTATTCTGCTTGCCAACTCTGCTTGAAATGATAAATTTGCTATGTAACGTCCCTATCGATGTACTCCTGTCAGTGCATCTATCAATAAATTAGTGCAGTGGCTAACTAAATGCTGCTTGCTTGTTTATTATTCAGGTCTGGTCTGAGGAAACATGTCGAATATAAACTTGGCCAATATTGTCTTATCTCATAAGGTTTCAAGCTGGTATTCAAACGTAGATATCACGAATCACACTGACGATATCAACACCTACTAACTTTACATACATCCGTTTTTTAAGCCTGCCAGTTTGTTTTAACAATAATTTGTTAAGTTTCAACAATAAACAAATAAATTAACGAGTTTATATTTACACCAAAGAAATCTCTCAAATTACATGACTTATGTATTTATGAAATACAGAATCTATCGATCTTCACTTAACGACTTAATATTTATATAGGAAAAAAAGAATAAGTATATAAACTGAAATTGGATCATTCCGTCTATAGAGAACTTCTTGCTTTGGTTTTCTCCTTTAGATTGCAAAAAGGTTTGTCATGTCTAGTGTACTCATGTTCATGTCGCACTTGCACAATATCAAACAACCAAAATCCACAATAAAAACTATTGTATCAGTGGTGAAGCTACGTAGAGGAAAAAACACGTGTAATTAATGGCATAACAAAGTATTTTTTTGTTAAATATTCTTGTACGGAGCTCTACAAATTCAAAGCCAAAACCTTTGATTAATTTGAAAAAAAACTGAATATGATCACAAAAACGAGAACAATTGACGAATTTACAAAAAATGTATAAACACTTTCAACTAGTCATTCAAACATACCAACTTTGAAATATTTTCAAATTGCTGTTTTAAAAACAATATTTATTTTCGGGCATAAAATCTATTTGACAATTTAATTGGAATTTTTACTTCACAATCGACGTATTAATTGGCCAACTACGGTGACAATATTGTTTGACACCTCTTGTGATTTCAAACCTGATTAGTTATTACCTTATTATTTCTTACGGGCAAATAGAAATCTATATTTTTCTAATGGTTGTTTTCGGTAGTCTATATCTTATTGACTTAAGACCATTGTGTTAATCTACCAACACCTTTAAAATAATCTCGCCCTAGAACAGGTTCGGCTACAGTGTTGAAGGGCGTGAAGTGCCAGACTATGAACCAAACTGGATTGAAATTTGTTTGTGGCATTCTTGTGTTACTGATGAAGCTTATAGGGTTAGAATGTATTGAAAAAAATATGTGTAAAAAATCTTAAAATCGTGTATTAACTGTTTGTACATGTATAATCAAATACATCGTTTATACATGTATAATTAACAACTGTTTATACATGTATGCTACAATCAAATATTTTTTCATGCTATATGTCCTCAGTGAGATACGGACAAAAGTCTAGTTTACTGGGGACACGACAAATGAAAGGCAACAAACCCAGATCCAGTAAGATTGTGTCCAAATTAAATTACCTGTGGTTTTTTCGAAAATTATGTATATTTCTTGTCATGTGTAAAATAAATAAAAATAAAATAAAATAAATAAATATTTGTATTACGTTGGCAAAAAGGAAAAAAAACAGGCAAGGCACTGGATGTTTGATACTTAGCTTGTATTATTGTATCTCTGTGTTTGAATAAAATATAAAGTCTAAGGTATCGAGCTACTTTAGCTAACAGGATTAATATTTTATTGGGATCAAAAAGAGGGCTGATAGACGGACGACATTGGTTGTAAATTTTTAAACAGAAACTTGGTTATTGATGAAGACACCTTAAGCGGAATATAAGGCATATTGTCGTGCAAAACGCTAACTATAGTATCTTAGTTTTTAATAATAAAAATAATAAAATATTAATTAATGTACCTAACATAGTTTCTAACACGGGATTTGAAGCAACTATTGCTGAAAGATTTATACTATTACAAATAAAATAATTAAAATAATATTCGAACATTTTTCTAAGTTTTTCGTGGTAAAACGGCTTCATTTTGTAAGTATTGTATTGTTGATTGCTTTAGTTGTGCATTAGTACATTTAAGAAAAATATTTTGAAAGTGATACAAGTATGTATCACAAATTGATACAAGTATGTATCACAAATTGATACAAGTATGTATCACCAATTGATACAAGTATGTATCACAAATTGATACATGTATGTATCACAAATTGATACATGTATGTATCACAAATTAATACAAGTATGTATCACAAATTGATACAAGTATGTATCACAAATTGATACAATTATGTATCACAAATTGATACATGTATGTATCACAAATTGATACCAATATGTATCACAAATCGATACAAGTATGTATCACAAATTGATACAAGTATGTATCACAAATTGATACAAGTATGTATCACAAATTGATACAAGTATGTATCACAAATTGATACAAGTATGTATCACAAATTGATACAAGTATGTATCACAAATTGATACATGTATGTATCACAAATTGATACAAGTATATATCACAAATTGATACAAGTATGTATCACAAATTGATACAAGTATACATCACAAATTGATACAAGTATGTGTCACAAATTGTAAGATTTATTTTAGAGGATATTGATACGTTATGTTTTATTTTTCCTGTGTTGTGTGTGGGATAATAAAGTGTCATTTATTGCGTTAATACATAAATAAACGACCTTCCACAATAGAAAAATAGTTTATTGCAAATAAGTTGATCAATCTAGGAAGGTACATGATATAAACAGGTAGAACTTGACTACCAACTGGTAAAAAATATAGGAAACATTGGAAGTTAGGTACGTTTCCCAGTAAGGTTAAGGCAGGAGATTCGTTTATTTGAGCCAAGACGCATGACGAACAACTAATCCCAATCCACTTAATTAAAAAATCATTATAGTTAGCCCAAATTACATATGTGTAATTATTTTTATTCATTATTTCTAGAATTTTTAGTTTAACGGGGTATTTTTTTATATATTTTCGACTTTTTTGTATTTTTTGGACACATTTGACATTTTACAATAGATTACTGTGAGAATTTTAAATAGTGGTAAAATTTCATACATTTTCGACACAGTTTGTCTTTTTCGAACATTGAATTGTATTGTGTTACATTTTCGTTGTATACAGTACAATCTGACGGGAATATTGCCATATGGCAACCTCTTCCAAACAATCAAAAATATGTTAATGAGGCCTTAAGTAAAAAAAAAGAGATTGGAGTTTTTTTTTAAAACATTTGGGTTCCAGTAGAATTTGAACCCAGAACTTCCGGATTGGGAGACGTGCGTCTTACCAACTAGGCCACGGTGGTTATTTTCAACATCGAGAACATTCGATTCTTAGGAGAATTTAAAATAAATAAAATTTATACGAGTATTTTCGGAACATCTCGATATTTTTGGATATATTTAACAATTTTAAATTTTCCATGCTGTGAGGCATTTTGAACATTTTTGGAATTATACGATATTTTCGGAGTTTTACAGTATTTTTAACATATTGGATCTTTATCGAAAACCTTCGATAATTTTCACATAGTTTCGAGAATTTTCAATATTTTGTACTTTTCAGTAGGTATTTTGGACTGTTTCAATACTTTTGGATATTTTAATAAATTTACTTAAAAAAATAGATAAGTATACCTACTGTGCAAAAGTGAGTAGAAGATGTGGTAGTGGAAGACCAAGGAAAGTTTGGTTGGATCAAGTGTATGATATGTAGAGAGAAGGAAATGCAGAAGTAAGATAAGTCATCAGAGCTGTATGGATCTAGAAGAGGCGAAAGATGTGTATAGGAAAGATTGACGCTCTCTTATTTCTTTCAACCCCGGTCGGGAGATACCTTGATGGTATTTTTGCATGTTTAATACATTTTGTATATGTGCATGTTCTAACCAACCAAAAATATGTAGGTAAATGAGGCTTTAAGGGAGGGTTTTATGTAAAAAAAGAGACTGGAATTCTTTTAAAAAAATGGGTTCCAGCATGACTTGAACCCGCATCTTCCGGGCTGGGAAACATGCGTCTTACCAACTAGGCCACAGAGGTCGTCTTCAATAAGAATTTTAGAAAATCAGAATTTGTTTGTACCCATGGTTTCGTTGTAATTCTACATAACAATGACTTCCAGTTTCATCCAGGAAATAGATTTAACTTATCATTTTGTTAAAAATGAGCTTAAAGTTTTTGACTGTTTCTGCAAAACAAAATTAAAATAACTTACTTATTATTAGGGATCAAAATGATAAGATAGATGCAAAAATAGCTGCAGATGCTAATAGGAATAGACGATCGCGTCAATCACAACGAGCAAGCGGGACTCGAGAGAAGCAGGAACACGACAACAGCACGAAACAGCAGGAAAAAAAGCACTTTGTCATATTGAAAAAAAATGTTTCATTATCATTGTCGGGTTTTTACTAAAAATGTAAATAAACAAAAATATTTCATTTGTGATGGATCCTTTAGAATTGTTATAGATATATTTACATTAAAATTATGTTATATAAAATTAATTATAGAATAAATATAGATAGATACATATATGTTCATTAAAATTATATTATATAAAACTAATTATAGATAAGTATCGATAGATATACGTTCATTAAAATTATATTATATGAAATAAATTATAGAATAAGTATAGATAGATATATTTTCATTAAAATTATATTATATAAAATTAATTATATAATTAGTTCATTAAGAAGAGAAATAATCAAGTTATTATTTTTTATTTTATTTTTTTTAAATTAATTAGGAAGATCTTTTTCTTACATTTTCGTAGTTTACAGTACGATCTAGCGGATTTGATGCCGTGTGGAAATCTCTTCCAACCAAGCAGAAAGTAGTTAAAGAGGCCTTTAGTGAAATCAAGACTTTTTTTAAAAATCTGTGTTCCAACAGGAATTGAACCCTCAACCTCCGGGTCGAAAGACATGCGTCATATCAAATAGACAACGGATATCGTTAAATATATTTTTGATGAAATGCCGAAATGTAGAAACGATCATTTGGATTTTTATTTGTTTTATATGTCAAGAATAAAATATTGTTCAAGTGAAAGAAAAAGTTAAATATAAATTAAATAAACACACACTTAATTTGTTTTATTGAACATTGTTTATTCCGCTTTTTGTAGCGGTATAACCATACCGGTTTCAAGGCTTTCCCCCCATTATCAGAGTATTGTTTGTGCTCCCTGATGATGAGGTTGAAACCGGTAAGGTTATATACCGTTACAAAAAGTGGAATAAGCAGTGTTTGATAAAACAAATTACAATGCCTTTAAACCTCCACAATGTTAATGCTTTAACTATAAATAACACACTTAAATGTTGTTTAATCAGAACTATTAATGAAAAATATCAAATTGACTATAATTTATTTAGTAAAACACTGTTTATTCCACTTAATATAAGGTTATAACTCTACTGGTTTCAAGGTTTTCACCGCATCATCAGGAGAGCACAAATAAAACTTGTTTGATGATGATGAGGTGAAAACCTTGAAACCGGTAGGGTTATACCGTTGTACTCGTATTAAGTGGAATAAATATTGTTTTACTAAACAAATTACAATGTCTTGAAACGTCACAGTGCTGATGCCTTAATTATAAATAATACATATATTGTATTTATTTGACGGTAGCTTTTATATGAACATTTAAAAAAAAATACAGTTAACATAAATAATTAAACCGCAATTACATGAAAATATTGAAAATAAATATATACTGTAGTATAAAATAATTGTTAACAAATAAATAATTATGCAGCCGAAACAATTCACTCCCATTACTACGATAGCTCAATTTCTTTTCTTTTTAAATGTTGTAGATGTCAAACATTTTCAAACAAAACATTTTCAAATGTTGTAGATGTCAATATCCGAGGCTCCATTAAAAAAGGACAGCCCGCGAAACAGTGGAAGTGCACTTGTCAAATTAGTTGTACTAATTGCCAGCTTAAATAAAATATTTTGTCTGTCATTAAAATATTTTCCAGTAACATAAAACTAAATTATTTCAAACAAATCGAAATTTACCTCAAAAATGGTTAACCGCGAAGAAATCAGTCGAAATTATATTTTATAGAGAAAATCAATTAAAATGATTTGTCACCAATTTTAATAAGTGTTTAAAAATGTGTATGCAACTTTACCTAGTGTCGCCTATCATAAGAAAACGTAAATACAAAAAGCTTTATATCAGAGTTCTAAACGTTTTAATGGCATTAAAATACAGTATTATTTTTATCATATGCATAGAATATCCCTCGACACAATAGGGAATTGGTCGTAATCAACAGCTTATGTGGGTTTTACTTCTAATAGACATGTTATTAGGAGAAATATTAAAAAAAATTAATTTGAAGTCTCCATTTTCAAAGAATTCAAAAATACTATAAAAAACTTAAGAGCAATAAAGAAAAATTTGATCAAAAAAAAAATGAAGAAAAAAATACTACATTCGCAAAACACTTCGCACCGCATATAAAAGAAAGAAAACAAAAGTTTGACATTAATTTCAAACCTTTTTTAAGCGTCACTTAACGTAGACACTTCATTGGTTATTACGAAGCTCCTCCTTTACTTAGAAATTCAACCAATCAGGAAAGTGGCGCTTTTTTTCGCGGCGTTTTCAAAGAGAAACCAACTCGTACGATTGGTCGATTTGTTAATGGGTAACGCCCATTCGAAGGGTTTACACCCGTAATTTATCCATCATTCTCGCTTCAAACGAGCCGACTTTGTTAGAGTGGGGAGATGCTAAGTGAGAAATGGTCTGTCATATTGACGGTTGCTATTCGTCGGTAACGCGCGTCCGTAACTTTGACTTGATAACGCGAGCTTATATAATTCTTACAACGGGAATAAATGATAAATATAACAATAATGGTGCGTTGTGACAATTTACAATTTTTTTTGAATAACAGTGATTTTTAGTTACAAAAAGGTGCAAAGAATTATTTAAAAAAAAAAATACAAATACTGAAATAAGTGACAGTTAAAAATTATAATATTTTTTATTGACAACATTTTTCTTCAACATCTGTGAAATGTGAAATAGGATTTTTTTATTAATTTTTAATGGTGAACGATTTATTTTAAAACAAGTCTTCTTAACATTGGAAACAGATTTTTGTGTGTGAAGTGAATTTATGACTTTGTTGGTTAATTTGTGAATCTGGGCAGCAAATTGACTGACACTTGGTGTAAAATAAAACTATTACAAAGCTTTGAACATATAAGTATTTATAACCATTATTTAATTTTACGGCGAATTTTTATCATATAAGTGAATTATCGGAGCATTGTGCATTTTTTATCTATTAAATAATTTTGACCAGTTATTAAAATTAACTATTGGAGTGAATAAAAAATACTCTCGGTAATTTTTGGAGTGTTTATCGGTATTTATGATTCAACTTAATTTTTAAAATTTTGTGCTCATTTTTAAAATGATGAAAAGTGTTGAAAAATTTAAACTAGAGTCAATCACGCATTGATTGACCAAAATGCGAATATAATTATGCGAATCGGCAGTGTTCGTTTAAGATATTGATCCAACTTTGACTTTAAAATTAGCTTGCATGTTGTGGAGACAGGAGGGCAAGATGCACGACGACATGGAAAGTAGAGCTTCGAGCGAAGACGAGATAAGCGTGGGGTGTCCAAGTCCACCCGCTTCTACGGCGGATGATTATTTCAAACCACTGAAGAAGTTAAAAATGGTACCACTTGACAGAGAAGAACCCAGAACCGCCTCACCAGAAGAAAGACGAAACGTACCAACAGCGCATCACAGACATTTCGACGGAGTCAAATCATTTTCAATCTTGGATATACTCTCACACAGACCAGCAAGAGAACAACCGCAAAAGATAGTAAGACCATGGGACTTGCATGCGAGGGAATCAGCGCAAGCTTTGCAAAGGTTACAGCATCAATTAAGATTAGAACAACAGCTACAGTTGCAGCAGCACATGGAATTAGGTGAACCATGGAGGAGTAGGGAGTTACAGCTGGAGTTGGGAGAACCTTGGAGAGCGAGAGCTGAATTGCAACTGGAGTTGCAGCAGTTGAGAGCTCAGAGACTTTTGGCGAGAGGAGCTGGAGCAGATAGTGAGACGGCAAGCTCTAGGTCCAGCTCGGGGTCTGAGTGCTGCTCTCCAGGCGGAGCCAGGAGTGTCACCAGGCCGCGGGCGCCACCGCTTGGTACTCCACTGGATGCCCTATTCCAGATGACCAGCAAGACCTTCGAAGCCAATAGCAGTGAAGCTTCAGCAGGTAGGGTTTTTAAACGTATTTTTTTGAATATTTTATTTAGGTATCGTTCTTGGAGAACCTTGATTTTTAAATGAGCCAATTGTTATTTGGATTTGTTAATTACCTTGCACCTATTTAGTGTCTGTTTTAAAGAATAAATATGACTGAAGTTAAGGGTAATTGTATACCCACGAATATTAGGCATAAAACATGCCCGTGTTATTCGAAATGAGTAGCACACCGCGGGATGCGAACCGGCGATCTTCTGTATAGGATTTTAGCACGTCATCGCGCGGCCATGTACCTCAAAATTGTAAGAAAAATACGAATTTTAAATCTTAGTTTTAAAAGAAAATTCTTTTCAAGGATCTTTTATATCATATAATTATTTTTTACTTCGATTAAACCCAATTTTATGTTGGGGAAGATATGTAACAAATCAAACGATGAATCGAAAAAATAATAGTTGATTAGAGAAAAAAAAATTTTTTTATTGAGATTGAGTAAAGGAAGTCAGAGGTCTGCAATATTTGTTCTTGGTACCTCCTGTCTACGTATGCATATAAACATATTTGATAAGAAAATCGCATAAAACTCTCTAAGGTAAAACTGCATTAAAATTTTTGTAAATTTTCCAATGTGTACCTTCTCATAATAGTAACTCCGTATAGCTTTTGTGTTCTTGTTAATATTTATTTAGGACGTTATTCAAATTTACACAACTTACTTTATATTACAACGGTGTATGTTTGAAGTATTTACCTGAAAGTAACGTTTTTTTTTCACTGAAAGATTTTTATGATAATAAAGAATGGAAAGAAATCTTAGATAAGAACAAACAATCAAAGCGAATACTATTGATTTTACGACATGTTTTCCAATTTATTGAGATGGTTCATTCAAAAGACTTCTGGAAATGGCACTTTTTGAGAAATGCTAAATCGAATCAGACACGCCACTGGAATAAATTAGTTAGATCACAAAACGGTGCCATATTTATAAATGAAGATATTGATTGTGTTTAATTATTGAAACCAGAAATATTTAGTATTTACCTATCATTATATTTTTTATCTAACATCTTATTTCTAAGTTTTTGACCCATCTCTTTTACAATAACTCACATGGGTGGTCCGTGAAGCTGATTTTTTTTATGGAAATGAAATAAGCTCACCTCATTCCCTCCGCGAGAAGTAACATACTATATGTAGTTGAATATATCGATTCGATATTTCTAACTTAAAGCAATCTTAGATCTTAAATCTCACATACCCTCAAGAAGTTCATCGATAATTTTTGTTATGAGGTATTAAATGTCATAGATGAATATATTTTGCTTCTTCATTTAGACTTTTTAAAATCAATCAGATAACTATTTCGTACATGTTTTCACTTCTAAAAGAACACTTAATTCTAGCCCTTAACATGCACAATATATAGACAATGTAAAGTCCGAATGTCTCAGTTCTTTAATTTTTTTATAATTTTCTTAACAATGTTAATTAAACTTTGTACTATGAGTATATTTTATTTTATATCAAATTGGTTTTTTGATAACGAAAGTCAACTTGACTTCTCATGGTGTAGGTAATTATGGACCTCGTTGTAGTACATCACATAACAATTTTTCGGAATAATTTTTGAAACAAATTATTATATAACTTAAAATAAAGACTAATGCATTAAAAAATATTGTTTGTTTTACCCGCCACATATTAAGATGATAAACCGTATCCTTATTTCGAATTAATTTACTGGTTAAGATTAATTTATTTTTACTACAGTGAATTTGAATCAGCGAAAACAAATATATACTTCCTGAATATCTGCACATCGTGTTAACTTTTATATCTTATATAAGAAAATAACGTACATACCATCATGCTGTTTCTCTGCTGAAATAGGCTGACAGAACAGAGCAAAAAACTTTCTTCACACAATGAATTTCCTTCGTCTTCGTCGCCATACTTATTTTTAAACAGCTTTTTCTATTTCTCTAAAACTTAGCCTTAATTTATTTCAAAATTTAATTAATTTGATCCATTCATACTATTCTCAGTTGTCCTATACCACGACTCCCACTAATGGTTTAATTATATTTTTTTACTTAGTCTTTTTCATTCATCCATTAAACATATCAAAACTACCTCGCCGTGTTATTTTTCACTCTACTTAAACATAAGTTTTAGCTCACGTAAATGTCTAATAAGTATATTTCTTATTTTTATCGTAAATTTCTAATAAGTATATTTCTTATTTTTATCGTAAATGTCTAATAAGTATATTTCTTATTTTTGTCGTAAATGTCCAATAAGTATATTTCTTATTTTTATCGTAAATGTCTAATAAGTATATTTCTTATTTTTATCGTAAATGTCTAATAAGTATATTTCTTATTTTTATCGTAAATGTCTAATAAGTATATTTCTTATTCTATCGTAAATTTATACGTCACATTGTCTTTCAGGATACTCATTTGCTCTAAATAAGATAGTTAATTAAATATAATAAATATTTACATGATTAAACAATTAATGTCTGAAAAATTGTATGTCAATATTTTTTTTATATACGAGTTTATAAAAATACTAAATTGTGCGTCAAAAAAGTAGATTATTTATGAATAATTCATGTCAGCATATTTTAAAGGTTATTTTTATTACAAAAAATATATTAACGAGAAGTTTATGTAAGGTGTAATAAATTCAGTAATAGCTCTTTAGATGTCAAATAAAACTATTTTTAATGCGCAAAAATCCAACGTATTTATTGATATACCTATATATTTCTTAACAGCAGATAAAAAATAAGTAGATATCAAATATGTTATAATTGACATTAAATTATTATAGTCATAATAAATATAAAAGAGCCATTGAATTGTAAAATATGTTTTATCGACTTATTTAAAAACATTTCCGGAGAGAAGGGATGCTTTGTAGTTAGTCCCTTGGTTAATTTTCTGCACTTTTCTTAACAATCATCTCTTTTCTTAACATGTGCAGATGAAGAAAAGTACCTTATCTTATGACCGTAGCCATCAACGTATTATCTTGATCTTGATACTGATGTATATTTATTTTGTAATATTTTTAGGGAATTCGAATCCCGAGCTAGACAACCCTTGAGGAGAGTCTGCTCTCTGAACGGAGCTATATAAATTGTCCTTTTATTATTATTAAAGCTTAATATAAAATTTATTTGTTCCATTCCAAACGAATCGATATCACCAGATCTATATCCCATCATCCTAATAAGATGCATCTCCTGCATACCTCTTGCATGCATACCTCTTGCAGGTATTCTTCCGAACAACTAACAGAGCTTGCTCACGGTGCCCCAAGAAAATCCACTTGTTTAGTCCTTACTTTACTTAGTTTCTTAAGAACAACCCCTTCCCCTAAAAATCAATTCATGGTTATTACGATTGATATGACCTGTCTAGTTGGTAACACAACTGTTTTCAATCTAGATTCGATTCCCGCTGTTACACAAATAAAATGGTTGTTGTCTGATTTTTACTTAAATTCTATAACATTTTTCTAGTTGTTTGAAATAGATTGCCACACGGCAGTAATAGACCCACTAGGTTTTACTTGGATATTATTTTCACTTAACATACTTTTTTGAGGCTTGTTATATGGTTAAAACAACGGAATCTTCTAATCTTTAGATTTCTATTGAGATTCATCAACTAGACACTTGCGTAATTTCAGTTATCTGACTTTTTATCGTAATACCTTGCATACGTTGTCTCATTTTATCGTAATACCTTGCATACGTTGTCTCATTTTACTATGTTTATTTTATTTTCTGGCTTAATATACCTGACATGCGTGGCTTGAAATAAAAGCATTTAAGATAATTCTTAAACTAGCACCATAACATACTAACTGAAATGATCTTTGGTCATTAAATGGCAGCAGAAAAGCAGATAAATATTTATATATTTCACCTTAGTATACATATATCATAAGAAAAACAACACTTTGTCCAGATAATATATTTACAAAGAAGACGTAAAAACATATTTTAATATAAAATGTGTGCCATATCTGTCTCTCTAATAGATACTGGAAAATGTGTGCCATATCTGGCTCTCTAATAGATACTGGAAAATGTTTGCCATATCTGTCTCTATAATAGGTACTGGAAAAAAATATATATATATTTGCAAAAAGGACCTACAAAACACTTGTTAATTTGTAATGTTCCAACATAAATATGTCATAATTGAATTCCGTTTAAAAAAATGTTCTATTATTCATTCGGTTCTTTTCGGTCTTCCTCTACGTCCACGTGTCACGCAAATACATGTTGGCACTAAACTGTTGTTATCGACCGTTATCTTAGCAGATTCTAATACAGTTCAGTCTGAATATATTTATTTATTTGCTTCACGGCACAAAAGTGCCTTATACATAATATGATAAACATTATTAATACACAAGACAAGTGAATTTAAATACTTAAAATCATTGACTATAACTAAATACAATTTATCTAAAAATAAGATGAAAATACAATAAACATTTGAGTTATAATAAAAGTTGAAATTTTTCAGTGTAACAGTTTGTCTGAAAATATTCGAACTCGAGGTAAAACTCGGGCTAATATGTACGAGTACTCGTATGTTATGTAAATAATAATATATTGTTATAATGGCCCAATTACTTAGTTTCCCATCGCTACAGTATTTTTAATATAGTTCGATATATTTTTTCTATTACAATTCTGTGATTGTTAAGATATAAACATTCGTTTTTTTTTAAATTTATTAATAATAAGCAATCCACCCAAATATTTGTCATACACGTTTTTTTCAATTTACAGATTACTACAATAGCAGTTGTCATCTTTTGTAATTATCAATGACGTTTATCTTGTTATCAAAATGAACTTGTTAAATAATTTAAGTTCCTCTTTTTTCAATTATCCTTTGTAAATTATGAACTCTTTGTCAGCGAATTACCTAATTCAGTGGCAATTTTCTAAGAAATGCAAATTAGAAAATCACTGTTCAAGAAATGTTTTCAGGGGTCGTGTGGGGCGCCAATACCTTCGTTTCTTCTGATTTCCATTCTGTTCTTTCTTTGTTGCTTCTATAGAAATTGCCCCATAATCTC
The DNA here is from genome assembly GCA_949825065.1 of Odontocerum albicorne. Taxonomy (NCBI): domain Eukaryota; kingdom Metazoa; phylum Arthropoda; class Insecta; order Trichoptera; family Odontoceridae; genus Odontocerum; species Odontocerum albicorne. The sequence goes on along the minus strand of OX463859.1, from coordinate 11,179,317 downwards.
CAAACGCGAGCATGACACGGAATGTTGCAAGCAGTGGCTTAACAGAGAGGGCTATTTTAATATACAAATTTTTAAAAGTGCTTTTTACAGTTTTTTTTTTCTAAAATCGAATCAGTATTCTCAAAATTTCCAAAACAATTTTTCGAGATCTTAAACCTCGTAAAAGCACAATTTATGATTTTGAATTTATTGATTTAATACTTCTACGTTCATTATCTTATTTATTTATGATTGTTTTACATATTTCTTAGTAAAATTTCGTTGGGTATCATTTTATTTAAAAAAATCAAATAAATCAACTATTATATTTTTAAAACCATGATTTAATGCTAGAAGCGTAAAATAAAAAAACATTTTTCAAAAATAATTCAACTCAACAAATTGATAAAATAATTTACACGCGTCGTTTTTTCATGTAACTTTTTTTACGCTTTCCAAAAAAAAATAGAACATCAATTTATTATTTTCAATGACATTTCCGTGTGTTTGTGAGTATAACATTAATTTGTCGGTTTCAGCAAAGATTTGCGCAGTTTCTCAGATATAAGAATGTAGTAGGTTCGTATCCTATATATTTCAAATATTTATCGCAATGTTGTGGGACGAGGAATTTGGCTTAATATTTCATCTTATACGAGTATTAAAAAATAATCGATACATTTTCCATTTCATGTCGTTTACAACTATTAATAGAAAGGAACTTTTTTGTTCAATATTTAACGAAAATCTAAAAACTGTGTTGAATTGATACAAATTTCATTTTATGCCGTTTACAATTATTAACGTAGAGGAACTATTTTGTTTAATATTTAACGCGAATCTCAGAAACTGTATTAAATTGGGTGTTTTTTGGAGAATCACAAAAAACTGTGCTAAATTAAAGGTTTTTTTTTCATAGTCATAATTTTCTTTATTTATTCGTGATATTTGTCTTACTTTGTAGCATTTGCATGCGGAGTAAGAAAAAATAATGAATTGAAAATCACATTTAGACGTATACCTTCAAATCAGTACTTATATATGTATATACTTGTATACTAAAAAAATGCATAAGTTTGATAAGATTACCAAAGATGTACAACAATCATGTCCAAGCTTATAGCATATATCCATTTTTAATGCTGGTTTGAAATAATCGACATATTTAATTGCATTCATCTTCGACGGAAAAAAATTCAAATGTTTTCGGAGCTTTATAAAAAAAGGTTTATCTGTCCATACGTGGAGCTTATTCTCAAAATGATGAATGATTTATTTGAGTTACACCACTGATTTGGATTAAAGCTATAAAAGGTGGCACAATTTTGCTTTTGCCATTAGCTGAGAGTGAAATAATTTGTTTATCGCGAATACCTCTGCGATTATCAACATTTCCATAATAAGCATTAAGTATGTGCTTAATTAAAATAGCATGTTTTTTTCTGCTAATCACGATATAACGAATGTGACGTGACTCGAGGTGGCGTGATAGCACAAATACCTAACCAGACAGCTAACGGGGGAGGTCGACGTTTCTAAATTGCGAAAACTGTCAAACGGCAAGTGCTGCTTTCTGGACTAAGAAATGCGTGTGGAAACGTATTTAAAGCAGCTAGAAAAAAATATATATAGTTTAAAAATTGCCACGTAATTATCTTTGATATTGTAAAATTAAAACGCAAATGTTAAAAATTAAAGGATGTTTTCAAAATTGTTTCATTGAAACTAAATATTAATAGTGAAAAAAATAAAGAAACCCAAATGAGAAGATTATTCCCTAATCTGAAAACTCTTTTACCCGCTTCTTCAAGTTGATTTCTTCCTCATATTTTTACGTAGGGGCGGAACTAGGTATTTTAGCATCCGGAGCAGAAAAAAAAAGCTTCCCTTACGTATCTTTCATAACGATTTTTTTTCATTAAGCACGTATTTACAAATACTGTTATAAAACCTATAAATATTCAGTCCACCATTGCTTGGATACTATAAACAGATGTATATAATACAAATGTATTAAAAAATACAAAGTGTTCATTGAATTTTATGGCCTTATGTGTACAACGACACAGTCGCCCTGCCCTTTCTTTGATATTTTCGAAAGTTAAAAACATACTCACATTTGCGAAATAATATTCTTCTGAAAAACATTTCGTAAGTCAGTGGTTCGAGACACTATATTAACACTGGTTCTCGACATAAAAAATAGAGCATTATTATTTTTTGCACATTCAAAAGCTTCAGTTCTTCACCCCAATCCGGACTGCGCCCGGGGCTGCTACCCCTCTAGCCCAATCTACGTATAACATGTGTCATTTTTTTCTCTAACGAAAATTGTAGAACCAGATATTCTACGAAAAACACGAAGTTCTACAGCATTTCTTATACTCTTACCCCTCTTTTTTAATACCCATGTTTTGCTTTCATACATCAAGGTTAGCACCACTTAACGCAACAATTTAAAAAAAAATGCCGGTTATTTATTAACAAAAATACTACTACGTACGCCACCGACTTTGTTCTCGGCAGCAATACGTCTTTCAAACTTATTTTCTGTCTTACCATCTTTCGAAAACATTAGTTGTGTATAATAAAGTGAAACACGGTATCACAAATTAGATGTTATATATTGAAAATCCATCAAACTTGGCAATTGTCTGTGTCTTGTTGAACATTTTTACACTAATATTTTTGTTTCAATTCATAATTCTACCCTAACAATAATCACAAAAGAAAGACTAAGATAAACCTAAATGAATGATGAAAATCAAATTAAGTATTCTATAGATACGTAGATTTATATGCAAAAAATACCAAATCCATAAAATTTTGCTTTAATTTATTTTGAATATTAATAGAATTAGATTCATCCTGCATTTGCAAAAATATCAAGCCAGACACATGGTTATTTCATGGTTAAATATTGTCTTATATTTTTTGTTACATACAAGTCCATATAAAGTAGGAAGACATTGTTATCTCAGAACAGTTAAAATGAGGGATTAGTCTTTTTTTCACGATTACGTCCATATGCATACTACCCTTAAAATAATATTTAATTAAGATAATAATTAAGCTGGATGATGTTCGAAATTAATAAAAATAAAATAAATATTCGTTACAAAGGTATCAGAAGATTTTTATCTTAAACTGTTTATGTTTATTATTTTTTTCATTTATATTGACAAAAGTATTTTTCAGAAAAATGTGAATCGTACGAGTTATTTAAGCGTGAATAATATTAATGGCTTATGGTCGCTGATTTAAATGTGCAATTAAAGTGTTTTAATGCGATATTCATGGCGAAACCCGCACCAAGGCCAAAACAGGACCATAACGGAGGCAGGACCTTTAATTACCCCACGGGAGTAAAGTAAACTCCAGTATAAGTCTTATTATCGTTAATTGGCTGCAAAAATGTCCAACGGGTCGTTCGGTTCATAACCGCCAGTTGAATATAAAATCAGATTCGATACAAAAAAGTTCATGCATTAACTTTTTTGATTACTGAAAAATACTTGACAACTCGAAAAAATGTGTTATTTTTTCTCTACGAACCCACACCAGTCTGATATATCAGAATTAACATTTTGTATCAATATTTTTATCTACAGACATTATTTAGTATTATATATTATTTATGGTTAAGGCATTAACATTGTGGAGGTTTAAAGACATTGTAATTTTGTTTTATTAAACACTGTTTATTCCACTTTATGTAACGGTATAACCCTTCCGGTTTCAAGCTTTTCACTTCATCATCAGGGGAGTATTGTGTTAAATTACAAACAAATTACAAAGTATTTAGTATTAGTTAATTAGGCGTTTCGTCTTACAAAGAGATTGATTTGTGCCGATGCAAGTTTAAAGGAAAGGCGGAAATAAAAATATGTAAAAAAACAACTATGTACTATACATGTATAGTATATATTGATTACAGTTTACGCTATCAATTTTGTTATCCTCCTTCTGTTTTCGCTTATGTATAAAAGCACATTTTTAAATATTTTCAAGAATATTGTAACTACGAGACTTTTCCACAAAAAGAAGCCTGAACTTTTACCGTATCACTTTAACATAGATTCATTATACTCGTATATTAAATGTTATCTTTTTCAAGCTTATAAAAACGAAACATATTATAAATATAACATCTGAAAAAAATATCTTTAGAAGTTTCTTTATATGCCTTGAATTTTATCAGAGCAAATACTGTATAATTTTATTTTTGTGTATAATATGAAGGTATATGTTGAAAAATCTACGATACTCTCAATCGAGTTTCTTATCTTTACACTGAGGTAATTTCTGGTCGAGAGGCTGGTACAAGATGAGCCCAGACCTTTTGATAGTATCTGATTTACCTTGTTTCTTATATGAATCATGTGAAACCTGTATTAATGAATATGTTCTTTTGCTTTTACTATCGTAAACTACTTTATTATTATTGTTTATTTATTTAATTTCTCAAAAGTAAAAAAATATATCAAGTTTTAATTATTGAATATATTATATTACATTACTCTTTCATTGTATACCTACAGTTAAACTTAGCAGGTGCATTGTCTTCTTGAAACCAAGTAAAAAGAGGTGAAAGAGATAATCAAGGGGAATTGAACACGTAACCTCCGGGCTCGAAGACAGGCGTCTTACTAACGAAGCCAAGGAGGTAGTTATTTTTATTATTGCAGATAGAATACAATTTTCGTGAGTAAGTTCTACACAACAAACTTAGCACATAGTGCCTAAGTGGCATGCGTGCTACCCTTTATAAAAGCATTTTGAAGCTGAGCGAAAATGCTACTATAAAACTAAACAGGTCAGATCATTTAATATTTTCAGTATTTAAGTTTGGTTGGTCGTGAAAGAGTTAAATTTAAGATTCTAATGAGATTATAAGACTTCTTTAAAAAAGATTTGAAAAATATTGGACGATAAAAAATTAGGTCTCACTGTATTTACGTAAGTTAATTACTAAATTTATTATTTGAACTTAGTTATAAAAACAATTAGATTTCTTACAATCATTCAAATCAATCAGGAAGTGAAATATTTTTTTTGTATAAAAATTAAACATTTTTTTAGATATTACAGCTACCTACAGGAAACTTGGTTACTAATGAAGTTGGCCAGGTGTCGAAATTTGTGAAAACATTCATAGCAAAAAAACGGAATATTACTCTTTAAGCTAAAGTTGAAATACAAAACAGTTATAATTCATAGAAAACATGTTTAATAATGAATTACAACTAAAGCGTCAAATCAGAAAATACCAAAGATCAAAAATAATAACGTAAATTCTTAGAAATGTCTAATCAATCAGGAAATTCGCTAACTGATAAAGTCACTCAGGTGTCAAAACTAGTAGAAACACCCAAAAGTCGTATCAAATCAGTTCAACTATCTCATTTTTATTAGTTAAACCAAGAAATTTGCAAATTATTTTTATTTTAATATTCAATATTTCTCAGAATATAATATTAATACGCTCAGACGCACATTTTTGAACTGAGACCAAACGACATTAAAATATTTTTTGAATATTGGAAAAACCGAATTGACTCGCGTTGATTTCACATTTAGATATGGTATTTAACCGCCAAATATCCGGTGTTTTTCTTTTCGTTCGGTCTGTTATTTTTTTGCAAACCGCCGCTAAGCGCGAAAATTTGACTGACACGAGAAGATTTTCGTTTTATCTGATTTGGTCTTAGACCATTTTTTTCAAGAGATTTAGATGAATGAGTTTAAATACCTATGCTAAAAAGTCTTCTCACAATATGGATTCATAAAAAAAAAACTTTCGCAATTATTCTTTTTCATGGATCGTAATACAGTTTTTATTTATTTTTCGTAAAATACTTCAAATATTGTTATTATTTTTGTCACTTATATTTTCGTATCATTTCGTAATAAAGAAGAACTTTCAGTAATTCTATAAACAATGGGTTTAAGTATTTATGATATTAAATAAGATATTAACTTTTTAAATAGCAATTTTAACTTTAACACTTATGAATAAATAATTTAAGTATAAGAAAGACTAGAAAGAGTATTACTTATTTAAGTATTATAGTTTTTCTAAACATATTTTGACACACTGTATTTGTAAATATATGTATACATTGACACGACACAAATTTACATTGAATAAGAGTATTGATAATTATTTATTTAAAACACTTAATTGTACAATTTCGCCAAAGGGTAATCGCATCCAACCAACCAGAAAATTATTTAACACTTTTGCCTCCAGTGTTGAAAGATTTACATGAGAACTTTATACAAAGAAAGTCGGTGACCGTAGTTTAACAGATAGCATTCACGCTATACAAATGGATACCTCAGGTTTCGATTACTAGCGATTCATTTCCAGACTGGTTTAACTCTTAAACCATTGTATGTTTTCTGTAGCTTATCATAAATTATTAGAGTACTATAAAACAAAAATAAGGTTATATAAAACTCCTCAAACGAAAAGCTGCAGCAGATTAAACCTGCAAATCGTCTTGGAAGTTTAATATTCTTGCCATCGAAACTTTGGTTTTAATATGTTAAGATTGTGTGTTTGCTGAAGTGCAACAACATACACACAATAAACACGCACATGGGTCTTCCATCCACAGAATAGCTTATTATCATATTCAAGGAATAGCATATTGACTTATACAACGAAAGTACATTAATAAAACAAAATCGTTAAGACAAAAATAAGACAGGAAACATTTGACGATTCAAATATAACATAAAGCAAGGATTAAAAAATAATGTTTGTTATTTAAATAATGATAATACGAGTATATATCATAATAAATATTATTATTATTTTGCAGCCACTATTCAGGTGTAAATTGCAATACAATTCACAAATAAATAATAAAAAAAAAAAATCTTACATTTTTTTTTATATTCTTAAAAAGAGTCCATTTCAAATTATTTTCTTTTTCTTTATAGTCTTAAAAAGTTTAACTTACAATTTTTTAACTAAGATATGCTGTAAATAAATTTGAAAAGTTAAAAAAAAACTTAAGATAACAATCCGGATTACACATTACGAGTACATACGAGTATATATACCAAGGAAACACATAATATTACGTGTATGTTAACGAAAGAGCAAAAATAAATCATGTAGAATTTAGGAGTATTTTGACAGTGATTTTTTAAAATTATTTATGTTTTTAAAAAAGTATAATAACATTGTAAAACTATTGAAAATTTTATTTTGCATCTACAAACCATTTAAAAAGCTTATTTCGTTTAAAGCGGACATGGTGTCTTATGCTTCTGGAGTATAGAAATATTTAAGGCTTAAAAGAAAACTATTTATTTGTTATGACGTTTATATTATGATAAATATCAGCAATCCAGTTGATATACCCGTAATGGGGTTGCTTGTGATTTCGCAAACATTGCAACTTTAATCTTAGTCTTAATTTTCGTCATGTGGTACTTAAAATATTTGCACACCAGTATTTTGGACTCATTTTAGGGCAAGTCACGTGGGTTAATATGGAAATTCGATTTAGATTAAAGTTGCAATTTACAGCGTAATTCGGCGAAACTTAGACGCAATTTGATCGTGATTATTGATAGCAATTTATGCTCACGTAGCCCCTTAAATTTCCATATTTCAGGCGCTATTAACGGTGTAACGCCCTTTTTACGGGCCAGGGCCAGCTTGAGGTACTAAAAACGCATTTGATAAATTAAACGCTGGCATCATGTTCAACAGCAAATATACATTTTTCTAATATCGACATCTTCCACATCTCGGTGGATAAATTAAGGATTAAATTCCTCAATAAACTTTGTGAGTATAACCCAGTTACTTTTGAGGGTAACATGAATAACACTGTTTATTTTATGCCATAGTAAGACTTTATTATTTAATCGTTTTATTATTATTTGTTGTAATTAGGTAAAACCTGTATCAAATGTGAAATAAAAGTAAATAAATAAAAAATATGCATTTGCCTCCTCCATTTTTCTATATGGAGCAGAAACATGAACAATGAAGTATTTCGATAGAATATAAATTTATATATTCAGTGTATGGTGCTGGAGATGAATGCTGTTAATATCTTAGACGGAAAGAAGAATAAAGGAGTCTATATTAATATAACTCCACATAAACACTCGTTTCTCCATAATCTGTCAACAAATAGTATTGATTCTTCGGACACATAACGAAACATAATTATTCAAGGCTCGAAAAACTATCATGCTGGGCTATATTTCTGGTATGACAAGAAGACGCTGTAGCCCCTTGCGTTGATCTGACCAGATTAAGGACATTATAGTACAATATGACTTAAGCGATTGCAAGCCGTCTGATGAGGAGCACATGAATTCGATTCGCAGAGTGCGAATGTTTTATTATTTAGGACAATTATGTAAAATTTGAGAATAAGAAATAAAACCACTTCGTCACAGTTCTTGCTTAGTAAAAATGTTTTCTATATTCACAAAATGAGGAATTTCGGTATTGTTACGTATTTGTTGTACTCTAAGGTTTACCTTTCTATCAAAACTATGTTAATTATAAATAATGTTTTGTCGATAGTAAAATAAAAAAAAATCAATGTATTATACTCCGTTTACATGATTACGGTTAAGACTATAGGCACTCAAGAAAATGTAGCATGGCCCCTGTGACGTTTGAAATATCGTGTCTCAAAGGGATAGGCTAAAATATTTTTTTTACAAATCGAATCGTTTTTTTTATGCATCGAAAAATTGTTTTCTCTAAACTGACGTTTTTATGCCTAATTTTCACTATACTGACTTTCTAATGTATTGTATGATTTGTATCTATCTTTAAATAGACAAGATCCACTATGAATTAATACTAATTACAAACATTTAATTTTATGTGCTGACTGTGATAATTTCTATACAGGAAAGACAGGAAGATCATTTGAAAAGAGATTTCGTGAACACAAATCCGTCTTAACAAATCCTCTAATTTATTCTGAAATGGCTAATCATTGTCACCGTGAAAACCATACTTTTTCTATCGATGATGCCAAATTCTTACATATCAGTAGTAAAAGAAATAAATTGGGCAGATTAGAGGCCCTAGAAATTTCTAAGTCAGTACACCGATCCGAACATCTGTTGAACAGTTATTTCCCAAAAATCTCTCCGCTCTTGGCCGAAATTGTCCCACGCCTCCTCAGCCCCCAACCGTTGAAGCGTGTATATCGGTACCAGTTTGAACAGCATTTAGTCTTGTTTGCGCTCCCCTGAAGAGGAGGTGAGAGCCTTGAAACCGGTAGGGTTATACCGTCACAAAAAAGTGGAATAAACAGTGTTTGATAAAAATTAATTACACTAAGTTTATCTTGTTAACATAGTTTAAAAACAACAAGTAGATCGCAGGTATAGCTCTGCTTTGTTCTAACTATAACTTTAGAAGGGATTGGCACCCGCGTTACTCAATATCTAGGTGTATGGCCGCGCGCTAGCGCACAGGATTTCCGTGTGGAAGGTTGCCGGTTCGAACCTCGTGCAATGATATTCTCTTCGAATGACACAGGCGTTTTTTCAACCTAGTATTAGGAAATATAAGGATACATATGACTTCGATCATATCTATTCTTTCAGAAAAGGGGGAAAAAACATGCCGGTGTGTACAATCGCCTCATTTCAGACATGCTATCGGATCCAGTACAGTGGTGTGGCCGGTGAGTTTGCTGATGTACAACAGCTCAATCACTTAGAGAGTAGAAAAAGAAGAAACCTATTTAACGTTAGAATGACTAGGAGAGCCTCGACTATGAGGCACAGCAATGACGACAATATCTAAAAAGAATTTAAAAATCGGTTTCCCAAAAATGAAATCCAAGTCTATTCCTAACTTGACTTATGACACTAGTAATGCCAGCACTGATATGCGTGACAGATGATCCACGTTGTAATAATGTGAAATAAATTAATATGTAGGTATGGTTAATTGCAATTCCGAAGTGTTTTCTAAATATCGCTTCACCTTGCTTGTGGTCAGAACAACGTATATAAACTATGCAAAACACCCTTACTTCGTAGCATAGATAAAACAAATCTACATATACATATTTTTTTAATAGGCAATCCACCCAAACTAGGATGATTTATGTCGCCAAATTAATAGGCAATCCACCCAAACTAGGATGGTTTATGTCGCCAAATTAATAGGCAATCCACCCAAACTAGGATGATTTATGTCGCCAAATTAATAGGCAATCCACCCAAACAAGGATTATTTATGTCGCCAAATTAATAGCAATCCACTCAAACTAGGATGATTCATGTCGCCAAATTAATAGGCGATCCACCCAAACTAGGATGATTTATGTCGCCAAATTAATAGGCAATCCACCCAAACTAGGATGGTTTATGTCGCCAAATTAATAGGCAATCCACCCAAACTAGGATGATTTATGTCGCCAAATTAATAGGCAATCCACCCAAACTAGGATGATTTATGTCGCCAAATTAATAGGCATTCCACCCAAACTGGGATGATTTATGTCGCCAAATTAATAGGCAATCCACTCAAACTAGGATGATTCATGTCGCCAAATTAAAATCATTATTCAATTATATGAGACAATATAATAAAACTAATTTTAAAAAATGACAATACTAAATAATTTAAAGTTTGAACTGATTAAGTTTTTAAAAATTAACAATCGATCTATAAGTGGAAAAGTTTCACGAAGAAAGATGAAACGCATCATTCATTGGACGCGATAAAGATAAAGCTTTTAATAAATCAAATCTTTCTCGCAAAAGATAACCGAAAAATACATGGTCCATAGTTTCATCATGCAGACCACACTCGCAGCCGGGATCCTCCACAATACTTATTCTGTAAAAGTGACTAGCCACCACGTAGTAGCCCGTCAGCAAACAACACATGACAGACACTTCCATCTTGTTCATTCTTATTACATTAAACCTCGAATTACGTTTATGTTAATCAACAATAAAAATCTCTACCAAAGGCTCGTAAATCCATTATTTTACAGTATAGTAGAACAAAATATTTTTTTATCCTAATTCAGTCAACTTTAAATAATTTATATCAAAATCTTTTTTTTCGCATCCAATACGACCCTGACTAAATGGCACGTCAATTTTTCCACATTGCCTGGTGATCGGTTCATTAGCCCATAATGAGATTAGAGCTCGGTATATACTCTAGAGCACAATATGCTCGAGAGGCCGGTATTAAAGTACTTTAGAGCTCAGTATATATGCCTGAGAGACCGATAAATATGAATATATCAACCCACTTTTGTCACGTTTGCTGTCGCTTTGAATACCATAGAAAATTCGAACGCCTTTTTCTTTCCATTACAGGACAAGCGTTAGTATTTTCATATTAAAATAATTAATTAATCATTTGTCCTTTTTTAGCAGTTCCTGAATCTAGACTGAATTGATAATTTCATATTAGTACATTTAACAATTTATCAAAGGTTTCCGCTATAATTTTTAGAAACTCCACATTAGAATGCTTATTATTTTTATTCGCCCTAATTCCATTTTCCACATCCTATCGCGTGGCTCTCTTAAGTTTGTTATTCCATTTTATATGAAAAAATATATTTTGTTTAATTTGCGAATTTCTTATAAGTTTAATTCTTTTCATACTCAAGTCTTATGTTGTTGATTGAATTTAATTAATTTTATTGGATTATTATTTTTATTTTCCGTGTTATACTCGTACAATATTATGACATAGATTGGTATTTTCACACATCATATTTTAAAAGATATATGTATCTTGAATAAATGTTTATAATACATTGTCTATTGTTTTAATTTTTTTACTGTAATATGTAAAGGACATTTAAGTGTTATTTATTTTATCAATAAAAATAAATATTAATCTCTTAGAAATTTATTGATATTTCTAAAATAATGAACATCGTATTAATGTTTAAAAATCATGACCATCGTCTGTCAATCCATCCTGTCGATGGACGACGTCAGTGCGTGTACTTGTTAATTTTGGGTGTGCTGTGGCATTTCAGCAGTTTTGATATTTACCTCACCTCACCTTCGGCCATTGCCTATCCACTGCAAAATGAAGGTCTCCCCGTGACGTCCTAATTCCTTTCTATTTACTGCCGTTGTCTGCCAGAATTCGTTTTTGACTTTGAGGCTATCGTGAATCCATCAGATTTTAAAGCATATTCGTTGTATTGGACTTCTGCAGACTTCTACAGGATTACCATTGAATAATAGTGCTCGCTAAGCTTCTTCTCTCGAGTGACACATTTTTTTTACCTAGTATTCGGTGGTGTACGGATACCTATGACTTTGGTCATACCTATTATTTCATTAAAAGAAAAGGAAAAATACGCCGGTGTGCTTCGATCGTCACACTTCGGTGTGCCATCGCATCCAGTCCATCGGTGTGGCTGGTGAGTTTGCTGGTATGCAACGGCTCATTTACTTTAAAAAGACAACCTACACAGAACAGCTTCGCTTTCCAACTGAATTAACGTTGGAAAGGCGAGGGGATCCTCGACTACGAAGCCCAGCAACGAAGATGACTTATTCGTTCATTCGTTCTACAAGCCAGAATTATCTCATAGTACTCTTCTAGATTTTGCTTGATATGTTAGTTAAAAAAATATTTTATTTTAATAAATATTCAAACAAATAACGACGGCCAACAATAATAAACCAAAAGGTTATCCTTCATATAACCTTATTTCCTAAATAATCAAACAAATAACGACTGCCAACAATAATAAACCAAATGGTGATCCTTCATATAACCTATTTCCTAAATAATCAAACAAATAACGACTGCCAACAATAATAAACCAAATGGTGATCCTTCATATAACCTTATTTCCTAAATAATCAAACAAATAACGACTGCCAACAATAATAAACCAAATGGTGATCCTTCATATAACCTTATTTCCTAAATAATCAAACAAATAACGACTGCCAACAATAATAAACCAAATAGTAATCCTTCGTATAACCTTCTTTCCTAAATAATCAAACAAATAACGACTGCCAACAATAATAAACCAAATGGTGATCCTTCATATAACCTTATTTACTAAATAATCAAACAAATAACGACTGCCAACAATAATAAACCAAATGGTTATCCTTCATATAACCTTCTTTCCTAAAAAAAATACGAATAGAATTTACTTAGAGGTTATTTCTATGGGACTCAAAAGTCTTTGTTTCATTTTAAATTAAGGAATAAATTATTATTCTTGAACACGGTAATTAGAATCTTGTTACAGGGGAATGATTAAAACTACACTCTAGTTATCTTAAGTCTGAATCTCCTCGTCCTAGTTAGTAGCAATCGTGTATTTCGACGGACAACTTGACAAACAAATTTTCTTTATCCACTTTCCACGGATTTCTCCTGTTACACAAAGAGGGCCTGCTTCTAGAGTTAGCTTATTCGTTAGAAAGAATATCAGCCAGTATTTGTTTCATACTGCTAGGCAGTGCCGAGAATATATCCACAGTGCCATTCAGTTGGTTCAATACCTCTATACCAAGCGTGACTGAGTGTTTAGCCATGATATTCGTTAATTAAGTAGGTATGTAGAACAGAGGGTGATTTCTTGAACGGCTATATGTATAGGTACATATAAACTTGGTGCTTCTTAAATCGCGGGACAGTTAAAGCAACCTTGAAAAAACTTTAATAGGAATATCTCAATGGACTCTTGCCATCTTGTTTCGAGGCTTTTATAGTTACACACCGTGAGAAGTTCGACATAGTGAGCATATTTTGGGTAATCGCCTTTTGTTCTGTGTCATAGATATACTGAAGTACACATTAAACAAGGGTATCGATGGCCAGGAAATGCAAAAAGAAATTGAAAAAAAAACGATGATAGAATATCAGGAAAAACATAAGATTCTGCAAGTATTGAAGTTCTTTGTGTACCTACTCGTAATGATATGTCTAACTTACATTACATAGTTGTATTCAGTGGCACCAACGTCAAGTTCCCTTATCCCCCAACTTTGTAATGCATTTTATTATAATCGTCATGGATAATAATGATAAAAGGATAATTTATATACAGCCGTTAAGAGAGCAAAATCTCCCTAAGGGTGCGGTAACTCGGGATTAAACTCACAATTATTGACACATTTTAAATAATACTAAAAAATAAGGTTAGTGTAAAGATAGTAAAGTAGTGGCTGCGGCTATTAGATTAAATATTTAACCGCATCTCCATATGTTTAGAAAACCATATTTGGTAAGAAAACCGCAGAAAACTTACCAAGGGAAAACGAACTACAAAGAAACCTTTATAGATATTCCGATATGTGATAGTGACACATTCAGCTTTAGGTTGAGTGTAGTGCATGCATGTAGTGTTCAGTTTTTACTATCTAAATCTGTTTATAGTAACCGAGAACTTTTAACCTTAATAAATACATATATTATAGTTACAAAAGCATTTACCTACCTAAATATATAATATATTCAATTAAAAAAACTCGCTATCAAATATACAATGTATGTATGATGTAAGAGCTCATTCTGAAAGAAAGAAATGTAGAGTCAAAGAAATCGTAGAAGTTATATGGACGTGGAAGAGGCGAAGGATGTGTGTCGAGATATAAAAGTCTAACGCTCTGTCTTCTCTGTCTACCCCGACAGAGGGATGGCGTGATGCTATGTATATATATTTTTTTTATTGCTACCCCAAGAGCTCAAACATCTTGTACCGCCCCTGATGAGTTTAAGCTAATTTCTTTTTTTTAATGTTATTCTTGTCTATGTTTGTTGCTCCACCTTTCATGTGCGTAACCATTTCTTTCTTAATTCAACTGAAGTTTATGTACAAAGGAATGATTTAAAACAAGATTTCACACCGCGAGTATATGCTCTACAACTGCGGAAACCATTAATTGTAAATGTTTTAATTAGAGAGCGAATACCATGACTTCGGTGCCCATTTACAATTTTTTAGTAAATGATGTGCGTTGTTATGTAATTTCTTACAACTAATAAGACTTATTTATTAAAATATGTAGATGGTAAGATGGACGATACTAAATGATAGTTTGAAGATATTATTTTTTAATTATTTAAGATCTGTTTTGTGTACCTAAATACTCGTATATACCCAATTAAAAGTCACGGTGTACTCGTGGTTCCTGTTTTAAGAATAAATATATTTTTTTAAATGTTTGTCGACTCTAGTTTCAAACTAATTTTTCCTCATCTTCATCTGACAAACCAATCATTAATACGTGTTCGCATTCTTCATACTAAAAGTGTTTATTTATTTTTACGGTTGATTTGTACGATTAATAATTATATATTTTTTAATTATAATTTTCCCAAACTAAAATTCATGTTCAAATTACAGGTGAATACAAAAATACATAAACACCGTCACGCCTTTCTTATGTTGGGGTAGATAGAGAATGCATAGCGCCAGACTTTCTTATCTCGAGATACTTTCTTCGCCCCTTCTACATTCCTACATCTTCTTATACTCGTACAACTCCTACAATTTCTGTGACTTTTGACATTTCTTTTTTTTTCAAAATCTAATTAAATTTATCCAATCAAGCTTTTCTCGATCTTCCTCTACCACGTCTTCAACTAACATTTATACTATTGTATATATTTGTTGTTAGCATTGCTTCATTCATTCGTTCTACATGCTCAAACTATCTCAGAGTACTGTTCATAATCTTACTTAACACATCAACCTAATTTAATTTCACATTCATCCCATATCACTTCATTCAGTATTCTGTCATACATTGTCACTCAATGCATTCTTCTCAGTGGAAGGTTTTTATTCAAGATGTTATAATAAATAATACAAATATCAACAGATTAACACGTCTCATAGAGCTGTGAAAAAAAGTACATACGTTCTACTGCACACAACACGCCTGGGCTCAAAAATAAATTGAAACTGCATTTAATTAATGAGGCAAATTGATTGATTGAATGAGGGTAGAATGTAAAAATATATTTCACTTTTTTGTGAAAAGTTGGCAATATTTTTTTTCCGAAATCATTAACACGTTTCAGAAATTATTTAACATTTCATGAGTGAAGCGATAGACTACTGGCATAAGTTTTTACGTCATGTTATTTAATAATTGATTTTAAACGATAATTCAAAAAAGCAATAAATTATTCACTTTTCTTCACATGCAAATATGCACCCTTGAAAATTGACTCGTTTAATTGAAGTTTGAAATACCTTAAGCACTGTATTATAATCCCTTTCTGTCCCGTTTTAACTACTGTACGATAAAATATATTTTAAAACAGATAATATTAAACGAAATTAACAAAAAAACAAACTATTTACTACTAAAGTTATACTTGTTACGTTTTCTTATATAACTCTTTTTATAGCATGGTAAACGTTTCCTAAACAAGTTTTTATGAAGATTGTTCAAGTAAAGTTATCAATTGAAACCATAAATATGTTAAATGCTTCCATGTATAAGTGTAATCCTTTTTAATAAGTGGTATTGAAATATTTTTGAGTTTTGTCTGCGAGAACACAACACAAAGAGTTTAAAATAATTGTCTTGACAGTTTACAACATTCCGGCCAGCAATAAGGCAATTTGTAAACATGTTAAACCATTCTCATTATATTAACTTATTGGGCTTGTAATAGTGCTGATTCTTTTACTTAGCTTCTGTAAATTACAAATAGAGCACTGAAATTCATTGCGAAGATGGCTCGTCTTCGGTGAGCAAAAAATAAATTGAGTTATTGATGCTCTGAACAAAAACTGTATTACATATGTATGAAAATTGATGTTTCGTAGTATTTTATTGTCTTTTTTTATGCTACGTACAAATAACTTCCTTCCTGTTTAATGAATCTCTCTTCGATCTCAAGATGAAAGAGCGGCCTCATCAAAGCATACAAGAGTACATCGGTAAACTCGGTAGTCACATGAATGTGTGAATAAAACAAATTGCTGTTTCACATGTTAAAAATTATCGAACGAATTTTAAAGTTGTATCGAAATATTGAAAATAGAGGTTTATATAGAACTTGTTTTCAGAGCGATGCTAGATATCATGTTTATTATTAATTAATTATATAACACCGTTCTGGTTAACATGAAGATATTTTAAGTATAAATGTATAAAATATTCCATTATTTAAAGGGGATTATTTGTGGCAATAATAATTATATAACACCTTTCTGATTGACATGAAGATATTTTAAGTATAAATATATAAGATATTCTATTCTTTGAAGGGGCTTATTTGTGCCAATAATTATTATATAACACCTTTCTGGTTGATATGAAGATATTTTAGTATAAGTATAGTATATAAGATATTCCATTCTTTAAAGGGGTTTATTTGTGCGAATAATAATTATATAACACCTTTCTCGTCGATATGAAGATATTTTTAGTCTAAGTATATAAGATATTCCATTCTTTAAAGGGGATTATTTGTGCCAATAACTTTCTGGTTGATATGAAGATATTTTTAGTATAAGTATATAAGATATTCCATTCTTTAAAGGGGATTATTTGTGCCAATAATAATTATATAGCACCTTTGTGGTTGATATGTAGATATTTTTAGTGTAAGTACATAAGAAATTCCATTCTTTAAAGGGGATTATTTGTGCCAATAATAATTATATGACACCTTTGTGGTTGATATGAAGATATTTTTAGTGTAAGTACATAAGATATTTCATTCTTTAAAGGGGATTATTTGTGCCAATAATTATTATATAACACCTTTCTGGTTGATATGAAGATATTTTTAGAATAAGTATATAAGATATTACATTCTTTAAAGGGGATTATTTGTGCCAATAATAATTATATAAAACCTTTCTGGTTGATATGAAGATATTTTTAGTATAAGTATTTAAGATATTCTATTCTTTCAATGGGATTATTTGTGCCAATAATAATTAAAATATTTGAGGCAGTGTTAGAATATATCAGAAACTACTGTAGTAATATTTAGGGAGTTTTGAATAATTACTTCAGATATATATTTATAAATTAATGGAGAATTAATTGCGAGTAGGTCGGACATGTTGAATGAATGTGGGATATTTATAATTGAGTAAAGATTATATACAACGCGTAGAAGACACCTAAAAAACGTCCATGGTTTCCTCTGCCATCTTACACGTGCATGAAAGGCGTTTATACCACGAGTAAATGGCAATAAGTATACAGCAAAACTGTTATACATACATTTTGTTTAGCAGGTGTTTTTATTTATAAATTTATTTCATTCATATTGCTCATAAATTTCATAAAAACTAAAATTGTCAAAAAACAGAGTTGTACGAAATAAAACGTCAACTCTTAACAGGCTTTACCATAAGTTTTATTTTTACAAGACGATAATTTTTTGTTTACAAAATACTTAGTGACCGGCATTCTTATACGTATACGAGTATAAGTATTGAAGGAAAAGTATTGAAAAAAGAAGTATTGAAGAAAATAATAAATAATAGTATGATCGATCGTTTGTATTCCTTTGTGAAATCGCCGCTGATTGAGACGAGAGGTGTCCGGGACTACTCGCCTGGCGGTTCGTGTCCTCTACTTAACATAGTGCGCCGCCCTGACATTACCAGATATTATCCTTAATTTCAATTTAGGTTTATCCTGCCCATTTTTAGGGGTGTCAAAACTATATTGTTATTTTTAATATAAATTAGATTGTGTAGCATTAATATAAATCCATATTATCACATAGGTATGATATTTTGCAATTCAAATGTGCCAATAGCAATTTGTTAAAGACAAATTCACATTGTGATTTATCAATCGTAAGCAGCGGCGGCTAGTCTGGAGGTGCGTTGGAGCGCTGAACGGGAGAAATAATTCGCAATCATTAAATTATATATTCGCAAACATGACTTCCAAAAATGTTAAATATTTGTATAGATTAAATATTTATAAGAATACTGATAAATAGTACGAGTATTTTTATTTAAGTGAAAGTTCAAAAAAAATTTAAGTAAAATTTAAAAAAATATTCTTTTCAAGTTTGCGAATACTACTGGAGCGATCTCCAATACGCACCGGACGGAAACGCAAATTCATATAGGGCAGACAGAGACATACAGTAAACCGTGAGACAGCGATATTTCATATTTGCTCAGCGTTTCGAGATGCCTTGGTGCTCAGCGCATCAGCGCACTTCGGGGCTAGCCGCCGTTGATCGTCAGCATGCAACAATTGGGTTAATGGATATCTCATTTGGTGGATATTTTTAATGCTGGTGTTATGGAGTTCATGAAGATCCTTCTTCAGCATCTCCTGAATCATTTATCTTAACTAGTAATTTTACAAATTACAGCGTCTTCAAAATGTGTGCCTAAGATTTATTTTCAACCTACGAAAGTACGATCATATAACTTCATACCAGAAGGCATTGAACTGGTTGAATGTTAGAAATAGACGCGAAATTCACATACTGTC
The DNA here is from genome assembly GCA_949825065.1 of Odontocerum albicorne. Classification (NCBI taxonomy): domain Eukaryota; kingdom Metazoa; phylum Arthropoda; class Insecta; order Trichoptera; family Odontoceridae; genus Odontocerum; species Odontocerum albicorne. The sequence continues at coordinate 11,159,877 of OX463859.1, read as the reverse complement.
TCTATTGTATAATATCCTTAACTGTCCCGCCGCACCCTCTTATCTCACCGAAAATTTTCAGCGTCTTTCCAATCATGGATTAGCGCTACGCTCAAACAGAGATTGTTTATTGGCCTTTCCAGTTCACCGCTCTTCTTTTTTCACGTCGTCCTTTACTGTCCATGCAGTGAGACTCTGGAATCAGTTACAAACCAATATAAAACTCGCTCCGTCCTTGGCATGCTTTAAGAAGCGACTGAAAAAACTCTTAATTTCTAGTCAGTAAAATAACGTGTTTCATTCCTGATTTTTCTTTTCCTTTCCTCTCCACCATCCTTTCCTTTCCTTTTGATTGATGATATCTCACTTTATATGAAAAATAGTGTTCGGGTGATTGTCCGTCTTTGTGGGGTTTGTGGGCATGTTCTCACGTATATGTTTATGGATTTCGTGGGGATGGATAGTCATTTGAATGATTTATGCGACCACGTAACTTGCTTCATTTACTTTTGTCTGGTTGGTTGGAAGAGATTGCCGCCTGGCAATAAGCCCGCCAGATTGTATTGCAATAAAAGTGTTAAATAAATAAATAAATAAATAATTTTATTTTATCTTGAGTATCTTTTTTTGATAACATAATTATCCTTAAATTTCGCATTGTTGTGGTTCTTGAGTCAGATTTTATCTATTCCTAGGCAAGTCTTGTATTGTTTATTGATAATTAATTGTATTATTAATTGAAAGTTAATTCATTGTATTAATTAATGATGGTTAATTAATTGAAAGTTAATTCATTGTATTAGATTTAATTTCCATGTTGTACCTACTATACATTGGTATTTTTATGTATTTATTATATAATTTTGTAGACCAATATCAACTCAATTTGTGTGATGTTTCTACATTTTCGTTGAAAAAGGTAAAATACTAATTCGTAAATTTTTGTATCTTTCGAGTATTGCCCCATTCTCTTTAATATGGGGGATCGCTTCATAATGAAGAATTTAAGAAAGAAGAAAACGTAGTAAACTCATTAAATCAATATTCAACTTAATTAACGTTAATCAATGCTTACCGATAAAAGCGTTGTGGTTTATCTTGTTTATACATACGAGTATGTACACCTGCATGCACATCTGCTAAGATGATAGTCCACAATAGTATTTTAGTGCCAAGTTTGATGTATGGGAATGAAACGTGTAGGTTCGTGGAAAAATACTGAGATAAGTCGAAGAAATACTGTAGAGATGCGTGTATTAAGAAGAATACACGGAGTGACAATGTATGACAGAATACGGAATAAAATGATAAGGGATGAATGTAAATTTAAGGTTGATGTGTTAAGTAAGATGAGAAAATAAGAATACGTTGAAATAGTTTAGGTATGTAGAACGAATGTATGAAGAAAGACTAACGAAACAGATATACACTGCAGATGTGAATGGAACACGTATGAGAGGAAAATTAAAGAAAGTATGGTTGGATCAAGTGTATGATATCCTACGAGTACTAGAATGAAAAGAAGAAAGTCAGAGAAATCGTAGAGGTTGTATAAGAAGGTGTAGGAAAGTGGAAGAGGCTAAGGATGTGCTTGTCGAGTTAGTATGACACTGTTCTCTCTGCGTACTCCGACATGGATATGGCATGATGAGATTTATGTATGTATATGTATATTCTGAAAGACGTAGAAATTCAGCGAAATTGTAAAAGTTGTATGAGCAGGGCTTAAAAAGAGTGTACGGATATGTGTCGAGATTGTAAAGTATGGCAGTCTGTCCTATCTGCCTACCTTGGTATATGTCGAGGCGTGATGGTATATGTCGAGTTGGGAAAGTTTGCCACTCTTTCGTCTCTACCTACATCAACAGGGTATGTGATGGTACATGTATGTGTGCATACTTATATTTATTGTTTCATCATTTTCGTGTTGTAGTGAAGAATCGTTTACAAAATATTATGATTTTAGTAACCCTGGTTTATAGTTACCGCGGCAGTTTGGCCCAGGTAAATTGAATTATTATAATTTATAATATTTATGCAACAAAAGCAAGGTGCTACGGTGATAGCAATCGATACATCGATACACGCACTACAGGTGAGTGAGGTGCCCATCGACACATCGATATATTCGGCGAAACGCAAACATTATCCAATATTATGTTAGGACGCGTCCTAAATCGATGGGATTATGATAAACAATAATAATGATAAACAATTAGTGTTAATAAATTTTGATCTAAAAATATGATATTTAATGATATATTACCCAATTCTAAAATTTAGATTAATATATTTTTTCAATAGGGGAATCCCTCCGATACAAGAATGATTTGTGCCAACACAAGGGTAAAAAATATATAATAACTATTATGTATAAATATTAGAGCTTTATAAATATTTTTTTTGAAAATTATTTTATTTATAAAAATTAATGAAACCTGAAAAAAGGAAATATAGTAAGTATTAATATTTTTTTAAAATGAATTAAATGAGAAAATTATTTAAACGGTAATGAATTTCTTTCCTATCGGGCATACATCTTTCGCCTCTTTTACATTTATACACCTCCTCATTCAACTCCGATGATATCTTTCTTTTTATATTTTCTTCTTCCAAAATATAATTTACTTGATCCAAACATACTTTCCTTAAGTCTTTATCTAACACCCTTTACACTTACGTTAGCATTGTATATGTCGTTCATTCGTTCTATATGCCCAAGTCATCTCAGAGGCTCTTCTTGATCTTGCTTGATACAGCAACTTTATACATTTAGATGGAAATTGGACTGTAAATAAGTCATCTATCTACTGGCATATCAACCTTTTGAAAACCAACTCGAAGTACAACAATACAATCACAACCTAGTAGCTGATTTTATTATACTATTATTTCCAACGTTCCTTGCTAGAAGACATTTATTTCCAACGTTCCTTGCTAGGAGAAATTTATTTCCAACGTTCCTTGCTAGGAGATATTTATTTCCAACGTTCCTTTCCAGGAGACATTTATTTCCAACATTCCTTGCTAGGAAACATTTATTTCCAACGTTCCTTGCTAGGAGACATTTATTTCCAACGTTCCTTCTTAGGAGACATTTATTTTAACGTTCCTTGCTATGAGACATTTATTTCGAACGTTCTTTGCTAGGAGACATTTATTCATTTGCTTCTGTTTGACAAGTAAGAATCTGCTATATTTATTTATTGAGTCGAGCTTTTAATACTTTTATCCTTCAGAGTGGTACGTGGACGAGGATAAATACTACGAGGAGCCAACTAATGCTGTAGAAATGCGAGTATTGAGAAGAACGCGTAGAAAAAAAATTAATGAATGGGAAGTGATACGGAATGAAGCGATAAGAGGTGAATGTAAACTTAAGGCTGATGTGTTAAGTCAAATGAAGAGCATGCTGAAATGGCTTGGGAATGTGGAACGAATGAATTAAGAAATGCTAACAAAACAAATGTAAGGGAAAGGTGTGGTAGAGGACGTAGAGGTAGACCAAAGAAGCATAGTTGAATCAAATAAATGCTATTTTAAAAGAAGGATACCTAAAAAGTCAGAAATCGTATGAGTTATATGAGAGATGTAGAAGAGGCGAAGGATATGTGTCGCTATAAGAGAGTATGACGCTCTATTATCTGCCTACCTCGACAGAAAAATAGCGTGACAGTTTGCATGTATTTATATTACGTCACTAAGAATTAGAAATTAAAAATACTACTTCAAGTAAACTAACAGCTCAATCGTTAAATAACTTCCAGCATATTTTATTTATTTATTGAATTTATACACATTTGTACATATATAATAATAATTAAATAAAAAAAAAACAAGTTAGATGAAAGATAGTATCTCGGTCCGTCCAAAGAGTGTCGGTGGTGCGGCTACCAATGTAATAAACCATTTTTCAAGAGCCAGGCACTGCCTGTGTCAGTGTGTGTCAGCATTATAGCCCAGGGGAGAGGTGCGTGTTCGGCTGCTAACAGAAACAAAAACACTGCCATAAATTATCCTGACCACCCAAATATGGGCAAAACACATTTATTACTTAAGTAAGGAAGTCGAGAATTAGGAACCATCCCCTCTGGTACTCTCAATTTAGAATGTACGTAAATAAAATGAAGGTTGACTGTAGAGATTACAAAGGAAATATTTATAAATTTTATTCAAGTATACAAGTAGACATTTTTTTAATTTCAAAATCTATATTCTTATTTATGTATTTACAGTCCATTTCTAATATAAACAATTGTAACAAAATATAATTAAAATTCATAGTTGATTGTAAATACTCGTACATACAGAAATACTTAGTTATATTAAAAAAATCGCATTCTCCACATCCATGCGTCTTCTTATAAAATTCTCCTTACATATCCTTTTTTTTTAATTTCATTATCTTGGTTCAACCATACTTTCCCGATCTTCCTCTACCACTACTTCCAATCTTGCTTACATTGAAAAAAAATTAGTCTCTCCTTCGTTATCCATCCGTTCAACATCTCCTTAACGTGATATTTTTCACCCTTCTTAACAAATCGGTTTTTGCTAACAATTTTTTATATTGTCTTACACCGACACATTACATATTTACTGTACTAAATTATATGGTAGCTTATTTGAATATTGGAAATTTTTTATTGTCTGGTTGATTGGGATAATTCGTCCTGGGGTAATAAACTCTTCGATTGTACTTTAGTGTCAAATTATTTAATAAAATCCACGTACAATCATTGTTTAACACTTCCACTGTAACCAATCCTACCTGGCGAGCTTATTGATATATAAAAATATATTCCAACCAACTAGAAAGATTTCAGTGAAAGGCTGACAGGAATCGAATACGTGCAACTAAATCATTTAAATCGTCACCGTAATCTTTTTAACTAATTTATATAAGGTCATTTAGAGAGCAAACTTTCCTTTACTGTAAATATATGATATTATTATTCGAAAAGTGCAAGTAATTGATTTTACATACCACATTTGGGTGTGGTGGTTAATGCCTTCAGCTACCCACCACACACAAACCACTAAGTTGTCGAACAAGACCAAACAATAGTCAAGTCAAAAGAGGGTCTATATACGCAAGTTAGATAATTGAAGGTATTAGGACAGCCTATGATATCATTTCAGTATCTAATGACACGCCGGTAGTTTGCCGAGGTGTTTGAGACCTGGGGCCTTTCATTTGCCGACACTTTTTTTTTTCTAAACCTCTTTCAAACCATTTGACGATCTTCCTATCTCATATCTTTGAGAAGTGATTCATCAAAAATAAAGTTTTTTTCGATGTGGAATTGAAATCGCCAATAGCGCTGGGTAATGACCATTTAATTTATTTGTTTAAAACTTGATGCGAAAAATATTAATTAAGAAGAACGATCAAATGAAGACTAACGAAATAAATTTGTTATTATTAAATTAAATTAACTGATGTTTTGTTGTGTAGCTTATTTTTATTCTCGTAAAATGTATATATTATAATTTCACCTTGCTAGGTCGTTGTCAATAACTTATCAAGAATTGTAGGCAATGGCCTAGCAAGCCAAAATGCTCATACATATACCTAGTGAGAATAAAAATAAATGTTAAAATAATTTTTTTTTTTTATTTCAGTTAATAATAATAATGGAATTCTATGCACTTAATATAGCTCTATACTATAAGCTTTGAATAAACTTAAAGATATACGTTTGGTGAAACTTTCGCTGAGTTGATATTTTTTAATTTTTGTTCTCTATTTTACTTGTAACGTGTGTTTTTTTTTACACATATATACAATCACGTCATTTTCCTGTTGAGGTAGGCAGATAGGACAGAGCGCCGGACTTTCTTATCACAACAAACATCCTTAACCTCCTCCACATACATAAAATGCTACGATTTCTACGACCAAATTTACAATTACCTTTAACAGTTTTAAATTTTTACTATTTTAATGATTTTTAAAACAACATACTTAAATTTTCCTATATAATTTTTATAAATCAGCACATAATTGTAACTTGTAACTCAAGCATTTAAAGTTAACGCCATGAAAGTGTAAAACAGAATTATGAAGATGTTTTTTTCAGGAATTAATCAGGTGTGGTATAAATTACCAAACAGTGTTATGACGTATGAGACAAATTTCTTCATACCAACAAAAAAATGTATATCCATAGGCTTATAAAAGTCAGACAAACATGTTTTTGTGATTTATTTCAAATATGTATACATTTTTTTAAATTCAATCAAACTTAATTAATTGGTATTACACCAAAATAACAAATTAACATACGAGTATTATAATTCTGAAAGAGGAATAATTGAAATTCTTTTATGATAACAAAGTATGTATGACGAGGTTGATGAATTTAGCAGAAGTAATATGTGTGTCTTAGGAAAAAAAGTGCGGTTCTTCATGCCAACCCTTATAGGAGTGTAACCTGGTAGTGGTGTCGATGTATTGGCGTTATATTATATAAAAGTTTATCAAAAATTAATGTTTTTGAAAACAAATTATTTAACTTGAAATAAAACGAATATTGTTTTACTTAACGTTTAAATGTTTTATACAATAGTTACCTAAGAAATAACTATGACAATAGTTTCGATTCGTGGCTTTACCATATAAAAATGTACTCGTATTATTCGATATATTATTATTTAGAAATATTTTCAACCAAAAAGGATCGAAATGTCGATATAAATCATTCGTCTAAAAACATTTAAACTGGCAATAAAAACAAGCGTAGATTGTTTTCATAACATGTGAACTAATGTTTATCAACATATGGTTTTCGGAAGGTTATATGTTTTGACCGCCAACCTTTTTTTTCCTACTAAAATGAGGTGTCCAAACGGTCGGGTCTTCCACATATTAAGTATTTCTACACGTTTTTTGTACATTTTCTTGTGTTTTTTTTTATTAAAAAAACATTTTATTCATCATCCTTCACGCGGTTAACAGACGCAGGAAATTAGTTAACTTCGTGGTAAGGAACATTAGTCACCGTATGTCTTTATTTGTTGGTGACCACTTATTTTTTAGTACAAAGATTTTTGATGGTTGAATCATAATTATGTCAATCAAGAAGTAAAGTGGGTATGTGTGTTATTTGCTTTTTTTTCAGTATGAGAAAGTTTTGTTATTTTCACTTAAAAATTTATTCATAAAGTTGATGAATAAGATTTTAAAATCTCATGTTACTGTAAATGTACGAGATAATACGAGTATTACATTTTTGTCTTAAACTTTCGATGTATTCAAGCTTAACTGTCATGTATCAATTGTTTTCAAGCAACCAGAAGATGCAAAGAGATCTTAAGGGAAATCACTTAATTAATTATTAAAACTTTATTGTACTTACAACAATCGAACACTATTGATGCCAGCTGTCAAACTCTTCCGAGCAAATAGACAAAAGTAAATAAATATGTTACATCATCGCAAAAAACGTAATATTATTAATAAAAAAAATCAGGAGCAATATAAATTACAACAATTAAAGTGAGATATTAACAATCAAAGTAAGGGATGCTGCTGGAGAGGGAAGGAACATCGAAAAACGAACAAGTAACATTACTAACGATTGTTTTCAATCGCTTTTTGAATTTTGACAATGACGAAGTGAGTTCAATATTAGTTGGTAATTGTTTCCAGAGTCCCATACCATGTACAGTAAAGGACGACGTACAAACATAAAAACTATGAATTGGGAAAGTCAGTAAACAATATCTGCTTGTTAGTACGATAAGATACAAATTTGAAACAGTTTGAAATCGATTATGAAACAGGATCTATACTTTTTTCCAATCATTTTAATTATTAACTTCTATATGTTGAGATTATATACTATATGTACTCGTAAGTCAAAAAAAAAAGTGATGAGAAAGAAAAAAGTGTAGGAACATTATTATTTTTTTTTGGCGATAGTCGGATTTCTAAAAAAACGAGATTTAAGTGTTATGTGTTACATTTATTACATAATTACTAAATTATTACAAATCGTTACATTATATTTTTATTTACATGGTTAGTAAAAAAACGAGATTTAATTATTATGTATTACATTTATTACTAAATTATTACAAATGGTTATATTATAGTTTTATTTACATGGGTAGTAAAAAACGAGATTTAAGTTTTATGTGTTACATTTATTACATAATTACTAAATTATTACAAATCGTTATATTATAGTTTTATTTACATGGGTAGTAAAAAACGAGATTTAAGTATAATATTATGTGTTACATTTATTACATAATTACTAAATTATTACAAATCGTTACATTATATTTTTATTTACATGGTTAGTAAAAAACAAGATTTAAGTATTGTGTTACATTTATTACATAATTACTAAATTATTACAAATCGTTACATTATACTTTTATTTACATGGGTAGTAAAACGAGATTTAAGTATTATGTGTTACATTTATTATATAATTACTAAATTATTACAAATCGTTACATTATTGTTTTATTTACATGGCTAGTAAAAAAACGTTTGCAGGGTAGAAAGTCTTGAGTTTAGTTGACCAATTTTCCTTTTTCTCATCTCTGATTTAGGTGGATAATCAACCTCACAATGCCTGTGATTTGTATTGAAATGGCGTTTAAGGTTATGTTTCTTTCTCACGGACACAACACTGTTGCATATTAAGCAAACACATTTCTCATTAGACACACAAACTCCTTGTTTGGATAAAACAGTAATCTTCTTCCCAAACGTGGTTGAATTGATAAGTTCATTGTGTTTTACTTGGATTACTCATTTTGGGGTAAAATGTTTATGAGAAAAATCAAACGCGGTGACAACACGTGATGTGGCGCAACACTGCATTTAGACAAAACCGATTACCAGCAGACACAATACATAGACTAAACATGTGCAGAAATTTGGCACTAGTAACCCTTGAACTCACAGACAGTGGAATCAAAACATTTTCGTAAAATAATATAAATGTTTTTATATTAACGATTTCAATAAACAATATTAATAAACAAAATACTTCTTATATTAAACTGTGATTTTTCGTCATTAAATACTTTGTAGCGGGCGCGTGCAAATAGCTCCGCAGGCGTATATGCGCCCGCAGGCACGGGATTGAGAAACCCTGCTGTAGAAGCTGGTGGACTTATGATACATATTCGAACATTTCTGCCAACAAACGAAAAAAAAAGACGGCGTATTTGTACAAAAAACACGGAGTCAACCAAACTCGACCTTTTCGAGTAGAAGACATACATTGCTCTAGGCCACAAAGATCATCCCTCATGGTTAGTAAAAAACAGGGTACATTTTGGTTTCAAAATTCTCATTATTTCGTATCCTAACTAGACAGCTCGTGACGTAATGATCTGATATCGCGTGTCAAGGCATTGAGAGCAGAGGGAGAACATGCATGAGAAGGTGTGCGAGACACGTGTGAGAGAAGAGATTTTGTCCGTGAGAGCAGATCACCGGGCAATAGGAATCACGAGAGGCGCGATAGAGGGGCAAGCCCAGCCCAGGGCAGCCGGCCCCCCATGAGATAATGGGGCACAGATTGAGACGTGGAGATCAGGGTAACACTTTGAGGAACGGAAAGGAAAATAGTTATTAAAAAGTAATTAAATTAATGACGTCTTGGTTTAACGGTATCCATGTTTGTTTGGTATTTAGGATCATGTGAAACGTAAAAAAAGGATCACACACTGATTCTAATTGAGACATTGTGGCATCCAGTAAAATATCACTTACGAAAATATAAATTGAACTAGTTGTATGAAACAAAAAAAAAATACATACCTAATCCTACAAAATGTTTCATATTTAATGCTATTTATAGCATGCTATACTCGTAACTTCCTTTAAAGCTATTCATACATATATGTAAAATACTATTTATCATATATATCTTTACATTATGAACTGTTTTAAACATGTTTTTGTACTTTGTTCGTATATATTTGTTCATTGTACGAATTAGGAACACATAAACTACACTACACTTAAAGCCAAATGTATTACTTTCACACATAGAAGATCTACAAAAATATGATTCATTATCCCTAGGTAAGTTTTCTGGGGGTTTTCCTGATGCATGCAGATGCGGAAAAGCACCTAATCTAATGACCGCAGCTTCTATTTTCCTATTCTTACACTCAACTTATATAGTAGTGTATATTTATTTTGTAACATTTTTTATCTTTAAAAAATAGGGGAGTAATAAATAAAAGGTGTTTAAATATATATTTCCAGAATCAAGAATATAACTTAAAGGGTGTACACGTAGTTATTTCTATGTAAAACTTATCGCTTGGTATTTATTTGCTTGTTTAGACAAGTATTTTTTGGACCTTAATTGTTATTTTCTATCAAATATTTTACAGATTAACATAAAATCCATACCAGTTAAAATATTAAAACAAACTTACTATTTATTTAACATATATACAATAACAATCCAATAATTATGATTGATCTCGATTGAATTACTCTCATCGATCATCGATCTTTGAGTTGAATAAATTATAAAACCGGCCCCAATAGTGTTAAAGAAATGCCTTTGTCGGCATCCGCCTAACACTCTGTGTGGGAAAATGAAATGGACTTGGTACTGAATGTGAAGCTGCGCTTCCAAAGCGGTCCAGATATATTAACACCATAGAAACTGTTCTGCTAAAGCGGTCCTGATGGAAATATCTGCGGTGTTTGGTCACTTTCTGATAAATAACGATGATATTTAATTTTTATTAATAGTTTGGAACGTTTTGTATATACGAGTATTATTATTGTCCTACGCTTTCGTATACACTACAACCAAATGGTACATTGTCATGTGCTAATAATATCTTACAACCAACCGGAAAGGTGCTAATGGGGTCTGAAGTGAAAACCAGACTGATGACATTAAAAAAATATAACTACCAACAGGAGTCGAATTCGTGACACTCGGGCTAGAAGACAAACTTCTTGACAACTAGACCACGGATATCTTGAGCATTGCCGTTCCTGGTATTCTTATGGTTTTACTGCTGAAAACTGACTTCGGCGATTTTTTTTAAAAGATCGTCTAACTATTATTTTTTTGCTGTCACGTTATGCATTCCATTTTGTGTGTATCATCTATTCAACTTTCTTAAGATCACTTTAAATGTCTTTCAGACCTTCTCTGATACCACTGGATAAGTTTGATGTCTGTTTTTTTTCTATCCTGCCCAACTCTACTTCAAAATATGTTTGGTATTTAACACATAAATTTATTTCAAATATTTTAAGTATAATTTGAAATGATTTGGAGTATTTATGACTATACCTGAAGACATAAAAAATACCCCCCGTAAGAAAGCTTCGTTATAAGAGGATTAGACCATTCACATTAGAGATTTTTTCCACACACATTCGAGATGTAAATGATTGGATTGGAGCATTATATTTTAATATGATTTGGTCCATAATCACATGAGGAGAAATAAGATGATCGTCTGTGACATAGGTCGGCAATCTGTGGTACTCGTACAATTAATTAAACTCCTAATCATCACCATAACGCCATGTCACTATTAAAGTATATAGAGAAAAAATGTCTCTACTTCATTTTATCCTGGCATACATATTTCACATCTGCCACTTACAGACATTTATGATTTTTCACTGTTCAGTTTTTCAGAATTTTATATAAGTAATTGGTCTGCATATTTTTAAACATGAGCAAACTTTTCTTACCTTCTACGAGAATAATACTTGTATAGATTATTTTTCTTATTCTTTCTTCACGCACTCTTCATCTGCATTTCATCGTCTTTCAATCCGCATTTTTTTCTAATGTCCTGTTTCCTTATTCTGTCCAAGATTATTTTTCAACAGATTTTTTGCAACGCTGTCATTTAATCCACATTTAACTTATTTTCATAACTTTTTTATGTTTTTTTATTAAACTCTTTTTATTAAACTCTATTTATTTAACTCTATTTATTAAACTCCATTTATATATCTTTTTTAGCATATTCTTTTATTTGGACAAATATTTCTTCATGAGCAGCTAGCTTTGCTTCTTTTAAAATTGTACTCAAGTTTTAAATATTAATTTTAAAACATTCGGGCATTTTTGATAGATTTTACTTCTTTAGATCAGGGTTAAATTTTTAATATCGTTTTTAATCGATAACTTAATAAAATAATTTGTTTTCTAGCTTGTTAACTATTAAGTACACAAATATTATTTATTTTATTTATATTTTTAGAAATGATTCTTGTTTCATTGATTAATTCATTCATTCATTCACGATTGCTTTTAATTTTTACGAAACATAATCAAAGTGCGAGTGAATGCAAAAATAGAAGATGCTACAATGATGTACATAAATATACAACACTAACATGATTCATACAATCTGCTGTTTAACTTTAATTGCAATTAGGTACCTTATTTTATTAACTAACAAAATTATCTTACCTTTATTTTTTAATTAATTAATTATAATAAGTTAATTTTCAAACACTCTCCCAAGCAACCGTATAAGTCTTTAGTGAAATATGTAAAATTTACATAATTTGTGTAGAAAAAAAACTAGGCAATACCACAAAATAAAATTAAACGAGTAACAATTTTTTTTTAAATTTCGAAGTTAACAAGGTAATCGATGGCAATTTAAAAGTTAATCAGAAAGAAAGAGAGAATGGCTTGAAAAAACTAGGAAAAGAACGGTATTCAATCAAAGGGAGATCTAATAATTTTAAATTCGCTTTTCGCAACGTTTCGACAATGATTCAAGTCTCACATACGAGTAAATTAGCTGTTAGCTGATCCCAAAGTCGAAGTATATTAAAAGTAAAATAAATAATTAGTTGCAAGAATAATTATCCAGTTATCAGTTAGTATATAGGTGTTAACTATTTTAAAAAAATATAAAATACATTTAAGTTATGAGTCGTAAAAAAATACTAAAATATTCATTCATACAGAATAACTTTTATAATATCTATAAAAAAATAGTAAGGCTTAGCTTGATAATAATTAGATTTTACGTTTATATTAATCAAAAAGATGATCTACCCCTGCTTAATCACTTTAAGGTATTGATTATAACGACCACGATACATTATATTGTAATTTGTTTAGACTTTTAGGTATGGTTAAACTTTATAACTGTTTCATTCGTTATAAAATTACTTATCGATTACTTTCGTGTTATAATCAAATAGTTATGTTTATTTCCCTATTTATAATGCCTTAAGTTGCGTTATGTTAATTTTTATACTAATAATAGTGTTGAGTGAAACAAGTCGAAAATATGCGATGGAAATGTGTTCACTGACAAGAATATGTGTACTCGTAATTTCAAGATTCGATTATATATCGAGAAGTTGGAAAATAAAATAAGATTTTTAGCAGCTATGTAATACAACTATTAAATTCATTGTCTGTACTGAATTATAACGACATTGACTTTTTTTCTTCTTCTTCTCCCTGGCACCATCCCAACTCACTGTCTGCGAAGATTGTTGGGGTCAGCACTCCTCGTCCTCAGGTTGTATGCTCTTCTGTCCCGGACTACATCCCCCAGGCCGTGCCTCTGCATCAGGTTATCTTTTTGCACCACTCACGAACTATTTGGTCTTCCTCTAGTTGTTATTCGAGGAAGATCCATAGAGATTGGCTGGTTCACAATGTGATAGGGTGCTCTGCGTCCAACGTGCACACACCATTTCAATCACCTGTCCTCCATCTTACTGTTGATGTCTGTAACACCTAGGCTTCCACGAATGCGAGAACTTTTTATTTTGTCTCTTAGGGACACATCAGCTGATCATCTTAGCATGCACATTTCAGCAGTTTCTAGTTGCCTGGAGTAAGAGTTATACATCGTCCAGCATTCGGAGCCATAGAGGAGTGCGGGTCTGACAATCGTTTGATATACTTTTCCTTTTAACTGGCATTTTTGGATCATATAGAACTCCCGAAAGATTAAGAAATATACATGTAAAATTTTAGAACCACGATAACTTTTATACGTGTTTTAGGTAATTACAAAATTTTAGCACTAACCCCACGGTATAAATCTAAACATAACTAAACAAAGTTACATATCTTAAATTAATCCACTATACTCGTTCAAATAAAACTTAATTAAAGAGTCCGCAGTTAAACAGAAACAGGTATTAAAAATTATATTTGACTACTTCATAATCAGTAATTATGTACTTCCGAGTGGATTAAAAAACACAAGATGGCCGCACGACGTATTAAAGCAAAGCGGATGAAAGAGTTTAATAACATTATTTTAAGTTGGCTGCCGTTGTAAACTTTCGAGTTATTCTTGCCTTTAATTAATCTGTTTAGAAGTTAATTTAATCGATTTTTATACGAGCAGTGGTGTTACAAGCTTTTGGACGTGTTCGACGCCATTTCATACAAGACGAAGTTTCAAAGTATTTGTAATCGTAAATCTTTGGTGTTGTATTTTTAATTTTATTAAAAATGGGGTTATTACCATCACTGGAAAGCTTGTTTTTTTATTTTTTTGAATGAATTATTGTTCTAATAACATTTCAATCGTCTTATTCTACTTCCATACTCGACTATCAGACTTCATTTCTCGATGGTATCAGAAAAAATAATTGTCTCATTAAAATTTGCTTGATCAAACACTTTATTCCACTTTATATAAGTTGTCCCAATAAGAATTGGGACAATCTATATAAACGCGTTATATAGGCTGGTTTAAATTTCGCACCATTTTTTTTATAAGCTCTAAAAATTTCATACCTGCCATCTGTCAATTTTGTTATTAGTAAATATGGAACGTTACATGAAAGAACAAAACGTTATAATTGTTAAAACTCATTAAAAAAATGGGGAAAGTTTTGTTGAAACAGTTCGTACACTTCAATTCGAAGATTAATTAAAAAAATTGAAGAAACTGGTACGATTCTGGACAATAAGTCACCCATGTGTCGTAGCGGACGTTCAATCGTAAACATAGCCACAGTAAGAGAAATTGTTACTGAAATCCCAGGGACATCAATCTGTCATCGTTCACAAGAATTAGAAGTTTCAAGAAGCATTTACAGCGAATTCTTGTAAAAGATCTGGATCTGTATGCCTACTAGATCCAACTGACCCTAGAACTCAAACCAGCAGACAGCAAAAAATAATCCGGCGCTCTTATTGGGACACCCTACATAACCCTACCGGTTTCAAGGTTTTTGCCTCATCATCAGGGGAGCACAAACCAGACTGAGCTATGTTTAAACTGGTACAATTGTTCTATATATCATCTTGACGTCTCCCTGCTGGAGTAGACAGTGAGGACAGAGCACCTGAGTTTACTATTTGTATCATCATCATCATCATCATCAGCCTGTGTCTATCCACTGCAGGATGTAGGCCTCTCCAAGTTGTCTCCACAAAATCCTGTCCTTTGCACATTGCTGCCACATAATACCTGCATGCTTACGTATTTCGTCCACCCAGCGCACCTTAGGTCTTCTTACAGGCCTTTTTATACCTATTGGGTACCACTGGATTACTTCATACGTCCAACGATGGTCTGTTGTTCGGGCGATGTGTCCAGCCCACTTCCACTTGAGTCTTTTTGCAACCTCTATAACCTCTATTTGTATACCACCCATTAAACTCTAGTTCCTTCACACATGAATCTAGATAATGTAAATTCAAACAACCACGGTGACATAACGCATAATTGCTTTACCCCTTTCGAAATATTAAACCACTCAGTCAAGGCAGCGTTCACTATAATGTGTTGTCGACTTTCAGCACATAATGACACAATACAAAATATTATTTTCATTCAATATAAAAATGAATCTAAAAATAAAAGATAAAAATACTTTTCAAGTTCTGAAAGGAATATTAATCTGAATTCAACTAGCTTTTTTATTTGAAAATTTTAATATGCTTTCTTGGCAAGTTGAGGGAACTGAAGTTTCACTTTACATATCCAAAGTACTCCAAAAATCTACCGTGGATGTAGTATATGGTATACAGAATAGTGACCATTTAAAAATCTGTTTTTTTCTTAGTTACATCCCTAAGAGTTGTAATCAATAGTGACGCTGACATTAACTCAAGTTACTCAATTCCTAGTGATCTTCCGTCCAGAATTTTATACAAAAATCACCCGTGAGATCCTTTACTTAGCTATTTCAGCGACTCGGTGGTCTATGTTTGCTGTACTTTCCAAGATCACAACCATTATCTGGGTCTCGCCTTGTAAATAAACATAATACACGCTGGTAGTCGATCACAATACATCAAACTCTTGAAGGATGGAGCGTTTTATTATTTTAACGGTCCAGGAAATCTGGAACATTCGTTGACAACATTATATCTCAAAGATGTCTATTATTTGGCAATCACAGAGCCTCTGCGTCTACATTTCTACACTTAAAAAATAAAATTCTTTTAGACAAAAAATAATATTAATTCAGACCCAACATGTGACACCACTGATCATATCCACAATCACTTTGCGTCGGAATAAAAAAATTTTAACTCCTTAATCAATCATTGCTACGATTTTACTCTCAGGCGAGCAAAAAGCAATTTAGGCTTTGTTTACTGTGTCTCATTTTGCTTTGCGTGGAAACTGCAACAGCATGCATACCGTAGAAATCATAAGTTTTTTTAATCAAGCTAATTAGACACCATACTCCAAGACCAACAAATAGTAAGTGAGCTTCGAAAACCGACTATTATAGTAAATGTTTCATCCAAGACAGGGTGCAGGAGAGTGAAAAATAAGGTCTAATGAAGAAACTCAAAAATTTACAAGACATCCACTAATTGGTTACCAGCGACATGGATTTGCCATGTAAGCGGATCTCAATGTACACGATCAGCAAAGATAATTTAGCATGCCCAACAAAACGGAAGAAACCCATTTGATAGACCGAGGTAAAGGTTTTTAGATTACGTTCAGCAGAATCTTAAGAGGCTAGAAGTGAAATGAGACTTTGAAGGAGACGATGAGTGACTGATAGACGGAGTAAAATCGCTCGGGAGACTTGAGCTCTACATGAGTTGTAGGGACATTTAATTCAAAGGTTAGTTGGTAATTATACATAGGCACTTCATAGTTCAAGGCTGTGGTCGTTTATAAATCTATAGTACTTAAGCTTAAATAAATCTTAAGTTGTCATTTTTTAATTTTGAATACAAGTTGATAACCTCCGTGGCATAGTTCATAAGACACTGGTCTTTTATCTGGGGGTTTTGGGGTGTTGCATTTCCGATTGTGCCCACATAAAAAATAATCAAACACGCCTTCATGTCTGATTAAAGAGTTAATTTTGTTACAATGCTCGCACGCGCAAGAGATGTGCGAGTTTTGTTGCCTCTTCACTTTCGGTAGTATTTCAAATACGAGCGATGACGAATTGAGTTAATTGCCTACTCCAATAGTCATGCTCTTCAATATGTCCGTATATTTATACTCGTTTGGTATATGTGGAAATGTTTCGTATGAATGATTGAAAAATACCCTCAAAACTGTCTTATACATTTCTTTATATTGTATAATATTATTTAAAAAAAATATCGTAAACGGTATAATCTGGCAAAGTGAAAAAACTGGATAGAAAAATGTTTGAAAACATTTCTAATGGGAATCGATTCCACAACCTCTATGGTTGGAAAGCAGGTGTCTTACCAACTAGGCCACGTAGGTTAATCTTTATTTATCCGGTTTGTTAAGAATTAGGTTTATGTTATTTATAAGAATATAAAAATAAAATAATCTTCATGATATTTCAAAATGTTAACCTAATATGCACTTCGTGTAGTAAAATGGTCACCCAAATAACCGGCTTAATCGTTTATTTTGACACGTGTTTATATCGAATGGACACACGTGGGTGCACAATACAGTCATAATATATGGTACATGCCTTATAAACAGTTCTTCATTATTTGTTTGCACAATAAAAGCCCACACCGCGTGTGTGATTTGTGAAAGAAAAGACTGACGTGTAATTCATTTTACTACAATACCTCTCTTTACGGAATATCGCTGAAACGTAATTGAAAAAATATACACGTGCTGAATATACTAAAATAATAGTTCTTTAGAAAACAGTATTTTAGAAATAACTTTGATTTATGTGAGTGAAACGTGAATGTGGAAAAATACAAAAAAGATACGAAAAAGTTACGAAGAAATTTGTGCTAATAGATGATTATGGTTGACAGAATTTGAAATAAAGTGAAAAGGGATGAACATGAACTTAAGGTTTATATTTTGAGTAAGATGCAGAAAAGCACTCCGAGATAGTGTTGGCATGTAGAATGAATCAATGAAGAAATACTAATAAAACAAGATTTACAGTGGAAGGCGTGGTAGATGAAGACCAAGGAAAACGTGGTTCGATCATGTAAATGATATGTTGAAAGAAGGAAAATTAAGATGTAAGACGAATAGTAAGTGAGCTAGCTGTATGAGAATGTATATGGATGTAGAAGAAATGTCGAGATAGGAAAGTCTCTCGAAATGTCTGTATGGCTATCCCAGCAGGGAAACGGCGTGATGGTAGGTATATATTTATGCGTGAATTCTCTTCACGATGAAAACTCAGTTTAAGGAATATATATTTTATGAGTCTACTACAGAGCTATAAAACGAACGATTGAAACAATTGAATATTAAGAAAAGAAGGGTTAATACGTGTACTTGAAAAGAAAATTTGAGTTTCTTGTAAAAAAAATCATAATATAAATCATAGTATAAATAGGCCAAAACCCATACGATGGTTGTCGTCGAAGAAAGAATACGAGAATTTAATTTTGAATACAAGAGAGCGAGAGAGTAATACTTAGATTCTCTGCGAAAGTAATTCGAAATTTGAACCTCGGTGGGTCCGTGATAACTGAACGAATTTTAAATACCTAGCTAACAATTTTAACCGGAGTAAAAGGGGACGATGTATAAATGATATATATAAACAAATTATATATTTATGAATATAGTATATATTTTCATAAATGTAGAATTTGTTTTACTTTCGTGAATATTTCACGGGTTGCAACTAGAATTAATTAATTGAAATGAACTGGATTGAAGTGGATGTAATGATGTGAGTGCTGAGTGTGCATCTCCAGAAATGGCCGGGAAACAACATTGTCTTCAGCCCTAATGATAAAGCCTTTGACTTATAACGGACTAGGAGAGATCTTGTAGATTCACTTTCCACGTACTGGTAATACTACCACACGTGAAGAAACAACACTAGCACACATCTAACGCACGCCAGTATTATTACAAGATGAACATTTTTTACCAGGCTGAGATAATTTTTTTGTGTTCCAAAATCAAACCCAAAATGTCCGATTCGAAATTAAGCGTCTAATCAAATATACCAAGAACGTAGTTTTAACGTAGTTTAGAAATTAAGCGTCTAATCAAATGTTTAGAAACTAAGCGTCTTATCAAATATACCAAGAACGTAGTTTTAACGTAGTTTAGAAATTAAACGTCTAATCAAATGTTTAGAAATTAAGCGTCTAATCAAATATACCAAGAACGTAGTTTTAACGTAGTTTAGAAATTAAGCGTCTAATCAAATGTTTAGAAACTAAGCGTCTAATCAAATGTTTAGAAACTAAGCGTCTAATCAAATATACCAAGAACGTAGTTTTAGCGTAGTTTATAAATTAAGCGTCTAATCAAATATACCAAGAACGTAGTTTTGATTTAAAGTCAATTGATACAATTTTCTAGTGTAAGTTTGTAACTTTTTCAATCTTTTAGAAATCAATCAAGGACTCCCGATATGTGCCTATATAATAATAATAATACTAACAAAAGGACAATTTATAGAGTGCGGTTTAGATAATAGACTCCTTCTAGGGCACTCTTACTCGGAAATCGAACCCACTATTATTGACAGATTAAAAGTATTACAATATAAATATATGCGAGTGAATAATTAAGAGTCTAAGCATACGAAGGTGCTGGCTATGGTCATTAGATTAAGTACTTTCCTGCATCTATATATGTATAAAAAATATATTAAGTGATAAATCTGCCAGAAATTTACCAAGGGAATACGAACTATAATGAAACCTTTGTAGTTCTACCGATATGTGATAGTAACACGTATAATTCTGATGAATTCGATAATTTTTTATTACAAATTACGTGTATCTTTCGTAAAACAAAGATCATTGTGTTTTGGTATCTAAACTAACTGATTGTTGGGTAGTATCTATATAAGAGAATAAAAATTACAC
Source organism: Odontocerum albicorne (assembly GCA_949825065.1). Taxonomy (NCBI): domain Eukaryota; kingdom Metazoa; phylum Arthropoda; class Insecta; order Trichoptera; family Odontoceridae; genus Odontocerum; species Odontocerum albicorne. Next base: position 11,139,664 of record OX463859.1, on the reverse strand, counting down.
TGTTCAAATAACAATGGCCGCATTGAATCGCATCTAAGATGACAACCTACGGGGAATCAATCAGAATTCAAGCCGCCATGTTGGAGGTTAGCCTTTACGTGGGTAGTTTTAATTGAACACTTAAATTAATCACCACTTTATGATAAATAGGAGGTATACAAAAAACCGACAATCTTAAAAAAATAATTTAATAATAGTTTTTTCATCGAAAAAATGAAACCTTAATATCTAGACAAATCGTTGCGGAAAAGTGTTATACAGTTTATTTCACTTTCTTTATTGACTGACTTTATCTTTATTCTTTATATTCCGTGAAAAAATTACGGGATATATGTTAGGTTAACTTGCTAAGCTGAAAGATAATTTTTTTTTTAAAAGTGCTGAAAAAGTTTTAAGAACCAATTTTTCAACTTTTGGTAGCCCGCTCAATTTGGATTGTTTGATAATTCCATCAAATAGTTGAGGGAACCGACTCCGTGGTTTATTTGCATCTTAAAAAAGAACAGTTCTTTTATGGCAGCAATGTTAGAATGTTTTGTCAAGAGATCTCTCAGCTATACAATTGAGAGATAGTAGAATTGACATTAAGTATTCACGAGAACAACTTCGATTCTGAATTTCAATCCGGTTTTGGTCAAAATTGTCATGATGGCAAACTTCAAGTGTTCTCTCAAAACGTTGACAAAAGTCACGTTTTTGTTGTGCTTCTTCAGCACTACGTTCATTGATTCCTCTTCAGTCGCTTGATTTGTTACACTTGTCGAAATCACGCTTTCGTTGAACTTACGCAGCGCGACATTGTTTGACTTCCTCTTCAGTATCTTGTTATTGTTACACTTTTCGAAAATCCCGCTTTCGTTGAGCTAACGCAGCGCGACATTGTTTGACTTCATTTTCAGTACTTTGTTATTGTTACACTTTTCGAAAATCACGCTTTTGTTGAGCTATTGCAGCACGACATTGTTTGACTTTTTCCTCAGTATCTTGTTGTTGTAACAATTGTCGAAAAAATCGCATTTGTTGAGCATGTGCAGTGTGATGCTCATTGGTCTCCTCTGTTGTTTATCTCTCACGTTGTTGCCTACGATGAATGTGCATGTATTCAGTTCACTTTGATCTCGTTTCGTTTGGATTTATTCGTATTCATCTAATTAAACCGTACGACAACAATTTACTTCTTTGAAACAACAATATTAACACTACTAAAACGTTACTATGACATCAACAATTAAAACGTTAACTATGTATGACAACACATATTCTTACACGCGGACGTAAGTACAACTGATTTTATATTGTTTAATAAGAAACACACCAATGACGTAGTGACTCTCATTTTTTGGCGAAAGTTACTGTTTATAATATTGTTTATTTTAACGGTATTTTAACTAACATACACATCTCCGTTGTTAATTTATCTTTCTTGTTGTATAAATTTCTCTTTTACTTTTATATATAATTGGGTTTTAATTGTATATGTAAGCTTTAAAAATAAATGAATAAATAGTTACGAATAAATCAATAATCAAGTATTACACTGATTTTAGTTCTATCAACCTTCCTTTACTCCTCATATCGACTATTAAGGATCCAGAAAGCTGGAACGTTTGTCCTCAGTTGTACAGTACCCGACGGTAAGTAATACACATGACTTTGTAGAGACGGTGCGCTAACAGTCCGGTACGTGACGACGCGATGGAACACGTGTATGAATGACAGATACGACACTCTACAAAGCCGAAGTTATCCGATTATGGCCGACAGTCTCTTTCTTAGCCCGATGTGTATTACTTACCGCCGCGTACTGTAATATATTTGTATTTTTGAAAGACTGTATAAGAAAATAATAAATATATTTGAAAATAAAAATACAAATTTTATACGACCTTATTTGGAAATATACACTTTATTTGAAACCAGTGTACATAAAAGGAAATCTCTAAATTTTTATTGATTTTCAACTTATAACAATAAAAACTAAAGTATAGTACCCGGCGGTAAGTAATACACATCGAGCTTAAGAAAGAGACTGTCGCTTTGTAGACTGTTAGCGCATCGTGCGACAGAGATGACGCTCTACAAAGCGACAGTCTCTTTCTTAAGCCCGATGTGTATTACTTACCGCCGGGTACTACACCACAGTGGAAGGGGATTAAACCACTCCAATTTGTTATTTTCCCCCTACTTAACGCATTCATTTTTAGCTTACATTCATCTTTATTAATTATATTTATTATTCTGTCATACATGAATACACCACATATTCTTCTAAGTCCACACATTTTCATACAACAGAAAAGTGCTTTCTTGTAAATGGGTATATGATATACTCGTGCATTCAAACATGACCCAACTCTATAAAATATTATTTCTGTTTTATTGAAATCTCGAAAAATATGTAAAAATATCAAGACCAATAAATGGGTACTTTATGGTTTAATTACGTCAAGTTATTGTTCTATACTTGTATAAGCCCATACAAAGTGGCGAGATATTTTCTCAATTTCTCAGACTAGGCAAAACGTGCGAATTATTTTAGCATAGTCCAAATATACTTGTACATATGGGAATGATACTATTATCTATACAATTTGATTATTTTAATATATGGTGAAAAATTTGCATATTTTTTGATCGCATAAAATAAATAATTTAATAAAAATGTGTATTTCATTGGAATTTTCTTTTTATAACAAAATATCGAGGAGAATATTTCAACGTAGAACTTTTTTACCGTAAAGTATTTTTTTCAATAAATCCTAAACGAAGAATTAATTCCTTCAACTCCATTCATTTTAACCTCTTACAGAAACAGCTAACTCTTTCAGTTACACGTTCTTCTCCCTCCAATCACTTAGACCTAGAGCGAGACGCAAATATAACTCAGTAGATTTCTTATTTCATTCGAAAGCATTTTCTCTCTTTCCCTTTCACGCACAAATTAAGTAATTTGCAAAGAATACCCAAAACCTATTTATATTCATATCAATACATTATTGAATACAAAATGTTTCGTTTATATTTGTTTAAAATATTATTAGCCTTTGCTTAAAACGGCCTCAAGGTTGACTTTCCAAATGAACGTAAGTAAAGAAATAACATTCTTGATATCCAATGCAAATTTGATTTCAGTTTCAGACCTCATTCAGTTACTCTTCAAATGCTACCTACTATTCAAAAATGCTGCCGTATATCAATTAAAGTTACCTAAAGTGGTCTTCAGTGTTTGGGGCGTTTGTTTGTTAACATCTTTTAAACAATAAGTATTTTTTAATAGATAATATGAAACAATGTATTACACTTTCGTTGTACATAGTATAACATGGGTGTTTTATTTCCGTGTAGCAATCTCTTCCTAACAACCACAAAAGGTGCTTAAACAAGCTATAATTAAAAATCAAACTGGAACACTTTTAAAAAAAATATGTGTATCAATGGTCATCAGTTCGAACCCTGCGCTGTACTACTCCCTTCGAACGACACAGACACTTTTTCCGTCTAGTGTTCGAGGGTTTTAAGGATACCAATGACTTCGGTCATATCTATTCTTTAAAAAAATGGGAATTGAACCCAAAATCCTCGATTTATAAGACAGATGTCTTATCTACTAGCTTAAAATGGGCAAAGTTTTAGCAGTAGATAATTTTTAACATAAGACGTAACAACATAAATTAAACATTATTGGTGCGATTTCGGTTACAAAACGCCACTGCAAAACTAAATTTGTTATATACAAATATATTGATAAATAATTATAAATTCTCTATTAAAAAGTTGGTAGGATGTGGGTTGGTTTATTTCCACATAAATCCTCCCATTTCGCACTCTTTTGTTCCGATTCTTCAGTAACTTTGCATGTATGTCGTAGGTTTTAAGGCTATACTTATCTCTTTTCTACTAATTGCCCCAAACGGGCGCTTTTAACATCTTTTGTCCCTGTCTAAAGTCGACCCGTGTCGGCTCCTTTGAAGTGAGAAGCCTACCAATTAGTCCGAGAGCCGCCTATCGCAACCCTTTGATGTTGACCGCCGTCCAATACCAATTTATATTACATGTGTACATCTTCTCATCCTACACCGCTTCGACTTTTCATGAAAGCATTGCCTTTTGCACATGGCGCGAAATTTAAATGATTTTTTTTTATTTAACTTGATTAATAAAAGTGACCACACACGTTCAGTTAAGATTTATCTTAATAGTCAGTTGACTTGATTGAAATTTTCAATATCAATATTTTACACAAGGTATTTATTATAGTACATTTATAGATGTGATGGCCTAGTTGGTAAGGTGCCTGTCTCCCAACCTGGAGGTTTCGGGTTCCCATCCTGCTGGATATCAGATTTTTTACAAAGGTTTCTGGTCTGGTTTGCAATTAAGGCCTCTTTAACATATTTCTAGTTGATTGGAAAATATTGTCACATTACGAAAGTATAATGCGATACAATGTGTAAGAAACAACATGTAGAACTTGATATACCCAGAATACTACAATCTTGGAGAGTTACTTAATTATTTATTTCCAACGATCGCAACCTTTACAATTAATTAAAAATCTATCTTACAAAAAAAAACTCATATCACAATAGCAATCAAACTTTTTTAAATGTCACATAACAAAAATGAAAATCAATAACGAAATTGGAAAAAAATCAATACTTAAATACATAATCAAAACGTTTACACATAGAACAGATAATATATACGGCACAAATACTCGTACATAAAAAAACGTGCTTTTTTCTTATTAAAAACTGCTTTAATTTCAGCATGATAAATTAAACAATGTTACACTAAAGTGTTAAGTAAAAAAATGGATTTATTTTATTATTTACCCTTCTTGAACTTATCGGAAGTTTACCAAACACTACAGATATTTCCATAATCATAAATATTTTTTATATAACCTTAATATCTTTCTCAACCATCAAGTTTTGGCCATGCACAGTAGAAAAATAGGTAACGAGTGCCTTGTAATTATACCATAATGATTTTAACAATATATTAAGATTTTTACGATACGTTGAGTTAATGTACCCGTTCGTAGGTAGGCTCTAGTTAATATCCCATGAACTTGTCTATCTAGCATTTAATAATAATTCACAACAACTTATGTAACAACGATGAAAATGACCGGGGAAAATTCTTAAACTCGAGCAAAACTAATTGAACCATTCTAACAATATATAAATCAAGGTTTATTAGCTATCAAAATGTCGAAATTTTGTGGAAAATTTACTGTGCTAACTACATCACTTCTCTCTAGTTTTTTTATAGGAATGGGGAACATAACCATCACCTTTTAAACAGCAGTAAAAACAATTTAAAAAAAACCTTTTTTAACTGTTTTTAAAAAATTTAAACGGAGTTATTGTAAATTTTTTTACTATTTATTTAGTAGAAATAAAATCAACTCTAATGTCCTTTTCTAATGTCATCTGATCAGCTTGCTAGATATATTCCAACACTTCTAATCCCTTTCCTCGGTTGCCACTCCATCACTGTCTGGGTTCACTTATTAAATTAATATGTCCTGCCCAGTTCCATCTCTAGGTGACAACCCTCTCAGCGACATCTTCTATTTTGACCTGCTTATATCTACATTTGTTAGTCTTCCGGTTCCATAATAAGATATTCAGCATTCTTCTCTGCATGGATCTCCAGTACTGGCGTATGGACTTGAACGTTGTTGTCTCAGTCCTTTAGATATATATGGTACTTCGGAGCCTTAAGAATGAAGAAAGCTTACCAAATGCGACCCAAGTTCTGAAATTGAGAAAAGACGCGGACACCCCTTAGATGCATTGAGCAAATTAATCAGTTTAAAAACAGCCATTAAATATATTAGATAAACCTGAGAGTTTCTTTCTTGCTCGAGATAAAACTTTGTGTCCTTTGAAAACATAAACGTTATTTTTTGGTTATAAAGATAGCCAGAATAAATTAATTCCACATGTAAAACACACCTTTATTTTTCACCTAGATTATGATTATGAAATTATTTCTCCCCTATTAATACAATATATGAGCTCTCTGAATTTCTAATTTTGATCACATTCTTTTTTATTTTTCAGTGATTATTTAGACTTGTTATCAAACTGTATTCTTACACCGACGTTAAGGATTAGAAATATTCAAATAAATTACTGAAAACAAATGGATTGGGGGTGCTTCTAATATTTATACAAATTAGAAAAAAATATTAATTAGAAAACGTTGGTCAATTTGACAATGTGAAATTCGATAACGTGGTTTTAAGGTAAAATTTGTTACAAGATCACGAAAATAGCACCCTTGTTGAAAAAATATCAGATTTAAAAAAAAAATTATTTCAGCTTGCAAATACATTTTACGCGTATATTAAATTTTTCAATAAAACCTACCATCGCAATACTTCTTGTATAATTGCCACTTAATTATTCTACAAAAGATATTTAAAATTTTATATTATTCTAATTTAAGAAAACGCTTATTTTACGGAGTAATTTTAAAAAATGACTGCATAGTTACTTTGTTATAAAAAAAGTCGATAAACAAGTTAAAACATTATCGAGACGATTAATTGGGTGGTTGTTTAACAATTTTACCATTATTTATTACAGAGCAGATGTTAAACGACAGAGAAATATTCTTAATTATATTTTTTCTACCATAATCGATAACTTACGATAGCAACAAATATTTTAACGTTTCAGCTTCTTGAGAAACCAGAATCCCCATACCTTGTTATACAAGAAAATATTATACAATAGCGTTAAAACCAAGAAACATTTAATGAAAAAAAAAAATCCTCAGTATAAAAAACCGGAAACGTTAAATGAAAAAAAATTATTTAAGCTTTAAAATCTGGAAAAATCATAAAATTATTAAAATCCAGGAACATTAAATGAAACATTAAAGCATTAAAATCCAGGAACATTAAATGAAACATTAAAGTATTAAAATCCAGGAACATTAAATGAAACATTATAGTATTAAAATCCAGGAACATTAAATGAAACATTAAAGTATTAAAATCCAGGAACATTAAATGAAACATTAAAGCATTAAAATCCGGAAACAATGATTAAAAAAAACAACATTATATGCATTTGTACTAGTTTTTTTTACGAAAGTGTCTAACATTGTGTTCTTGTTTACATTTTTTTTCTCTTTGAACAATCGTTTATCGCTGTTTTAATTTTTGTGTCTTTTTTGTACTAATTTTGCTATATATTTTAAGGATTTCCAAAAATCCCTTGAGCGTATATGTATCAAAAATAAATAAATAAAAATGATATCCTGAAACACTGAACAAAAAATTCCTTATTGGTTCTGAAATCTGGAAAGATAGATGGAAAAAAAATTATTCTTAAATTCCCGAAAAATTGCGGCTTGATTTCGGAAAAAGGCAAAATGAGAAGCACGGTGCATTTATGTCAATGAAGTATATAAAAGTGGTGTATTTAGATGGAAAAGTGAGATCTTGTCTCTCTACCTGCACAAGTTGATATGTTTGGGAATCTGGAAACTGCAATATATTTGAACTATCAGTTATGATAGCCTAAAAAACAATCAATGTTATTCCACATCTAACAATTCAGTGTAAATCGAGGGAAATCGAAGTCCTGAAAGAAAATATACATCAAAGCTGAAAAAGTTATGATGATCATGCCCAGCGTCGTTTATTTACAGTAGACCGCAAAATTGCAATCTACTTTAAGCAACTATAAATGTTCAGAGGGTGAAATAGGATATATGAACTTAGAACATTTTCATCTGTCGCTTAACATCCATTATCAAAATGTGAATAATTTATTTTTCAGTTATGACATTTATTAATTATACAATCTCTTAAATATCAGCATTATTTGAAATATGTTTTTTTATCAAATCTATTATATTGTATTACACTTTCGTAGTATATAGTACAGTCTAGCAAGTTTATTGGCATGTTGTAATCTCTTTTAACCAACCAGAAAAGTTCAAAGTCTAAAATATTTTTCCCTTAGGGCCAGTAGACCACAGTTGATCTATAGTAACGTGACGGCAGTTTGGCCGCACTGCTCTCGTAACAAACTGAGATCATTCCGCCTGAAACCTCGTGAAACGGGTTATTTATGAAATTAGTGTAATAAGAAAGAAATGTATTGTTGAATATTATTACCAGAATAGTGTTAAAAGCATCATGGCATATGGGCTAGAAGTGAGACCCGATACCAACAGAACAAAAAACCTTCTCAGAGTGGTGGAAATGAGAACCATACGCTCCATCGCAGGCAGAACTCTTAGAGATCGGATCAGAAATGAGACGATAAAGTCTGTCTGTGGTGTTGAAGACATAGTGAGGTGGAGAAGAAGCAGAAGACGCTTCTGGAGGGATAATGTAGACCGCATGGAGGATATGAGACTTGCGAAAATTGCTAAGACTGAAAACCCTAACAGCAGGCGATTACCAGGAAGGCCGCCGAAAAGATAGAAGGACAGCTGGATGACATCATCCCAGGACAGCCAACGTCACAAACAGGTCATACGACCTAGACCAAGGGAAGAAGAAATAAGAAGTGTTAAAACAAGTCTTAGTTCAACATCACGGTGAAAGTCTTTGTAGTACCAATCGGAATCGATTCCACAACCTTCGGGCTGGAAAATAAGCGTCTTACCAACTAGGCCACGGAGGTCGTCACTCTATTATGCATCTCTTGCGCTGGTCTGTCTTAAATAATCCTGTTTATAGATATTATGTATAAGTCCGTGTGAGATAAATATAAATTTTTTAAAGTTTTTCATTGAATCACGAACATTTATGAAAATGCTTGTATGAATTTTGTATGCTACGTTTGATTTTATGATAATGATTAGTATCAGTGGTAGTGAATTTATAAATCAACTATGTTTTCAAAATTATCATGATCTTACTAAAAAAAATGATCGAATATATAAGTATACCATAGATCAGCCCTCGTATGGGACCTTGAGGAAGTCCATTCTTGTTAGCGCTCAATCCATTATCTTCAAGCATCATTACGTACGCAACAATCAAGAGTCAGCGAGCAACCTGTCTTTATGTCGTTACGTCCTTATTGCATCCTTTACTTAAATAACAATTTGCTTAATGGACCGACGTCAGTAGAGTTATGGAGTAGGTAGTTGGTGGTTGATGCTCTGTGACAGGGATATCTACTGAAGTTTATCTTCATTGTCAACCCAACACTTATATCTGATCCATTGCTGTGTGAGAATATTCAACTCATCAGATTGTATTATTGTATTGTATTACAATTTCGGTATACACAGTACAAACTATCGGGCTTTTTGCCATACTACACTATCTTCCAACTAATCATAAAAAGGATAAAAGGCCTTTAGTTTAAAACATGAGAACTTCAAAGGAATCGAACACGCAATTTTCGAATTGTAAGATAGACATCTTACCAACTAGGGCACGGAGTTCATCAATGTTTTAATGACTTTAAAATGTTGATATTGCTCCAGACTTCAGACGCACACGGAATAACCTTATTGAATGAATTTTCCGATATTGTTATCTTCCACATATCGGTAGATAAATTGAAGATTAAACTCCTTAATACACTTAGTAAGAATAACTGAATCACTTCACACGGAAGAATGAGTAACGTTGTGTCCGTTATCATTTTGCTGTATTTAGACTTTTTTTGCCATTTAATGTAATCGGGTTAAACCTGTATCAAATGTTAAAAAAATAAAAATAGAGGGCACGAAAGACATGTGTCGTGAAAGGAAAGCGTGGGGTTCTATTCCGTCTGATTAAATAAAAATCCTAATTTATCTAATCATCATCAGACGTTTAGGCAGTGTTTTTTTTTCTTCAAATTTTCAAACTTTCAGTTTCTCTACTTCTCTTTCAGCTTCTTTTAATTTGATATATAATTCGACTTAATAATTATACCTATAATAAAATATGATTTTTCGGTCAATTAAATTATCGGAATATGTATTCATAATATAAAATCCCAAATTAAGACATTTAAGCCCTTCATTGTATCCAATAAAATGATACATTCTATCGAATGTTATGAATAACGCCGAGAAATCCTTAAAATTGTTTTTTTTTTGGCAGGACTCGGCGGTGCCTTTGAACCAGCTTTATGGCCTGCACTAAACAATAAGGTGCTAAAATATCTCTATAAAAGACCTCCCGATTTATTTTATACTTACCCCCAAAAAAAGTTCAGACGCTGTGATGTTCAAACTTTTTCCGACTGAAACGACTAAGGTTTATCATAAAGATGCATTGATGAAAATGTATATAAACAAAGTATTTCAATCGCTAGTAATCTGCATAAATTCACGGGCTGAAATCTAATATACGTAGATGGAGTTTCTCATATATTTCGTCTCCTTTACATCCATACACCTTATCATACAACTCCTATGATTGTTCAAACTTTTAATATTTCCTTCTTTTAAAATATTATTCAATTGATTCAATTATACCTCTCTTGGTATTCTTCTAATGTATCTTCTTCTCACATTTGAACTATATATATATATATGTGTTTTGTTAGACTTTCTTCGTATACCTATTCGTTTTACATGTCCAAACCATCTCGTAATCTTCTTCATCTTACTTATCCTAATCTTATGAAATGTAGAAAGTATGATTGTCATTCATTACATTTTAATTTTGAGTCGTTTATATATTTATAATATTTTTTTCTTAGTGACAATAGATATTTTGATTAAATTTTTATTGTAAGTTATTTTTTTTAATATGTGGTTTTCATCAATTTAAAAGTTCTCCGTTTATTGTCGATTATAAAATACAATGGATCTGTTATTAAAAATAAAATAAATAATTAATTAAAGGAGTTCTATTCGTGTTTTCTAGCCACTGAAATACAAATAAGTTAAGAGAATTAAAAAATAATTTACGAGAAAATATAGTTCACATTTATTTATTAACCCTTGTGTAATATTTCAACAGTATAATTTCGATAGCTAAATTAAATTAAACAGGGGTTTTATTTTCTTTCAAGATGGAAGTTTAAATTCAAATAAATTATATTAATTTTTCCTTAAAATATGCATGTTATTAGTCTCCGTTATAATAAAAAAAATACTTTGCTTCTCAGGTTTTCATAATAATTAGTTGTTAATTTTATTTAAAACTAAAAACAAACTGAATCTTGACTGAAAAGAAAAAATAAACGGTTTAAAAGAAAATTTAAATTTTAAATTATCGTTATCTTTGTGTTGCTATAAATATTTTATCAAAAATACTTATAATTAGGTATTATCAAGATTAAATGAAAAATACTTTAAAAATATTTACAAACATTTTAGCATTTTCGTTTAATAAAAATTAAAGTTCTCAGTCGTTCAAAAAGTTTGAGAATCGTTTCCTCTCCAGGACCGCACGCATTCTCCTCCTTTTGTGTTACCCAGCCACCACCATAATGCCCAGCGAGCAGGTTTACTGCCCACATTGTACATGGTGTTTTGCTAATATAATTTTCATATATGTTTATGGGCCCATTTTGGGACCGCAGACAGGGCCCAGGCCAGTCCTCGGGCCGGCGGTTTAATATACAGGCCGTCATAAAAAGTGTTTTAACTCAATGTCCGTTCGTACTGATATTCCTGCCTATCAATGTCCCGTATCAGAATAATGTAATATAATCATTGTAAACGATTGTTAGGGAGTAATTGCTACACGAATTCTATAAGGAAACAACTTAAAAAGCGTATATTGAAAAAATTACTTTTGTTTTTTATAAGCTTGTATTATTACTCTTAAGTTTAATTGTATTGATACATACATACCACCACGCCATTTCCCTGCTGGGGTAGCCATAGAGGACAAGGCGCCAGTTTTTCCTATCTCGACAAACATATTTCGCCTCTTCCACACCTATACTCATACATCTCATATGATTTCTCTAAACTTTACATTTTCTTCTTTCAAAATATCATTCACGTGATCAAACCATACTATTCTTGATTTTTCTGTACCACACCTTTTACTCATATTCGCACTGTATATTTGTTTTGTTAGTCTTTTGTCATTCATTCTTTCCACGTGCCCAAACCATCTCAGATTGCTATTCTTTATCTCATCTGCCTTAAGTTTAAATGCATCCCTAATGACTTCCTTCCGTGGTTAGTCATACACTTTCACTCTCGAACACTAGGCGGAAAAAGTGTCTGTGTCGTTCGAAGGTAGTAGCATAGCGCGTGGTTCGAACCGATGACCTTCCGCACGGAAGTCCAGTGCGTTAACGCGCGGCAATGAACCTCACACTCAATTTTTTTATAATATTTTTTTTTGAAAAGGCAATCCACACTTGTAATTTTTTTAATCTTTCAATAAAAGAGGGTTCGAATCCCAAGTTGAGGCGCTCTTGAGGTTAGTTTGCTTTAAACAGCGCAATATAAATTGTCATTTTATTAAAATATTTTATTTTATTACCGCAATTATTTAATTATCGATTGTTACGAATATAGGAAGGACCACATCTGTCCACTTTACAAGTCCATTTGCAGTCGGAGAAATAAATGCAAGCGGGTATCACCGGTTCGAAAGCTTCTTCGCGGTTGCAGTTAAAAATTAAAGTACTTTGAATGATACGAGTGTGCCCACACAGCGTACACTCGTACAATAGCATGACTGGCTACCGCAAGATTCGATGAGTCAGCCATCCCCCATCCCCCATCCCCCATCCCCCATTGGTTGAAGTTATCGATATTCCATTACGATATCATCGATAATACGTGAGAATTATTTCCTTTTGTTCCTTCATCGCAAATTCTTTCCCCTTTTCTCATTAATTATTTCGTAACTCTTAACGGTTTTTGCTAAAAGTTTAAAATAAATTTTAAAAAAAGGGGGAAAAAAGCGAATGTACTTGTTAAAAGTGGTAGAAGAACGGGGAAGAGATGCACCGAGAAAAGCGTGTCTGGATCAGATTATGAAAGAAGGTAGGAATAATAGGAGATCATAAGTAGATAGATGTACGTTATGTGGAGAAAGTTAAAATGTGTGTGTGGACAGAAAAGTGTGGAGATTTAATCTTTTATGCCTACTTTGCTAGGAATATGGCATGGTTATATGAGTATGCCAGATCATTTGTATTGTATTGTATTACGCTTTCGCTGTACACAGTAAAACCGGGCGGGTTTATTGCCACGTGTCAATCTTATAAAACCAACCGAGTATTCAAGGGGCGTGAAGTAAATACCAGACTTACATTTATTTATTTTAACCCTTCACTGTAAAACAATTTGAATGAAATATTGCCAAATGGAAATCTTTTGATTTATTTCTACAAAGTTCATATATATACACCATCACGCCATTTCCCTGTCAGAGTAAATCGAGAGGACAGAGCGCTAGCGCCAGATTTTCCTATCTCGAAACACATCCTTCGCCTCTTCCACGTCCATGCAACTTTTACGATTTCTCTAACTTTCTACATTTTCTTCTTCCAGAATATAATTTACTTGATCGAAACATAAATTTCTTGGCCTTTCTCTCACACATATTTCGCTCACATTTACACTATATATTCGTACCACATGCCGAAACCATCTCAGCGTGATCTTCTTTATCTTACTCAACACATCAGCCTTAAGTTCACATTCATCCCTTAAATACTAAATAATATACAACAGAAAAGAAAGGAATAGTTGAATTAAATGATCAATCGAGAATACTCTGATATCCATTTTGAAAATAAATGGTTATCGACGGGAATCAAATCCACAACCTCCGGGTCGGAAGACAGGTGTCTCTCACCAACTAGGGCACAGTAGCCTTTCGTTAGTTCTTTCTTTAATATACCGTGCATTGTATCCGTGTTTTCTTCGTAAGGCACGCATTTCTATAATACTTGTTTTAATGTCTTATCATCCATCTTTAATGTAAAAGAACCCGATCTTAAAATATTAGACCGCGCTTACGGCAAGCGAAGGTCGGTTAATTAAATTAAGATAATAATCTTGCCACCGTTTTATTATAGAGTCAAAAGAGGATAAGAGAGTAGGGAGTAGGTACATGGAGGCTGAGAGTAGCAATAAATAATCAGACAGGGCTCGCAAAGGCAAAATGTCGGTAGCATCCCAAAAGGTAAGAAAAAAAATAAATTGATTCCATGCAAGAGGGACCCAAATAGGTTGTAAACTGTAAATAATATGGAATGCTATTGGGAGATACAGAGGTGTTTCAACTTCATGTCATAATCGATCGACTTTCAGTAATTTTGGCAATAAATTCCTCACTCCAATTTCTTATTATTACATAATCTAATGACCGTAGCCACTATCTTCCTATCCTTACAATCAACTTGTTTATATTTGTTTTGTAATATTTTTAATCCGTCAGTAAAAGTGGTTTCCAATCTAGAGTTGTAGTGTCCGATTTGAAGAGTCAGCTACCTAAATGGCGATTTATAAATTATATGGTATATTATTTATAGGAGTAGTTAAGGCATTAACATTGTGGAGGTTTAAATACATTATAATTTGTTTTATCAAACACTTTTCATTCCACTTTTTGTAACGGTATAACCCTATCGGTTTTAAGGATTTTACCTCATCATCAGAGGTGGTTGTGCTCCCCACCCCTGATGATGAGGTGCCTTGAAACTTGAAACTGGTAAGGTTATACCGTTAAAAAAAGTGGAATATACTCGTACAGTGTTTGATAAAACAAATTACGATGTATAAGTTGTAATAATTTTATTATTATTATGTTTATTCATTTATTTTACCCTTTATTGCATAACAGCCTGGCGGACATATTGCCAGTTGCAGCCTCTATCAATCAATCGTACAAAATCGACGAACCCTATGACCTAGTAAGTAAGACGCATGTCTTCCAACGCGAGGAAGAGAATTCAATTTTCGATGGAACCCATATTTTTTTTTAAATAAATCCAGCCATGTTTTCAGACTCTTTAACGTCTTTCTGGTTAGACTGAAGAAATGGTCATATGTTAATAAGCCAGCCAGGTTATACTTTAGCTCCTAAACTGATCGATACCTGTCCATTCGCGAATGTTTAGTAACCATGGTATGTGCTTTCTGCCGATTCCGTGTCGACCCACGTTTTGCCTATCAATATTAATGTTAGGATATATTTTTCTCTTCTCAATATTTACCCAGATAGGCAAAATTTTGGCGCAATATATACCCAGATAAGAATATATGTGATCGACGTCATAGATATTCTTTTACCCCGAAATACTAGGTGGAATAGTGCCTGTATCATTCGAGGGAAGAAGCACAGCGCGGGGTTCGAACCGGCGACCTTGCGCATGGAAAGCCAATGCGTTACCGCGCGGTCATACACCTCTATATATAATATTACAATATATAACAATATACCATCTTCGAACTATATCACATATAGATTATGTATGAATTTAAATCAGTCACTTATTAAAAAGCGCAATTTGAATTGAATTTTTAATTTATTTGTATCATTTTTTGTTTTGTTTTTGTAGATACATAAATATTTTTCCGTTTTGATTTTATGTTCAAGTTTTGATGTTTTTCGTTTTTGGTGTTTTTTTTCTCCTTTTTTTAACATGATACGTTTTAAGGTTTGTTTGAATAGTGTTTTCATTGGAATTTTATTTCTTTTTCTATTGTATTTGTAACAAAGTTTATTTTTGTGAAGGCTGCGGCTGTTAATAATTCATAAATAAATATTAATATACTATATAAGGCACTTAATCATTGACTATAGTAAAATTATTTCATACTGCTTTATTTATTTATTAAAAAAATATATGACACTCCAGTGTCCTTTACAAATCACAGTAACATTAACTTAATAAAATATCAATAACTTTAAAAAATATACGACACTCCAGTGTCTTTTACAAACCACAGTAACATTAACTTAATAAAATATCAATAACTTAAAAAAAATCATCACAATTCACAATATATAATTTATTGCAACTATATGCATGAGATCAACTTCCTCTTCAAATATCATCTGGACCATACATAGGTGGTCTCATTAAAATTGAATGTATTATTAATGATCTACAATTGATGGATCCAGTTCGTGTATCAATATGGACCATTTGTTGCTATAATTGCTCAATCTCAGATAGTTATATCGATGTCGAATGTGCAAAATATGGCTTATCAATTTTTTACGAAAGTAGACAAACTGCCATATTTTAAAAAATTAAAATTTCACAGTTTTATTTTATTAATATTTATAATTTAAAGCATCTTAATTTGAACGAGAGAAATGTTTTAAAAAACAATATTTAAATTACTTAATAATAATAATAAAAAGACAATTTATACTCGTATAGCGTCGTTAACCCTTCCTGTCCGGTGATGTGTAACTAGTACACATTGCTTCTAAAAACTTTAATATCTCTATAAATATAATAAATACTGAGTTCAGATTTTAGGTATTCCTCCGTAATACATTTACGCATTGATTGAAAAAATAATATTATTAATAATTAGCACTTATCGGCCACATCAGAGATATTTAATGAAAATCGGGAATAAATTCACCAATACAATCAAACGTGTGCCAGTGTGTGACGTAGACATTCATTCTTATATCATTTAAGTTTTTCAATGAATTATACTATATCTTATATCATTTATGCTCTGCTCTAACCTACATATTTGAATGTGTTTTTTTTTGTATATGACATGTGGTTAGATATTACAGTTTTTTTATCCTTATTTTAAAAAGGTCTAAATACTATAGTTTATATTACTAGGGTTTATTTTTATGATCTTTGCAATTATAAGATAACAATTTAATTGAAACATGTGATAAGTTGGCTGACTTATAACGGGAATTCCTAATTAGTCGGCTAGCAGATCTAGAGTATCTGAGCATATATTTTAAGATAATTTGGTCGAGTGCTATTTCCTGACTATTACGATCACTTCAAGAGTGCTTCCCAATTTGGTCGAGTGCTATTTCCTGACTATTACGATCACTTCAAGAGTGCTTCCCAATTTGGTCGAGTGCTATTTCCTGACTATTACGATAACTTCAAGAGTGCTTCCCAATTTGGTCGAGTGCTATTTCCTGACTATTACGATCACTTCAAGAGTGCTTCCCAATTTAGTCGAGTGCTATTTCCTGACTATTACGATCACTTCAAGAGTGCTTCCCAATTAGCTCAACTTATTTAAGAAATAAGGTAGATTAAAATTACCGTTGGGGTTTTTAAATTCAGATGTAAAATCGTCTGACAGTTAAACCAATCAGAAAATGAATTCGCCATAAATCGATCCTGGGGCGCCCACTGGTTAAGCGTGAATATTTACAACTAGACTACTGCCTCCGACAAACAGAAGAAAAATATTTACTATAGGTAACACTAAATTTTTTTTTTTTTTTTTACTTTCCACCACCATGTTTCTACCTTCAATCCCGAAGTTTTCATGTGTTAGTCGTATTTTATTACACTTTCGTTTTATACAGTATAACCTAGCAATTAACAGTATAACCTATAACAATTAACCAAAAAAATGTATAAGATACCCTAAGTGAAAACCAAACTGGAAACCCTTTTTGCAAAATAGATTTCCGACGGAAATCGAACTCATAGCTCCCTGGTTGAAAGATGAGCATTTTACCAACTAAGCCATGGAGATCGTCATAAATAGAATAAAAACGAGATTTAATAAATAACTCATAATTTGATTTTCAGATTAAATTTAACTCGGTTCCAGAAAGGGAAAGTTAAACTTAGATGGACGTTGGACAACGATAACACAGTTTTAGCAACGCTGATTCTTCGACTTGTCCTTAAAATGAGCCGAATGATAGTTGTAAAACTTTATTGCACTTTGATTGGAGGCAGTAAAATTTATTTTTTAGATATGATAATATCAATTTAATGGCGCATTAGGCAGCCATAAAATCATATCCAGGCGTCAAAGAGGTTTTCATAAAGCACTTTGACTTAGTTTCTAGACTTAATTTGTTAACGAATTCACGTAGTTGAAAATGAGAAATTTATTTGTAAAACCCTTTACACAAACACACATTTCATCACGACATTTTCTTGTCGAGATAGGCAGAGAACAGAGCGCCAGACTTTCCTATCTCGACGCAACCTACGCCTCTACTACATCCATACTTCTCCTAGAATTTCTCTGATTTCTACGTTTCCTTCTTTCAAAATATTATTCTCTTGATCCAAACATACTTCATTTGATCTTCTTCTACTACGGCTTTTACTCATATTTAAATATTTATTTTGTTCATCTTTCAAATCATCTAAGTGTGCTCTTAAACTCTACCTAGCTTGATAGGAAAACAGAGTGATGATATAAAATTCTTCTAAGTAAACAACTATAAGTTAGTAGTATGAACAGACTGGAAGCATTCGAAATGTGGATGCACCGGATGATGCTACGGATACTCTGGATGGATATGGTCAGCAACACAAGGGTCCTTCAAAGAGCCAAAGTTGATAGAGAGTTGCTGACTAATATTAAAATCCGAAAGGTGTTCTACTTGGGTCATGTACTTATGTTAGAGGAGCAAAGTACAAATTACTGCCCCTGATCATCCAAGGCAAAATAGAGGGTCGAAGAGGTGTTGGCAGGAGACAAATCTCCTGACTCCGCAATATATAATACGTGATTGATCTGGCATAAGATGGAGATCTTTTTCGGGCTGCCGGGGACAAAGATATCTACTCTCAAGTGATATTCAACGTTGGGAGGACCTGATATGACACTGGGAAAAAGAAAAAAGAACTAAACAATAAAATTTTAATTTTATATCTGTATAACTTGTCACAACGTACCTTTATCCACATAAATATGACTAGTTTAGACCGTCTCGAGGACGAATATGACACCGGTTGTAAATCCCATTTTATGAATTAAGTGAAGCTGCAATAGTCTGCCTATTAGATTAAATTTATTGGAGTCTACTTTGATTGTAGAAACAATGCCGATATATTTTTATGACGCGAGTTATAAAAAACAGATCCAAAACATATCCACTGTATAAACCTTTTAAATACCAAGCGATATTTTGATACTTCCTTATGTTTCTTAATACCTGACTTATTTTACTGTGAATTAGTCTGCGCTGTTGCCTTGTAGTTACGGTTCCAAGAGATCATTAAAAAATCGCATGCATATTTCGACCTAATATAAACATTTTAATATTTATTTATT